>LNAC01000417.1:240351-409378 GCA_002007465.1 Ailurus styani | reverse complement strand
CCCGCCCGCCTCCCCCGCCCCCCGTTCCTGGCAGCCACAGACATCTCTCAACTCTTGTTCGGAAAGAGGCCGAGAAATGGCTGTGCTTGAAAATCTAGGCTAGCCAAAGTCGCTGACTTTATGCAAAGCAGGCAAGTGCAGTCAAAACACTTATAGCAATCAATTCGAGTTGTTGGGTAAAGTTTTTTCCGTGTCCCATACATTATTGAACAGTTAATTTCGTCTTTGTGCCTGCAAGACATTGCAGCTCTCAGATGACAGCTTTATCCATTAAGGAGCGCGCAGTGACAGCCGTACTGTGAGCGCTTTGCCAGCCCTGCCTGCCAGGAGGCGAGCCTGCATCACCGCCGAGAAATCCTGGGACACATCAACATCTTAATCAATATGCGAGAGTCAATTACCGGGGAAGCGAGGGCTTAAGCAGGAGCTGATGATGAGGTTCACGTGCAAATGGGCTGGATCAATACGCAGCTGAATCTCACACGTGGATTCACATCAGTCCTTCTCCCCCCAGCACCCAGCTCCCCCACCCTCCGGCAGGCCAACCAGTCCCTCTCCCTGCGTTGTTCCGAGCTGTCAATCACCAGCTTTGCTGGACAGTCTTTGGTTCCTTTCCTTAATGGCTGTGTGGGGAATGGAGGAAGCGGGGTTGAGGAGAGCAATCAAAGCCAATGGGTACACAAGCCGAGCTCCAATGATGGACTACTTGAAGAATTTTGAGGTCTATAGCACATTCAAAGGTACGATCAAACCCAGACGGCCTAGCTGAGAAGGGAGCCCTGCTAGAACCCCTCATTCAGGCCTTAATCCTCTCTCACCTGGACGACTATGGTCATTTCCTGTCCCGTCTCTGAGGTCCTCATGTATATTCCTCCGCATTACCCTTCACTGGTTGTCCGTGTCACACCGGTCCTCAAAAACCTTCAGTGTCTGGCTAATGAAACCCCAACTCCACCAAGTGTTTCTAAGACCTTCCCCACCCCTGGTATGAGCCCCCCATTCTCGACTCACGTGATATCACTCAAACTTGCTTCCTTAAACACTAACACGCTGACTTATACCTTCATGCATGGCCTTACCCTTTTCCATCTATGTCATCCCTTAAAACTTTTGATACCTTCTCTGATTTCCCCAGTCAGAAATTAATGTCCATACCATGGTTGGTTTGAGGTCACTATGCTTAGATTCAAGTTGGGTGTTTGCGTATTTGTTTTTTCCGTTAGATCATCTGCTCCATGAGAACAGGCACCATGATGTTCGTGTGAAAGCCAGGCGTCCGTGGTCCCTTTGTCCTCCAGCTTCTCAAGCATGTCTTAACTGTTGTCCCACACCAAACCAGCTGCGGAATTCAGCCCCTATGGGAGTTCCCCAAAAAGAATCCATTTGCCTAAGTATTTTGGTTGAGCAGCATAGATTTTACCGGAAACCTGGTAGGAGTCTACATCGACTCTACAGCAGAAAACTTAAATCCCCGTTGGCATTTCTGGTCTCTGCAGTCCATCCTCAGTGGCCCCTGGTTTCCCTCTCATCCCTCCTCCAGGCAGCAGCTGCACACCGCACCCGCTTTCCCCTGCACCCCGCAACGGGAGCAGACTCTTCAGCTTCTAGTTCCTGACCTCAAGTTATCACCATACTTATTCCATAACATCACTCCCTCTTACAGATTTCTAAGAGAGTCAAATGATGTTACATGGCAATTTGTTATCTGTACCTTCTTCCATCTCTTCCCAACTGTTTTTTCAGGACCTTGAGAGTCTCAAGGAAACACAGTACAAAATGCTGAAGAGCCACTATGGAAACCAGAAATAAAAACGCTGGGGAAAGGAAGACAACACTTCTCTCTTCTCCCTTCTCTGTAGGTGAGAACTGGGGCACTGTTGACTCTGGGAGCCAGAAAGAAGTCTAGTGGGGTACGGAGAGAACAGACCATGCTCTTTCTTTCTGACTATGGGCCTAGGGAGCCAGGTCCTCTGTGCAGGCTTAAGAGGGGAAGAAAGGAAGGACAAGGGGGAGAAGGAGGTCTGCATTTGAACCCCATGCTGATGATCCAGAAAGCCGAAAGACTTCACCTAAGAAGAATCCTTATATTTCTTTTAGAATCCAGAAACTCATAAGGATATTCAGACACTGCCCATCCACCTTTTTTTCCCCTTCAATGAAGTCAGCTCTATGTCCAAGATGGGGCTTGAATTCAGGACCCCAAGATCAAGAGTCATATGCTCTGCAACTGAGCCAACCAGGCACCCCTGTGTGTCCTTGTATGGGGTCAAGAGTAAAATCCCAGCCCCAGGAGGGCAGGGCCTCTCTTCTTGAGGGCTGTTTCCTGCACATCAGAGAAGCGGGGAGGTGGGGAGGCATGTGGGCTGGGTGTGGGGGAGGGGAAAGTGGATTAAGAATTGAAAGTGACCAACAGTTATTACACACCGACTCCACAAAAGGCCTTTTCACGAATGTTATCTTATTTAATTGAATCTTCACTGTGGCCCATTGAGATATGAACACCATTTCATAAGCATGAAAACAGAAACCAAAAAGAATAGGTGATGTAGCTTGACTAGGTTCACATGGCTTGCCAGCTGGGGAGTTAGAATTCCAACTGGGGTCTAAAAAGTACGTGCCAAATGGAGTAAGGTCAGCTCCTTTTCTGTGGTGCCCATTGAAGATGACCCTGAAAGGTCCAAAGTTCAAGGTGCTGGGTTGGCTCTGCTGGAGCATGAGGTGGAGGTGGGCTTATCTAATGACCAGCATGCTAGGGCACTCTGTGTCTCCTAGGCTAGACCACAAGCTCGTTGAAGCTGGAAACATGTCAGTCAACAACTGCAGCCATACTAACCTACTAACCTTTGATGAATGACTATATGCCAAGTTCTGTGCCAAAGATTTTACATGCATTCTTATTTACTCTGCCCAGTCACCGGAAAACTTTGGGTTCTAATTCCCATTTTACAGATGACGAAACTGGCACAGAAAGATTACGTACCTTTCCCAAGTTCACAGAGCTGATAAGTAGAGGAGGAGACTCAAATCCAGGTCTACCTGACTTTTATCCTTGATCCCTTTAAACTCTTGCCTAGAGTAAAACTCTGAGGACTAAAGGAAATAAGGTCTTAGTGGAGTTTACCTTTCCAGAGAGGCAGAAGTGTAGGCACAGTGACATATAAGTAAATATTATAGATGGAATAACCCCTGCATTCATTTCATCCAAGGCCATTGTGTTGTTGATCAATTTGCTCTTTGAACAAACACTTACTGAGGGTCTACTCTGGGCCAGGTATCGTGCCAGGCACTGGGACACAGGTGGACAAGGCAAGCTTGGCTGTCTTGAAGCTGAGCACCATGTGGGCAGATGTATGGTAGTCAGGGGCACCCCAAAGGAAAAGATCAAGACCGGGGAACCTAGTCAAGTTTGGAGTGGGGGCAGAGAAGTATTTCTGAGAAGGCATCCAGGGAGGCTGCCCATGGTCCTCCTGCATGGCCACTCTGATCAGGAGTGTTTATGGAGTTCCTTCTCTGTACAAAACACAGATAGAGAGAAAGAGATTCCATTCCCATCTAAGATAACCAGAGACATAGGATGGAACAGATCAAAGGCAATGAGGACATCTCATTTGTACTTCAAGGTTTCATCGCTGGCTTCACCAGTGTTCAGCACTGCTCAAGGAGGTAAATAACCTCTGCCATCTTCCCTGAGAGTCAGCTGAGGTGAGAAGCTGATCAAGGGGTCCTATCAAAACCGGGGGCCGTGAGGGCTGTAGTCAGGCTGAGTGTGATGGCGGGGGAGGGGAGCTAGGGAGAGGAGGACTGGATGGTAAACATAAGCCCCAGATATATTCTTAGTATAGGGTCAAGGAGCAGCAACTTCAGACTGATGTCCTGGGTGGACTTGCTCCAAGACAGAGCGTTTCTTCTATAGATGCCTTCTCCCCACATTTATGTCTTTTTCACCACTTCCTAATGGGAAAATAGATTCAGCTTTTGAGGGAACAATATTCCTTTTTCACAGATAAGAAAGCTGAGATTCAAAGAGCCAGGTTCCCAGGGTCGCATAGATAGTGGACTCAAAGCTGGGACTTGAACCAAGGTCTTTTCGATTCTAATATCGACTCCATGTAATGTAGTCATGCAGCTAAGGGCTGGAGGTCATGTAGCTAACAGCAAAATGAGAGAGCCACCTAACCTGAAAAATTTAAAAAAAATGTTTTCTTGGTTGCAAAAGGAATTTCAAGTTGGACCTGGATAGTGGGGTGTGACTCGGGGAGTGTGGGGTGAAGAAGGCAGCCTTCTGTGAGGGAGGTGGACCTGTGTGTGTAATGAGCTAAGTGGAAACATACTGATAGCAAGTGGCTGCATTAATGGTGGGTGACATGGAGGAAGGTAGGATGGGGCAACGCTTTTTGAGGTGAGTAATTGTGTTTGGAACGCCAAAGCCAGGATGAAGAATTTGAACTTGATTCTCTAGGGCAGCCTTTTCTACATTAGCATGCTATGGAACTCTGGCCCTGTAAACTGCTTCATAAAAGAGAGGGCATCGTGACCAAGAGAATCTGGGAGATGCCGTATTCCACCGAGTCACCCCCTTCAAAGGTCATGCTACATTTTAGCACATTGTCAAGCTTTGAGAAGACCTGGAATAAAGACACATATTGGGTTTCCTTCAACCCAATGTACACCTCTGAACACTCTATGGATAGTCCTAAAAGAAACTTCCCTGACCAGCTGGCTAGATGAGATTAGATCAGGGGCCCCCATAACCATTTTGTGCTTTTTTTCAAACCATTCATCACCTCAATGATTACTTTTTCATTAGGCTGAAAGTTCCATTTGTCTGGCTTGTCCCCTTCCTGACACAGAGGAAACTCTTGCCCCTCCAATGAGGGGGATATACGGGGAATATTCCAAGACACACGTTGCGTAGTAAGTTGCTCTCATGGAGAACCGCTGGAGGTTGGTTTGGCTCAATTTAGTAAATATCGTATCTTAAAAGATGGGCTCTTGATAATGTTTCTGATGGGAAAAGTCTGAATCCAGGGAAATCACAGGACTAGCGAAATCAGCTTCAGGAGAAAGATGGTGAGGGGCGAGGTGGCCTGGGAATAGACCAGGACGGATGATTCAAGAGGCATTTCTTTGGAAGAATCAGGCAGAAGCTACCTGATTGCCATATAGTGTAGAGAAGTGAAGTGTGGGCTCTGGAGAAGGACAGACCAAGGTCTGAATTGAACCCAAGGCATGGCTTTCCACACTCACTAGTGTGACCTAGGGCCAACCACTTCCCGTCTCTGAGTTTCTCATTTACAAAATGAGAATAATAGTAATTTCGGTTTCATAGAAATGTGATGAAGCCTCGAGGAGACTAGAAGCAAAATGAGGCAAAGCACAGGGGACACAGGAAGAATTGAATTAAAATGAGCTCTTATCATTAATTAATGAAAACTATTGTTACAACGAAGTTGAGACAATCAGAAGGATGCCCATATCTCAGATGTGGGTAATTGGCAAAGTGAGGGTGTTACCTAAGAGTTTGTTTGTGGGCATGGTGAGTTTGAGATGAGGCCACCATGCTCAGATGTCCCAGGGGTAGCTTGCCACACGGTACTGAAACCCTGAGGAGAGGTCAGCATGAGGTGTAGAGATCAGGATGGGCATCTTGACTGAAAGGAAGAGACTAGATGAACAGTTCTTAGAAGGAGAAGAGAAAGGGAGGGTACAGAGCAGGTGCTGCCTCCAGCCGTTGCCTTATTCTGGAAACAGGAGAAAAAAACAAGGTGACCTCATTGCCATTACGACTTGGCGCTGTGGTTCTCAGTTGCTTTTGTGGGTTGAATAGCATCTTCCCAGCCCGGGCCACGGAATGGCTGCCGTGTGGGCTGAAGCTTAAGCAAAACTCACAGGAGATGTGGGAAGTTCCTGCAGCAACTTCTTGTCGAAAATCTTCACCCCAGTTATTTTCCACTTCTGCCGAGACAGCCCCGTGTCCCTCAGGTTATGATATAAATATTTTACGAAGTACAGAGGGTTCAGATACCTTAACACTTTGACTGAAAACTCATCTTTCTGAAAAGTTAAAGGATATATTTTCTACTCACAAAAATGTGAAGCTCTAGATTGGACCAAGAAATGGAAGTGGCAGTATTTTATGCCATGCTTCTCAGGGTTTCAAAGTACTTAAAATATTGATACTGTTCCTTCCTTCACGAGGTTCAGAAGACAGCTCATCCAACTTTAAAATTGGACAAGGAGTAAGCATAGTGTCCCCAATGTAGTAGGTGTTCAATAAATGCGTCTCATCTTCCCTTCTTACAGGATGAAGGTTGAAATATGGTCTGCAGAGTCGGAGAAGGTAAGTTGTTTGAGATATTTCCAGATATTTCTAGATGAAACTTCCATTAGCAGAAGTTAGAGGAGAGGAGAGAGAATAAACTTGATTAGAAGCAGTGGGATAGAAAAATGTTCTGGAAGGTAACTAGAGGATTCTGTGAGAGGGCAAAATTGCAGGAGCCCAGGATCAAAAAGATGACCCATACTTCATCAGTGGAGTGTAGACATTGATGTTACAAAGGGACCTTGTGCCAAAAGAGTTAAACACCCTTTGCCAAGCCAAGGCTCTGGCAAAATCATCTGAAGGACGGCAGAGCCCTAACACGGTCCCACTAGAAAGAACAAGGCAATGTGAAGTCACTGACTAGTGACTGTCACCAGGCTACAGGAAGTGTGGGTCGAGAGCCCTGTTCTAGGTTCTTCCTTATACTACGACTGAGGAAATGAAGCACCACTGGGGAAACATGGCTTCTGATACCAGAAGAGCGCAAACTCAAAGTCTGTGTCCTGGCCTGGGTCTGCCTTCGCTTTTATCAGAAAAGGGTGGGTAACATGTGAGGGAAAAAAATTGGCCCTATAAAGGGATCCCGAAAGAATGACATATTTGTCTGTTCAGTATAAATACGAACAGCCACGGCGATAGGGTCCTGTGGTGCTAGGTTTTCACTCCAGCAACATTCATCTATTGCCAGGAAACACTAGATTTAGTACCTGAGGGACTGGAGTTTCAAATACCTTATACTTTTTTTTTTTAATACTCTGCCAAGAATTTAAATTGGTAAAAGCTGGGGACTGACAAAACTTATCCCCAAGAGCTTTTCTGGCACTGGTTTATCAGAGAATATGGTGCCATTATTTTTATTATAATTATTATTTTTTTTCCTTTGGTGGGGTGAGAGCTCATTTATAACCCAGTGACTTCTACCCCCAGATGTATTTTTCTTAAAAAAAAAAAATCCCAATGCTTAAATAAACAGAGGGTTTGCCTTTTGTGGTAGTGTTAGGAGCTGTCATTGGACTTACATGCAAGGGAGTTGCAAGCCTTTTCATGTTTTTAGGTTGGATCAGAAAGAGTTGAAAAGAGAAGAGCTAATTTTAGGCTCCGAATTGCCACCAGCTTCCCAGCGCGCACACCCGCCTAACGAGCCTTGGCTCCCCACCACGCTTTGCGCCCCCATCGGGATCGCTTGGCGGGACCCCACAACAGGGCCAGCCCGGGAAGAGCGGCCAAGGGCAGGAGGCGGGTAGAAAGCCCAGGTGGGAGCGCTGGCACCACCACCTTCGAGCCCTGTGCCTTCGGACAACTTCGCCTGTCTTGGATTCTTCAGCTGTAAGATGATAATTGGATTTTCCACCAACGGTTGTCGGGAGGCTTAAATCAAACAAGATCTATTCCGTGAGAGGGCTCGGCGCCGTGAATTTTTAAAACCGGGATCTTCAGAAGATGAGAGCCGGGAGGGGAGAAAGAAGGGAGAGAACGTCATGGAGCCGCGTGGTGGATTTCTTTCCAAGGTTAGGCTCTTGACAAAGACGTTCGAGCTGAGAAAACAACCTCCGCCGCGGAGACACATAAAACAAGAAGATACTGTTTACGGCCCAACATCTTTATGGCCCCTCACTGCTCCCTGCAGCATCTTCTCCACTCCCTTCAGTCCCCCTTCTGATTTTCCCCACAAGCAATTTCCAGGGTCAGCTCACCGCTCTCCCGCCCGGGGCGGCCGCGGCAGCGTGAGCTCCTCCAACAGACCGACAGGTCCGATCCTGCTTGGAGTGATTCGAGTTTTATTATACAATTAGATCAAATCTCTTAGGTGTAGTAGCCCTCCTCGTACTTAGAAGAATAGATTAGCCATTAGGACTTTGTATATTTTTCCCAGTAATTGACACCACATCCCATTTTCCTCACCGAAGGGAGAGAGAACCGCATAAAACAATCATGATTTGGGGGGGCAGGAGGCGGGGCCGGGGGCACTCGTATTGCAGCAACGTCTGGGTCTTTGCCTCTATCCACTTGCCTCCCCCCGCTTTGAGCGGCTCCAGAAGACGGGCAGAACCAGCCTGGGTCTTTCCTCTGGGGTGGTGGCTGTTCTTCCGTTCCAGAGCCCCTCGGGCTCACAGTCCCAAGCACTCAACCCAGAATAACCTGGGCATCATTCTGCCCCCCGAAGAACTGGGGCATTCTTACGAAGCCCAGGGAAACAGCCTCGGGACATACTCCTTCTTTTCTTTCATTTTTCTTTTCCTTTTTCTCTTTCTTGTTCTTATTNTACCGCCACTGCACAAGAAGGGATTTCAAAGCAGAGGGCCACCCTGGAATTGTTCTAGTCTGTGGTTCTTATTCAGCGATGCCAGGTTTCTCCACCTGCTTATGCCTCACCCCCTCTCTAACCTTAGCAAGCTAGATGGTGAATGAACTGCCTTTTATCTCTCACCAGCTTTATGTATTAAATCCCATCAGTCTTATGCCCAGCCCTCAAGCAGGTGAGTGTGTATATCTGTGCATGTACACACACCCACTTCCTTGACCAGGTTTATTGTCTCTGAAATTTCCTGAAACTTTCTGTAGGATTCCTCCCCCCTCCCTCCCTCCCTCCCTTCCTTCCTCCCTTCCTTCCTTCCTTCCTTCCTTCCTTCCTTCTTTCCTTCCTCCATCCCTCCCTCACTCCCTGCCTCCCTTCCTCCCTTCCTCTGTTCCTTCCTTCCTTCTTCTCTCTCTCTCTCTCTCTTTCTGTCTTTCTTTCTCAGGGTCTCCTCCTAGGAGAGCTCTATTACACACCCTTTCCCTCAGCTTCACCTGTCTTGTCCCGGTTGTGGGGCGGTCCAAGCAGTGGTGAGTTGGTGTCCCTTAAGTCTCCCAAACTGGGAAGGAGCCAAGGGTTCAAAGCCCACAGGAAGACTAGTGCCTGAGACACCCCAGGTCCGTGTTTGTCCCCTCCCTTCGAACCCCCAACGGTTAGGCTTGGAATTAAATAGGAAGACACTCATCTCACTGAGGGAACTCAAACAGGGAAGAACGCAATCACCCAAGCCGGCTTTGCCCATATTTGGCATCGCCCCTGTGTTTGCAGTGGGCCTTTGCTTCGCCTCTCAGCCAAAAGCAGACACCTTGGGCTGGGCGGGCTGCATCTGCACAAGCAAAACAAAACAGATGTTCTCAGATGTCTGGTCAAACATTTGTTTCCTTTGGTCATGTCCTAGCAGCCCAGACTCCAACTGCCAGGCCTGGTGGCACCAGCAGATGCTTCACATGTCCCACCCTCGCTGCAAAACATCTGCAAGCTCAGGGACCTTCCCAACCGCAGCAATCTTTGTGCCAACGCTCGATGGGTCCCCGACGGCGCCCGTAACCGCCGGCAGGCCTGCGTGCGATGCCCGGGCGGACTCGAGAGCACACCCTCTGCTGGGAAAGGGCCTCCTGGACCTCCTCCCTCCCTTTCTTCCTCAGTGGACCATCAGACCGAGCAGCCAGTGGTCCTGAGGCTCCAGCCAGAATCCGGGGACGTGAAATGTTATAAATATGCTTCTCAGCCTGGGTCGATGTGTCCAAAGGGGCTCTTTGCTGACACGTCCAGGTTTGATTCCTCGGAGAGAAGCTGAAATGCCCATTTCCCAATAAGATCAATAAACCCACTCATCCCTGAATAGAGAACTTTTCTCAGGTGCCCTCTGAACAAATCAGGTTGTGCTGGGCCCTTAGGACAGTAGGGTGACCCAGCCCAGCACCCAAGAGTTTGCTTCCCTGAGGAAAAATGTTCCAAATCTTTCGATCCAGTCCCCCAAGGACTGTGGAAAATCACAAGATGGAAAGTGACTTTTCTTTGGCCTCAACTGGTGGTGACTTGTGAACATGTCTCTTTTGCCCGACTTGGCATTAGCTAAAACCTACTGTTCTGAATAAAACTCAGGGCCACTTTCCACCCCCGTAATCCCCTACCCTCAAGTCCTGAAAGGCTTCCCTTGCCCGAACGAGGGATCCAAAATAAAACTGTAGCCCTAACCACCTCACCGGCTGGTTCTGAAAACATGCAGATTTTTTTTCTTTTTCTTTTTCTTTTCTTTCTTTCTTTTTTTTTTTTTACCTTCTCAACATACACACTTCCCTTCCTTATTTTTAAACATTTCTCTCCCCGCTCCCCCACCCCTGCTTTGGCTGTTGTTAGCCGGGGCCCACTTGCGCGGAATGTTCTGGGGCTCACCCAGCAAGCACCTGAGGGCAATGCGCCGCGGTCCGCTTTCCCTCTCTGTCCTTTGCCCTGTTGCCAGAAGAAACCCAGCTGGGTCCCTCAGCCGACACAGGCCCCTAATTTAAGTTTAATAGTACAGCATTTTTACTGCTTTTGGCCAGGGCGTTTTGAAAAAGGTTGAAATATGTGAAAAATACACCCTACAAAAAAATCTGTTTAGAAAACAGTTCCAGTCTAAGTGCTCCATGCTCTCAGTTTCTGGCCCCCTTTCCAGGAAAGCAGCTACAGCAACCACACAATTTAGCTCCATTTGGGGGGCGGGGGGTTTCCATTTCCTTCCTATGGGATTTTTTTATTAGTTTTTTTTTTTAACTGTTTTTCTTTCCCTATGCTGGTTTACTGCCTTGTATCTCTCTACCCCCAAGGAGTTTAAAAACCTCAAGTAAGTATTATTGGATTTTTCTTAGTGTATTTTCTGATTTTTCTGGTGTGAGAGCATGTGGTCAGGACCAGTGTGTGTGTGAGTGTGCGTGCGCGCATGCGTGTGTGCGTGCGTGTGTGTGTGTGTGTGTGTGTGTGTGTGTGTGTGTGTCTGTGTCTGTGTCTGTGTCTGTGACGGTGAGGTTGGAGGGCTGTGGGCCCAAAGCGATGTCCATAAAGGACTCAGGAAGTGTCAGCGGGGCCTTCTAAGTGTGAGCTGAGGAATGAACTGCCTGTTGTTTTCACTGTCGTGTGAACCCTACTGGGTTCAAGTCCGTGCACATAGTAAGCATAGAATAAACATCCACTGTATGGAGAGGAAATAACAGAGTAGCGGGTACTATTTATTGAATGTTTACTCCACATATCGATCAGAATAGGTGTTTACGTAGCTTATTTTGTCCAATGGGCCAACAGCACCAGAACGACGAGCTCTTGTGTGGAGGAGGAATCTTGAAAACTCACTCCCTCCCATCCCACGTGGAATAGGGCAGGATTCTAATCCAGCCCTGCCTGTCTGCTAGGAATAACTTCAACTGGGTGAAATGATGCATACATCATGATCCCGCCTTCCCCAAGGACAAAATGTATTGATGGGGAACCATGAGCAAATGTTTGGATCTGTTGGAAAAAGGCTATTCGAGTTAGAATTATTGACTCAAAACATTTGAACAGGTCAGTTAATTTTTTCTGGGCTTCGTCCTCCTCTGGGAAAGAAGTATATTGGGCTTGATCAAAGAGGCCTCACAAGTCACTACTGGTTCCCCCTAAGCTTGCATGGTGCCCCAAGGCAGACATTGCTAATCAGTAACACATGGGGCCTCAGAGTCCTTCTCAACATACAATTCAAGGCAGCTACTGACAATATTCCTGTTCTCCTGCTCATCAAAGCACTGTGGTCAACTGTGGCGTTCCCTGACCTCCCATCATTTGTTTGCCTCTCTCGTGAGCTTTACCACATCGGCACTCTCAGTGGATTTTACTTAATTGTTTTACGTAGGTTCTCTCTCTTTTTAACCAGAAAATAGCTTTTTTCTAAGAATATCCATGAAATGGGGGTACAATGTGGTAGCGATACGATTTTTTAATATTTGTCAGAAAGAAGCATGGAATTATATAATTTTTTATGAGTTTGCCCAAGATCCACTCAAGGTCACCTAGGCATGTTTTCCACACTTTCTGTGACACTGGCATGGTGCAAGTCCACAGATTTCGGGGCTGAAGAGACTCAACCATATACCAGCTCTGTGCATGTGGACACATTATTTAACCTTTCTGAGTCTCAGTATCCTTTTCCATAAAATGGGAATAATATGACTTTCTTTGCTATTAGGCTTAGAATTAACATGCTACAATAATGTACACAAAGCTCCCAGCACAGCCTTTGGTAGAGAGCAGATGTTCAATAAATGGCAGCCGTTGTGACTCTCCATATGCTGACAGGTGGTGCCGCTCTAGCCCCAATACCCAATGCTGTTCGACTATCTCCTCCCTTCCCTGAAATACAAGGTAGGTCGTGTCTGCCCCCACGGCTCCAGGTCCTAGGTATAGAAGCACTGAAAATCTGCAGGACCATGTTCTTTAACGGCCAATATTTACCCAAAGAAGGGAGGCCTTTAAAGCTTTCTGTTCCCATGGTTCTCAAAGTATGGCTTCCCTGTCGTGGAAACACGGCTCCGGTAATAAGACTCCCCCATCATTAGGGAGCCATTTCATATTTGTGATACACCACACCTATGTGTGGTTTTCCTTTCCTGCCTTGTCTCTGTTATTACTTCTAATGTTATCACTTCTAACTTTTTCTCTCTCTGAAGGAGGGGGGGCGGGGAAAGCCAGCATCGTAGCTTACGAACAAGGCTTCTGATGTTGGGGACCAGAGTAGAAAGGACTATGCAATCTTCACTGGTCTCTGTGATCAGCCAGGTGCCTGTGACACTCCACCTTTATTCCCTAAACCCACCGAAACACACCTATTTTCTCAGTCGACTTCACGTCAACTCACAGCAGCAAGTGGCATTGAAAACGCCCTATTCAGAGACCCCTGTCATCCCAATTTGTCTATGAAAAGCAGATGACAGTGTGCTATGACACCGAGTCCCTCCACCCATGTTTTAGTCCGAAAGAAAGATGTCTTTGTTTATTTACACGGAGAAAAAAGGGAGGGGAAGCAGAAGGAGTGGCAAACCGCGTGTGTTGGGAACGATTTCTGCACTGGTTGCCGGCGCTATCCTTCTGTGAACCGTAAAGGTTGGGCTGATCCCCAGGAGACGCGAGAAGGGAAGGCGTGCTGCCCGAGGAAATGGCGAGATCTGTTGTCAGGCGGCTGTGTGCCCTCTCTTCTGCCTCCCACTCCCATGTTTTGTTCTCTTTGAGGTCTAGGCCAGCTGTCCCCAGGTCAGGGGAGAGAGGAGCCTGAGCTCTTGCGGATGGCGCTGGGACGAGATCTAGGTCCAGGGGAGAGCCTTTCTGCCAGGCAGAGGGGAGGGAAACTCCTGATAAAAGCAGTATGACTCAAAGAGAAAGGCAAGAACCGAAATCATGTCCGGAATGTAGGGAATTCACAGGGATGGGAAAGAAGACGAAGACGATGGAGGAAAAGGCTGGAGGACAGACAAGCAGCAAATCTGACTCTCAAAAGCAGAAGGAGCCTCTGCTGTACGGACAATGGTGAATACTTGGCCCGTCGTCCGCCACTTCCTTTCTGACCATGAACTTCTATGCTCACTTCGTGTGCACGCGTGTGCATGTGTATGCAGACCAATTAAAAAGGAAGACTGAAGACCGAACAAATCAATGTTTACGGATTCATAATAAGTTCCTCTATATATTTATTTATTTTCTCTTGAGCCATGAAAGAAGCAACAGCAAACTTGCAGGGAGCAGTTGTTGCCAGAGGGTGAATCATGGCTATATTGATTTGATTATGTAAAAGCTCAGAGGAACCTAAAGCCAGATACAGAAATATCTCATAGCCTTGAACCCTATGGGACACACACTAGTAAAAAAGCAATCTTTATATTGTTCCTGATAAAAGCATCATTAGTTTCCTCATAGTGAAACCATTTCTCTGCTGATACAGTATATGGTTTTCTTTTTTCTCTAGAATCCACTCAGACATAATTAACACTCAGTTACTAGACTTGAGGTTCCCTGGGGTGAGCCGCTCAAGTTGGGGAGGGGGCGGGGACCAGAGATGGGAAGAAAGAAAGACTGAGAGAGGAGAGGGAAGGGAGGGACAGAGGAGGGGCAGGAAGGAGAGAAGAGATAGGAGCTGGAGGGAGACAGAGGAGGGGGTACAGTATTGAATCGATCCATCTTTGGCCTTCCTGGGCTTCCCCCACTTGCTGCACCGCGCGCAGCAAGACGAGAGTCAGCGCGGTGGCGCCCTCTGCTGGCCCTGCTTGTTATCCCGGCCGCCAAGCGATTCTGGTCGCGGGAGATCTCCCTGGGCTCTCCCTGTTCTGGCTTCTTTGGGAATATACGCGCCCAGCCATCACCTTCCGTGCAAGAAGCCGAGGCTGCCACTTCCGTGCTCCTTCTGCAGACAGACAGATGCCCCCAGTCATGCTCACAGTATGTGCTGAAACTGCAGCGGCAACAACGCTCTGTTTCCTTTTCCCTGTCTGCTTGTAGGCAGCGGCTCCTTGAAAAACGCTTGTATAAACAGTATTTCTGGGGACAGCAGGGCTGGCCTTGAATGGGGTCTTAACATTTTAAGGGTTTGGGGAAGTGGAAAATGGAAAGGCCCTGCCGGGTTCCTAGTTCATGGCCAGATGGTTAATGCCTGTGAGCCCCAGCAGTAGGTCGTGACTGCCCACGGGGATGGGCTGTGGGTTTGGGGAGCCAACACACCAGGGGACTCTGTGGTCCTCGCCAGCTGGGCCTCAGCTTCATTAAAGAGGAAGGAAAAATCACCAAGTATATTGCTCATCCTATGGCCGTTTGAGAAAATAATAGCTTTTTCCGGGGGGTCGGGAAGGAGGGTGTTTCTTTTAGAAGTCACTCTTTCTTTTTTTTCTCAGTTTCATTTTCCTTTGGGTCAAGGAGAAGAATGATGGGAATCGCTCAGTGGACAGAGAGGACTGGGTACTCCTGAAGCTGAGTAACGCAGATGTGGATTTGATCTCATCACACAGGCAGAAACTAAGTCGCTCTAGAAGGAATTTATTCTAGCACCTTCCATACACGTTAGCAAGTCCACAGGTGCACACACATGCACACACGTGCATGCACACAGTGGGTATCAAAACATGCAGTGGGTAAAACATGAATGCATAAACACTTTCACACACAACCAGAAACACGTGTGTGCAGACTTCTGAACACGTATACACATATGTCTTACTGTAATCCCATATGGATTGCATCTTACATCCCCAGCCTCTCCCTCACCCACCTTCCTCCCTCTGTTCCCAACAAAGCTGATGTTTTTGTAGAAAAACCTCCTCTGGGCATCTTCGTGTAGCTCTGTTGTTTCTTCCTGAGGACCCTTCCAGGGATCCCTCCCAGCCTGCAAAGTCTACATTCTCACCAGCACCAGATCTTGGCATGTTCCTTGGTTTAGGCAGATCATAGGGGATTGCAATAAACTTCTGGAAAACGTTAAGGGGCAGAGCTCTGAGGTCAGGCAGGCTTCGTGGTTAACAGCACAGATTCGGAGCTGGACAGCATGGGTGCACCCCACCCTTGTCATGTGCCACCTGTGTGTCTCAGTTTCCCCATCTGTACAATGGAGATAACAACAGTACCTGTCTCCTGGGGTTATGATGATCATGAAATGGGTTCATGTTCAGATTCTGCCTGGAACAATGCCTGACATGTAATAACCACTATATAAATGTTTGTCAAATGTCCATAATCCAGGCTGGTTGTGTTCTAGTCACAAGTAATGCTGGGTAATCACAAGGAATCGTGAGCAATTCCTCTTCCCCTATCTTTCCTTAGGTAAAAGCAAGGAAAGAACATAAAGAAATGATGACCAGGAGGACACACCCTTCCGATGCTATACTGGGGATCCTTTTCCTACCTCTCGTGGATTACCCCCCAAATCTATGTTGACATTGCATTGTCACCTACAGGGAAGTCACTTTGGATGGCAGTCTCCTCATCCAAAAAGCCTCTTAGATCTTTGCTAAAATCCTGTTTAGTATAGTTTACTTTAAAACCGGATATAGGTCAATTTGAAACCTCATTTTAAACACCAGTTTCAGCCTCCTGCATTGGTCCCCCCCCCCTTTTTTTAATATTGGAGTTGTCAAAAAGTAGAACACGTGATTGCTCTAGATTGCTTTCCTTCTTTTGTGTTGTTCCCACTTTCTGATTGGAAGTAAAATCAACTTTCTGAAATGGCGGAGAGTAGGGAGAGGGGGTTCATGAGAGAAGTTGACCAGTGAGCTTTGAACAATCAGTGCATTAGGAACAAAGCCAGACAGAGACAAGATGACCACAGTGGGAAGCCTAATAATTTAGTATCCCTCCAAAATGATTTAAGAAAAAATCTGTTCACCATTAACATGAAGGAGGAGAAGTGAGATGGAGAGGACAGAGACAGTATTCTCCTCTGCTCTCTCAACAATTCTGTTCTGTCCCAGATTTGCATGTTCCACTCAGACAAACCAAAACCCGGCAACCAACCACACCTGCCCTTCTTTGACGATAAAATGATGCAACTAGTGTGAAACCCCACCCCACTGCAAACAGTATTTATTATAAAAATTCCAACCACACACATACTTCTGGTAAGCCCAACTTTTTCCATGCTGTTGTATTTCCAGTACGATCTAGCAGCCCTGTGATGCGTTGTGCCCTTATGAATCACGTCCCCTAGAACTTACACTCTGACCTTCCTCTGAAGCCACTTTTGATTATCAGGGAAGTTTTCAATGGATGCCTTTCTAGCCAGGGGTTGGGGGAACCCCAATAAAGTATTCGGGGTGGGACCTGTCCTCTGACATGGTTCTGAGTTCCTCTTTGACCTTTTTCTTTTTCCTTCTCAACCTCATATATCTAACCTTACCATCATAATGTGGACTTTAAGAATCCCTAACATCTGCAGTGCCATCAAGTCTTCATGGAAATATCAAATCATGCACAGCATTATTTTAGAATAGGGTGATGCCTTACTGGATTCTAATTCTTTGAAAATGAGTAATGTATGGGTGACCTCTGTAGTAACCCCAAGCTAATCAAAATAGTCAACTAACCACCACAACTTGCTTACTTATTCAGGCTAAATGGGAGTTTGCTGTGGCAATGACGTGCTTCCCTTGTACCATCCTTCTAAAGAATAATGGTTCTTGTCATTAAGACATGTACTTTTAGGCCTCTCATCCACACCCAGTGATGCAGGTGGAGTTTATCCAGCTAGACTGTGACCAGCCAGACACACCAGTGGGACAGCTGGCTGGGTCAGAGCGGTCATGGTCCCTGTCTGTGACAGTGATCAAAAAAAGCAAACCAGACCATATGGGAAATGAATTTATGGGGGCAGCCTCATTCCCAGTCTGCTCTGAGCCACATGGCTAACTGAACAGAGGCAAGCTGTGGATAGGTTCCTCTTTCTCCACACCCATCATGATTTCCTCAAAGATCTTCTTGGTGCAAGAATTTCCATTTGGGGATGGACCAAAAATAAGACTGTGGGTATGAACTACTTAAAACACAGAATGTGAATACTACAAAAAGCTTGTTCACATTCGCCGGAACATATGTGAAGGCTGTGGGAAAATTCCAGTAACTCTCTACATCCTAGCCTCAGTGCTCACAATTCCTCGCCCAGACTGTGTTCTTACATCTCTTTTACCTTTCTGCTTAACAAACTCCTACTCATGCTTCACCACCCAACTTTAATATATCCTTGTTCAGGATGACCTTTACAACTCTGACTACCACCCAGACTGGAGGAGGCCCCTCCTTTCTGGGTTCCCTCAATCCAATTGCTGGGCTCCCAGCTCCAGCAATCACTAACAGTCCTTGTAAGTAAGTGGGGATATTTTCAGTACCTACCTCATGGGGTTGTTGTGAGGGCTATGTTTCTCAATACAAGTAGAGCCCTCTGACTACATGGGCATACAATCAGTGCTCAAAAAATCTTTGTCATTGTTGTTAAATGGATGCAAGTAATCATCTGCCTGCTATATTCATAACTCTGTGCTTCTTAGAAGAATGACCACATCTTTTTCAGAACTCCAACAGAGAAGTCCTGTAATCCACCCATGACTAGGTGCCTGAGTAAGAAGCATGTTCACCCTTCTGGTTCCATCATCTGAATGTTACTGGAGTCGGACATTTCTTGAATGCTATAGGGATTCCTTAGTGCTCCGGAGAGCCGGTGTGGTAAAATCTGTAAAATATGACCAAGAATACTTTGATAGTCCTTCTTGCAAGAACTAGACTCTAATTTCCTGTCTTGAATGTGAGTGCTACTTAGTGATTTGCTTCTAATGAATTGAGTGTGGCAGAAATGATGGAGTGTGACTTCCAAGATTAGAACATAAAAGGCATCAGGGCTTCCTCCTTGCTCTTGCTCTTGGATCACTCACTCTGGAGGAAGCCAGCTTCCATGTTGTGAGGACAGCCAAGCAGTGCTATGGAGATGTCCATGTGGTGATCATACCTTCCTCTGGCTGCAGCCTCTGACAGACCCTGAGCCAGAACACCAAACTAAGTCTCTCCTAAATTCTGGACCCACAAAAACAAAGATAACTAATGATTATGTTTTTAAGCTAAGTTTTGAGTTAATTTGTGAATCACGGATAGATAATCCATACAGATGGTGACTAAATCAACAACACACTGAGTAGAAAATAAGAAGGTAGAGGTGAGATGTAGTCATTTCCTGTAGAACTTTCTATCTTGGTGACAGGGAAAGCTCAAGTCATCTCTCAGTAGGATTGGCCAAGCTGCCATTCACATGGGGTGAGATGGGGTGGGGGCGTGGCCTCCCAGGGGCTACCCACAGAAAGAGGACTTAGCCTGCTCCTGGGGACAGGACCCATAGCCTCCTGTGATCCCCAGACCTGGAACAGTTTGTGAGTATCTTCAGTTCCCTGGAGAGTCCACCTAGAGTAGAAAGAAGCACTCCCCACAAGGACCTGAATAACCAAGGACCTCAGAGAAACTCTCAAAACCTCAATGTTCTCATCTGAAAGATGGACATAATATGAACATCTACATTATCTATCTTTTGTATTGTCATGGGGATGAAATAATTTATAAAGCATTTCATAAACCATAGATTCATGGTCTACAGAAATATTAGAGTTGGGGTTTTTGGGGGGTTTGGGGTTTTTTTGGGNGACATAATATGAACATCTACATTATCTATCTTTTGTATTGTCATGGGGATGAAATAATTTATGAAGCATTTCATAAACCATAGATTCATGGTCTACAGAAATATTAGAGTTGGGGTTTTGGGGGGGTTTGGGGTTTTTTTGGGTTTTTCTTTTCTTCCTTCCTTCCTTCCTTCCTTCCTTTCTTTCTCTCTTTCTCTCTTTCTCTTTCTTTCCTCATGGGTCCCAGAGATGCCCAGTATTATCAAATTCACCAGTAATCCTGTACTGGCCTGGAGAAAAAGTTATTTGCTAAGTTTATATAAAGATCAAAAGAGCATGCCTAGAAATATGCAGCCCAACCTATAAAATTTTAGACAGTAATGGAAAAGAGATTCAGAAGAAGGGCAATTACCTTCAAATAGATCTCATGTAATCAACTCTGGCTAAAGTGGCTTTTGGCGACATGATACAGATAGGGAGGAGGACGTGGTCTAAATAAATATAATACCCTCATTGCCAATTTTAAACAGGAGACACATCCACCCTGGATTCAGGGCAGCCTTGCCTGCATGGAGGGGTTGCAGCGTCTGAACCCCTGAAATCCTCTCTAGGTTTCCTGATCTTGTCTCCACTACATCCTCTCCCTGCCTCCCCTTCCCCCACTTCCATCTCCGTGTGCTTCTACTTTGTCAGACAAAACCCAGAAATATTGAAATGTGGTTTGAGTATCACAGCAGCCAGGAAGTTGAGAGAACAAGTTAAAACTATTTTCTTAACTCACGGTTTCTTTCCAGGAAATATAGCACTTACAATATATAGATAAATAGCTCGAGCCATTTAGATAATTTCACTTGTCCTTTCCCACTTGTCAAAGCATTTAGCTACCAGCATGGCAGGCCCGACTTAAGTGAACAGATCCCTCCCTCAGCTTTAAACAGTGGCTGGTCTCCAGGGTTTTGTTCATAGAATTAAGTCAGAGGCAATTCAGAAGATTCCCAACCAAGAAAACTGTGAGTTTCCTCTTAAAGACCTGAAAACTCAAAGACTCTGCTTTTCTGAATTAGACTCGTCATTTAAGTTTCCTGTGCGTGCCCCTTCTCAGGATAGTGAATCCTCAGTAATAACATTTTTTAGACCACAGTCAAAGTCGTGCCAAGTGGGGTCACCTTCAATTTTTAGACTTCTGAGACACATTACAGAGAGGGCCTTTCAAGGTCTCTGCCTCTGAAATGCCCTCATAGGACAAAATGTTTAAAGCCTCAGACACAAGGGTATATGGCAACTTTTAGCAAGAGTGGACCTTGGAGCCTTGGCTCACAGAGGAAAGGACCCAGAAACATCTCCTGACATTTGCTTTTGCCTGGGCTCATCATCAAGATGTATCTACACTTGCCAACCTCTCCTCTTCACTTGACTATTATATGATTCATACCCTTTGGATTGCAGGGAAAAAAAAAACTAACTCTTTAAAAAAAATGATGGTTTATTGTGAAGATATACAGAGCCATGTATGGAAATTAGAAGACTATTACCATTAGATAGTTTTAGAGACTAGTCCCCGTCCCACTTCCCTCATTCTGTTTCTCCGTGCGTCTTTCTTTTCTGTCCTTTAATGACCTATGTTCACTGTACACCATATCTTTTCCCTGCCTTGGAGCTCCTGCCTCCTTATAGTATTTTCTTCCTCATCTCCCTCAGAAATGGTTTCCCCAAGACCTTGTCCAGCCCTACTCCAACACATCGTGTTCTTTCTACTTCATATTCATTGATGATACTTCATTCTCTCCTGTCATCTCAAGTAAAGATCTTGGTTGACTCAGCTCATCATTTTGGGGCCAGGCCATGTCTTTTGTGTTGTCCAAGCTTTGACTTGGCTTCCTTGGATCAGTGTTCACCCCTGGTCCAATCAGCTGGGCCTGGGGCAAGTCATGTGATATAAAATATGGTCGCCTAGAGTTGTCTTTTAGCAGGAGCTGTAGACAGAGAAGCAGCTCTAGGAAAAAGGATAGGGCCATGTTGGGTGGCTTCAGTGCTATATCGAGGTACTCATGGTGAGACAGGTGACTAAGGCAGGGTGACTGGTCTCCAGCCAGTCATTCAAGTTTCCTTCATTATCTCCATGTTAAAAAATAAAGACCCTTCATCCCAAACTTGGCTTTTCATCAGGTACCACCCATGGGTTTATAGTGTTCTAATTAAATGTGTATTCATACTGAATACAGGAGAAAAGGACTCTGGGCTGGTTAACCCCAGGCCTCAGGAGTGCTCAGTCTATTCACCATCTCAGCATTCAGAATATCCAAAAGCTCCCTGAGAATGAAGCTGTAGATCTGAGTATTGGTGAAGCCTAATTTACTGATTTGCTGAACCTGATTATCATATACAGGGATCAGTTTCCCTGTGTGTCTTACAATAAACCTATGGTTTAATTTGGAAACTCCTTGAAGCATAAGCATATACCAATGATGTCCCAAAGAAAAACAATTTTGTAACTGTCAGAAACATGATGGAATGGTCAAAAGGACATGAAATCAGCTATGCAAATTGTGAGATGTAAGTCACACTTCTATTTGTACTGTGACAGTGTGAAAATTGGAATTATTTTTTGTCAATATAGAAAAAAAGTCAGAGACCATGTGCACTCTCTTATGAACAAAACTACTGGGCTATGTTCAAATTAGACTGTGACATGACCCACAGTAACCTTGATTTTTTCCCCTCACTCTACCTATAGCTCAAGGACCATCAGTGTTATGTTTAATATGGTATTTTAAGAATCTAATACAATGAAAGTATGCATTTGACTATTTAATAAACATCCCACTGGTTAATAGTGAGGAAATCAGTCCTGTCATATTCTCTTGATAATCCGTTGGTTTAATTTTGCCAAGTCACTCTCAAAGACGTAGAAAATAATTTTTAAAAAGGTGAATCTGAAGTTCAAATATGAGACCATCAAACAGTTATGTTGGTTAAAAGATCTGGATCACTATGTTAAAATACAAGTTTGATGGACTATAAGTGGCATTACATTTCTTTTTGGGAGATGGCATAGTGTTGCATTAAGAATATGGCCTCAGCAGATAAAAATCTCTTCTTCCAATTACATAACATTTCTAAGTCTTGGTTTCCTATCTGTGAAACCATGATTGCAATGCTGTGCTCTAGAATTCCCGTAAGGGCTTAATGATCCAGTGCCTAGGAAGTGCTTAGCACAGTGCCCGCCCCATGTTAAGTAATAATATGCAGTATTTATTATTATTTTACCCAGATTTTCTTTCATTTTTTAAAGTTTTTTTAAAGTTTTTTNATTTTATTTATTTATTTGACAGAGAGAGAGAGAGAGATTACAAGCAGGCAGAGAGAGAGAGGAGGAAGCAGGCTCCCCGCCGAGCAGAAAGCCCAATGCAGGCCTCGATCCCAGGACCCTGAGATCATGACCTGAGCCGAAGGCAGAGGCTCTAACCCACTGAGCCACCCAGGCACCCCAGTTTTTCTTTCAAAAAGAAAAATTAAAGAGCAGCTAAAAGCAAAGTTCAAAAAATAATAACACTCTCCCAACTATTCTTAATTTCAGTCTTATTTAAGTTTAATTCCATAGAAAAATACATTCATAATTCTCTCTGAATCTTTATGATAAAATCTGATATTTCCTAGGATAGCACATCTAATGTTGAGTTGTCAGAAATGGGTTCGTTTTTGGTCATTGAAGGAAAAATAATGATATCAATAACAACAGCAACAGCAACAGCAACAGTCTGTTTGACTATTGATAGTTGATACTTNAAAATACATTCATAATTCTCTCTGAATCTTTATGATAAAATCTGATATTTCCTAGGATAGCACATCTAATGTTGAGTTGTCAGAAATGGGTTCGTTTTTGGTCATTGAAGGAAAAATAATGATATCAATAACAACAGCAACAGCAACAATCTGTTTGACTATTGATAGTTGATACTTATTGAAGGGAGAACATTGGCTTGCCCATCTAATCTGTTTATGAAACTCTTTTTTGCTGAATTCCTAAAGGCACAGGAGAGTGATCACCCAAAACGATGAGCCAAAAAAGCCTACTCCAAGCAGAAATTTACTTTGATGCTTCCTGTTTTATTTTAAAAATTCACATGAATTTGAATTCTACTTTATAATATATTGGTATTAATTTTTTTTAACTTTTAAACAAGATTTTATTTATTTGAGAGAGAGACAAAGAGAAAGAGCATGACTTGGGGGGAGGGGCAGAGAGAGAAGCAGATTCCCCACTAAGCAGAGAGCCCAACAATTCCAGGCTTGATTCTAGGACCCTGGGATTATGTCCTGAGCAGAAGGCAGACCTTAACTGACTGAGGTACCCAGGTGCCCCTGCTGGTATTTATTTTTTAAACAAAATAATGTTTATTCTCTGCCTTTGCATAATCCCAACACACCGAACCAAGCATCAGTGCATGAGTTAAAAATGCTTTCAACTGCAAATAACGAAATCCTCAAATACAGTGGATTAAACCCTAAGTACCCACATGATTACTAAACATATTTAATGGTTCACCTCTATAACCAGGGACCTGATTCTTTCCATCCTAGGTTAATCTACCATCTTAAATGTGTTGGATTTCCATGATTGTCCTTTTTTTTTTTTTCATGATCACAAAATGACTGCCGCAGCTTCAGGCATCTCTTCTCATACCATCACCCCAAGATGAATGAAAGGGAGGAAAAGAAGCCCTCCAAAACATATAACCTCCTAAAAACGTATCGTCTTTGGCCAGAATTTGTCCCTAGTACAAGGAAGGATGAAAAGCAAGTTCTGGGAAAGACAAGTGAATGGAATTTCTATGACTGACTCAGACTAATATTCCTCTCCTGGAGTATGGCTAACTGGGAATAAGTAGGTGGGACTATCCACTGAATAGACAAATCACTCTGTCTGCCATATACAGTTTGAAAACACAGTGGTAGGAAGTTTTGTTTTTCCTGCCTCTTCTGAGTCTTCCCTCTTTAGGCATCAAAGAAAAACAAAATTCATAGCTTTCTTTCATGAAATTCACACCTCTCAATCTTTCTCTCTTTCTCTGAATCAGAAAGAAATAATATTCTAATTTTTCTTAAAAAAACCCACACACACACACCCCAAGTATTTTCTTCCCAACAGGATTTTCCAGCATCAAATGGTATCTTAATTGTATCAAATGGATACATCCGTAGATTGAGGGAGGCCTATTGCTGGACCTGTAGGGAATCCACACACAGTCAGGACTCCGGGTTCCTCAAGTGTCCATTGATAGATGAATGGATAAAAAAGAGGTGATATACACACACACGCACACACACACACATCATATAACATGTATATAACGGAATATTATTCAGCCATAAAAAAGAATGGAACCTTGTCATTTGCAACAACGTGGATAGAGCTAGAGAATACAATGCTAAATGAAATAAACCAGTCAAAGAAAGACAAAGACCATATGATTTCCCTCATATGTAGAATTTAAGAAACAAAACAAATGAGAAAAGTGGGAAAAAAGAGAGAGAGAAAAACCAAGATATAGACACTTAAGTATAGAGAACAAACTGATGGTTACCAGAGGAGAGGTGGGGGGGATGGGTTAAATAGATATTGGAGATTAAGGACTGCACTTGCTAAGATGAGCACCGAGTGTTTGTTGTATGGAAGTGTTGAATCACTAAATTGTATGTCTGAAACTAATATAACACTGTATGTTAACTATACTGGAATTTAAAACGAAAAAAGAGCTAAGGGAAAAAAAAGACTTCAGCTTCTTGAAAAGAGGTGCAGATGATGGACTGATGAATGGTAGCTTTCCTGAGTCATGTTTTCACCACTGGGGTTTGGTAAGAAAGGGCGTTGAAGGTATGACCTGCCGTTTTTTTCTCTTTAATTTCTGTTTAAATTCAATTTAGTTAACATATAGTGTATTATTAGTTTCAGGGGTAGAACTCATTGATTCATCAGTTGCATACAACAATCAGTGCTCATTACATCACCTGCCCTCCTTAATGCCCATCACTCAGTTATCCCTTCCCCCTACCCACCTCCCCTCCAGCAACCCTCAGTTTGTTTCCTACAGTTCAGTGACCTGCCTTTGAAGGGTTCTGCAGCAAAGACCACCTTTCTTCCCAAGGCTTCCTGAGTGGGGCCAGGTTGCTGAGCCCATGGATGCCCTTAGCACAGACAAAGGAACTGCCCCATCTGCTGGCTGCATGTGGCTTTGGGAAGGCCTCTCATCCCATGGGTCCTTGCTGGCTTCAAGGGCACCACCAATCTGGGGATGAACAGCTTCCTTTCTATGGGCATGGGGACAGCACATCACTGTCACTAATGGAGACCCAT
Source organism: Ailurus styani (assembly GCA_002007465.1). Lineage (NCBI taxonomy): Eukaryota > Metazoa > Chordata > Mammalia > Carnivora > Ailuridae > Ailurus > Ailurus styani. The sequence continues at coordinate 383,762 of LNAC01000417.1, read as the reverse complement.
AAGATCCCAGAGAGCTTCCCTCCCCCACCCAACACCCCAGGCAATGCAATTCACTTTGCTAATCTGCTAATAAGAGGTGGGGGAAATGTTCCACTTTTCCTTTGGTCACCTGCCAGGCTTCCACTGTGTGTATATGCCCAGGAGACACTGGTAGCCTTACCTGCACAGGTGCCAAAACAACACACAGACACTAACATAAAAGTAAGCAGAGAAAGATAGCCAATGAATCAGTGGTCTCTGAAAGAGGAGACCAAGGTGAAACCAAATGGGTGGCACCTGTTGAAGCCGATTTAATAATAGAAATAAGATCAGACAGGACACAAAACAAAATAGAAAACTAAGAAAACTCCTAAAGGAATACAAGATGATGGTGCAACAGAACCATCCAAGATTGTAAATGCTTCTGAAGAAAGAAGTAACAGTCTCTAAATGTTAAAAGACAGCAAGGAAATTGAACAATAGACTGGACCCTGAAGAATATTCAGCCAGTGATTCAGAAGATTAAATGGACAAGCTGTCTCACAATACAGAACAAAAATACAAAGAGATGGTAATCATGAGTGAAAAGATAGGAGAGTTGGAGGATAAAGCCAAGAAATCCAATATGAATTAAAGGGGTTCAGAAGGAGAAAAAGGAATGGTCTGGAGAGAATATTCAAATATGTTTTGGAAAAAAATTTCCCTGGCCTAAATAATGACTTGCATTTTCATATCAAAAAAGCTTACTAAGTGCCAGGCAGATTAATAAGGGAGAGAAAAAAACCTTCTAGACATATCTGGATCAAGGTTCTGAAATTGGAGAACAGAATGAGCCTGGCCTTGATTTTCCTATCTATAAGTGAAGGATGATAATTTCAAAATTATCCACTTAACCAAAAGACAAAAAAACAAAAACCTTCACATGTGCAAAGACTTTCATGCTTTTTCTAGAGGAGTATCTAAAATGCACAAGTCAAATAAAAATAATATCAGAATATAGATCTCAAGGTAGCAGATAATGAACTACAAGAATTAGGAAAGACCAAATGCAATAATGCAATAACATTCACAATTAAATCTAACTGTATGGTACTACTCTATTACAGTTTTTGACTGCTAACCATGTGTCAGGCATTTTCCTAAGCACATGTATTACTCACTATTACTTTCTTTACATTATACAAAAAAAAAATCACGTTTTATAATTACTTTTTCTTTGGTAGCTTACCCAAAGTCATACACCCAGGATTTGAACTCAGATTGATTCTGGAGCTTTCACACTTACCTTCTACACTATAAAACCTCCATAAATAGCCTCATAATAATGAAAGCATAAATTATAATGCAAATGTTAAGAAAGAATATTTGAAAAGAAAGAGTTATGCTCTAATAAGAAATTAATAATTGGTTAGAAATAAAATCCCATATTAATAAAACAATACTCAGAAGGGGGGAAGGAGTATATATAGGAATTAAAAGTGGGGAAGCAAAAGTCTGCTAAAGGTCCTTTGCTTTTGGGGGAAGGGGCAGAGATAGAATTATTATTTAATTTTGGCAGAGGGATATAAGTTTAAATATGATGGCTAAAGAGATGAAAGTATCTACAAACAAAATAAGATACATAGTGGAACTTCATATTAAAGAACAGGAAAAGGATATTAAAAAATTCAAACCAAAAAAAAGAAACAATAAAAAAAAGAAAATCAATAATAAACGGAAGGCATCAGGGTAAAAATGTCAAGGGTCACAATTCATGCAAATAGCTTTACTTTTCTCATTAATAGACAAAGATTCACAGATTAAGTCAGAAAAACCAAAGAGCAAAAACAAAAGGGGGGGGGGCTAGGTTTATAAGAGATGTACCTAAAACAAAGAAAAAAACCAAGTTTAAAAATAAAGGGTAGTTGCAGCTGTGTCATCCAAATACAAATCAAATGAAAGGAAGAATGACAGTATTGTCAGATAAAGTGGAACTTAAGGCCAAAATATGTAATTAGGTTAAAGAAGTGTATTTTAAATTGTTAAAATCAGTAAAATATATAATATGAAAACTTTGAAGCATATAAGATTAATTTGATAAAACCAAATCATACTGGGGGACTTTGGCTCATTCTGATTCTGATGGATCAGTTTTGAGGGAAAAGTGAATATAAAGGATTAGAATAACAATCAATAAATTCTATCTAGTATATGTACTTATGAGTATTTTCATATGTGTGTATATACATGCACACATGTACATATGCATTCCTAAATATCATGCATGTTAAAAGAATTACTTGTTCCTCTTATGTCCATTGCACATTTGCAAGAAATGAATAGTATGCTTGGCCATAAATACAACTGTAAAAACCCAAAACACTGAGCTCATATAGATCATATTCTCTTATCATGATGAAAGAAAGCTATAAACCAGGATTAACAATCACCAAATAAAACCCATTCATTTGGTAATTAAAAGACCTTTACTTTTTTAAAAAGATTTTATTTATTTATTTATTTATTTATTTATTTATTTATTTAAGAGCAAGAGAGAGTGAGAGAGAGAGAGCAAAAGACCGGAGGGAGGGGCAGAGGGAGAGTGAAGCAGACTCCCTGCTGTGCAGGGAGCCCTAGAGATGAGGCTTGATCCCAAGATCCCGGGATCATGACCTGAGCCAGAGGCTGATGCCTAACCGACTGAGTCACCCAGGTGTCCCAATTAAAAGAATTTTAAACAATACCTTAACCAAACTGAATAAGTCACCCCAAAGTTAGCAAAAAAACAAAGGCACTTTATATAAAAAAATTATGAGCAGTAGCTAAAGATGTATTCAAAAGAAAGTGTGTAGCTTTATTAATCAATAAGATACATAAACTGAACTCACAACTTAGGGAATAGGGAAAAAACAGCCAAAAATAAACTAAAAGGAGGTTGGAAATGAATCATATAAAAATAAAATTTAATTTTATTAAATTTTAGAGTTTTAGATGAATTTTAGATTAAGTTTAGAAATTTAAAGAACTGTAAATGACTAGTAAAATCGAAGTGGGTTCTTTGAAAAGACATTTCAAGTTGACCAAGCCCTAGTGAGCCTAGGAAAGAGCAGCAGCAAACACACACACCATGAGTACAAGCAAGGAAAGGCACAGTCACAGATACCAGAAGGACGAAATTCATTTCACGAGACAAATGCAATCACATCTCCTAGTTGCTGAGGTCGCCTTGGAAAATTTCAACTTAATAACCGCCTGGGATAAAGACTTCTTTGTCTCCAGTTCCTCAGAATCAGCCTATAAATGGATTTGTATTTCCACCAGAAAGAAACATTTTAAAACTGCATTAAAACAAACCATAACAAGAGTTTAAATAGAGTGTTGCAGGGATTTTATTACATATGTTCATACAACTCTGTTTTAAGTGACATCTGTCTTCTCTAGAGTTCCAAGTGTAATCAAATGCCCTAGGCCTTCCTTGGGAAGGTAAATTAACACATCATTTTTATACTCAAATCACAATGGCCCAAGTCTCCCACCTAGTTAATTGCCAGAAACAGAGTCCCCTTGAAGGGTTTCTGTTATTTCTTGAAGTCCCTAAAGGGATGTCTTGCATGTCCCAACCCGTGACAGCAGTTGCCACCTGCAGCTGGATTGGCTCTGTCCCTCTGTTATCCCGGGGCTTAGAGAACGCCATGTTTCCCCACTCTTCCTGCCAACCCGCTCTCAAACAACTTCTTTTTCTCTGGGGAACCACTGATCCTCCTCTCCCAATCCAGGTACTTGGTGGATTTGGTTTCTCCCAGCTCCAAGGGTGGACTGATGACTCAGACCTAACCAATCAGAACTGTCATTGCCCTGGACTGGGCGCTTACTTCCAAGACGGTCAGGTGGCCCAACCAGAGGCAATGAGATACAGTGGCATTTCTGCTGGGCATGCTGGGAAAGAGGATAGCATTCTCTTCACTGGACTTGAACTGCCGGCAGCCATCTTTGCCACCACATGGAGCCTCATCATGAAACCATCTGGGAAAGAGCAGAGCCAAGAGAAGGAGGATGGTGACACCATTTGGGCCCCTGGCACACCTCCTAGCTGAAGCCAGCCTATTCCTGAACTTCTCAGTCATATGAACCAATAAATTCTTTGATTTTTTTTTTCCTATTCCTTAAGCCAGTTGAGTTGTCACTGGAGCCAAGAGTCCTAACTGAATTATTTGCTTGGCAGAGCAGTACTAAATACTATCTAGGCCCCAAGGCAGCTATGTTTGTGTCTAGCACTTCTCCAAGTCTCTCTTGAGCTGTTCTGATGGCTTTTTGCCTTTTACATGCCTTTCCAGAGAAATGTACAATCAGCCCCAGAAAGTGGCTGCCATTCCACCCCCTTTCTCCACATTGCACCCCACTTCCACTCCCAACCAGAGTGCCTCTCACCTCTGCCACTAACACCAGGTCCTGTCAGGGAATGCACACAGACGTGTGAGCTGGGGAGCTGGGGGAGGGGGACTGTAAAGGAGCAGCATCTACAGTCGTGAAAGGCTAGCCAAGGTGTCCTCATTCCCTAATTCACCACGTTCTCAACCTGCATGAGACCCGTCCCTTAAGCATAAAAAGCAAGTGCATAGAAAATGACCTTAAAGTGAAGGATGAAAGAGATAAGGAGCGATCTCTCCAAGCTACCATCACATATTTTGGTTTAAGCTGAATATACACATCTTTAAGGCCTTTTGCAATTCTTCCTAACATTTAAATATTTTCAACTCACTGACTCAGACTTTTTAAAGATTAATAAACCTTCACAAATCTGCTCTTGTCAACTATTTTAATAGATTTGTCCTGCAGCCATCTTATCCCCACCCCCTCAAAATAAAACAAACCAAACAATAAATCAAGACCACTGAAATGAAATCCAGTCTCACACCACAGAGCAACGGTTTTATGGGTGAAACGTGTGCTTGCTAATTTCAAGAACAAATTATTGTGCTTTATTTAGTGCAGTTCAATTTATACACTTTTAGCTACAGGAAATAAAAAATAAAGCCCACAGGCCAATTTTAATTTGGTCAATTTTTTCTTTCACGAGCATCCCGTGGTGGAAACTGGCTGACATCAAATCAGAAAACCCCTCCTCTCTGCTCTCTTGCCTGAGAGTAAACACAGCCACTTGAACTGCAAAGTTACCTCACTTACGGTATCAGTGATGCTTAATAGACTTGCATTATTAACAGAATAACGTTTCTGCCTGGCAAACCTGGAGTCAATATTTAATAGATTTAGGTCCTATTTAGCCACTGGATTTGGGGGAAACCTGACAAAATAAACTCAGTGTGAAAGCTAATAGAGTAGATTCAAAGATTACAAAATGAATGTTTCCATAAATATGCATTCCTCATAAATATTTGAGGCAATGAATGGAAGGCGATCTGATATTCTTTAATCACTTTCTAATTAATATTCTTTGGCTAGGACAAGCTGAGTAAATATTAGGTCTCTGTTAAAGAGTTCCGTTGAAAAAAGCAAAATATCCAATCAAAGATTTTGAGATTGTTGTTGTTGTTAAGGAAATATTAGCCAGGTTTTTCTAAATAAACTAACTTCCTTGGGCTCAATGGAAAGAAATTCCCTCTTATATTAAAACCACCATTAAAGAAAAATGGAAGGAACATTGTTTAATGGCCAGGAGAGTGCCTCTCCAATTCACAGGATCCGATGAGCGCTGGCTAGGACTGTGAGGAGCCACCGGGCTGAGGAGAGGCTCAGAGCTAAGGGATCTAGAGCTAACCAAAAGGGAAACAGGGTCACAAGTCCACTCCACCCAAGCCACTTGTCCTTGGATGCCTCTTTAAACTCCAAGAGTCCATTTTCTTGGTTGTAACATGGGAATGGTGTAGCCTGCTTTCTTCCTGGAGCTATCTTGAAGAATCAAGGAAATTGCTCTTATTAAACAGTCTGCAAACTGTTCAAGCCTCTAACAAAAGTCACATGGCTTGGGTCCAAAATCAGCTGTAGTAAATGACCCACTGAGAGCTTTAGGTGAGTCATTTAGCCCTCCTGGACCTCAGTTTCCTCGCCCGGGAAATGGGCAAAATGACGGTACCGGCAGGGCAGGTTCTTGAAAGATTCAGATGGATTCACTCACAGAAAGCATTTAGGTGGTAATAATGCCTGCCACAAATGTTAGCTCGTCGTCTCCTCCTCCTCCTAATCCTTCTTTTTCTTATTATCAGTTGTTGTTATTGTTATCCAAGATGAGGAAAATGTCCCAGGAAACTTGAGAGGTTTCTTTAAGGTTGCAATTCCATGAGAGAAAGCGTGATGTCAGGTGCTGCATTTAAATCGCTTTCTGTACCACGATGAGGTGTTTCCTCCCATAGACCTGGCTGGGTGCCATCCGGAGTGGCATTGACCTTCCCCCTCAGGGAAGAAAGCGGGACTGATCAGAAACCGTGACTGGTTGAACTAAAGTAAGACCTGGCTGCAGGTGCCCCTAGGATGGGTTGCCACCTTCCCTGAAGGGACCAGGGACCAATAATCCACAGCCCAGCCAAGAGTAAGCAGGAAAAATCCTCCAGGAGGCATGGTGGGAAGGAATTCCACGAGGTTCCCCAACATTCTCAGAAGGAAGGAAAACAAGAGAAGCCCAGCTGCCCTATTGCTGACCCTGGACTGGAAAGACGACCATAAAAAACGTCATTCTGATTGATGAAGAGGTGATAAGGTGTGGGGTGATGAACCAACTCCATTTCAAGGTTGGTGTGTGTTCTTCGGCACTGCACTCCTCGGGGTTGGTCTTGTAAATCTCAGGCAGCGCCGGTCATTATAAACATAGGGCTGGCCTGGAGTGCGACGGCTGCTTTATCTTCTAAGGTGAGTCCTCCATGTGCAGGGGCCCTCTGCAGAGGCTAGGAGAACCTTCTCAGGAGGGCGTGGGAGTGTCCAGGTCCACCTCCCAGCCCACCCACTTGCTGCGGTCTGACCGCTCACCTTTCCATATACCACTCCCCTCCTCCTATTTGCAGTCAGATGCCCACTCTCTTCTTCCGTAACAACAGTTGGGTGCCTCTCGTTTTTGCCCCTGGGGGAAGACAACCAGGCATCACTCAGAGATGCCAAAGACCTGTGGAGGGGCCTGGAACACCAGAGGTCCCTTTGCCCGTGAGTGGATGGCTTTCGCACACTGAGTTTCTGTGCAGTGTGAAGCTTCCCGTGGCCAGGAAAGAGCGCTGAGATATTCGGGTTGGGGGCAGGTGGCATGGAGACTGAGACGCTGGTGCAGGGGTTTCCTCTGATTCTTGTCACCTTCTCCCTTTCCCCCTCGCTGTGTCTGTTTCAACATTTTCTCTGACTTTTCCTCCCTTTCTTTCATGTATTATTTTCTCCAAAATGTGGATATTCCAGAGAACAGTTTCACAGAGGATCAAGTTATTTTACTTTCTTTTCTTGTCTACTGTCACCCAAACACCACCATGCTAAGAAAATGTTAAAAAAAATTTTAATTAGCTTGATATTCATTTGATATAAGGTTTCTAGGCTTATTGTAAGTTGAAACTCCTCCTTGCCTACAGAGAGGAGACTAACCATTTCCTGAAGTCCTTTCGAGCACTGATTTCTCGGGCAATTTTCAGAATCCTCTCAACCCCTCTTCCCCCATCGGGGCCCTTTTGGACCTACAGTCACCTTCCCAAAGGAAATCTACCCCCAAACAATGTGCAATCAAGAAAAGGCACTAAGAAAAACATGAAGGGATATCAAGGACTCTGGTGTAAAGCCTTCTAACTTTTACCAGGGCCTGCTTCTTGGAGAGCTGCCTATCAGAAAAATACTGCATGGGCCTCACACAGAAGCCATGCAACACAGCAGCAAGACCCCATTTCCCTTAATCTTAACCTCTGACTTCGAGCCATTTTCATCTTGGTGTTTCAAGGACAGTGAGGTGTTTCCACGGTTCAGTTGGGCTTCATCTGAGAGCAGCACAAGGGCTCAGAGATGCCACAAGCAGAATTGATTGGATTATTTACTCTGAATTAACATCCCACGGCAAATGGGACATTCTTTGGCTGACGTCCCATGCATTCAAGGTAGACCAAACCCATACTGGCTACCCTATGACTACCCAGGAAGTAGGTAGTAATGCCATCTTCTTCTATTGTTGGCAAACATGACAATAAATTTTCCCCTGTTGGAGTGGAAGCGTCCATTGCAGGTCCTCTTATTACTATTAATAATACACTAAGTGGATACAAGAGTGCCTGCATCCAGAAACAACAATCAAAACCCCAAACCAGTGAGAATTAACTTTGAACTTTGCAGTATACAGTATATCACACTCACACAACCAATTAAAAAGGCATGTCATCTTGTTTGGAAAGTATCTATTGATTTCCCAGTTCATCAGATCAGGTTGATGTGTCTTTCAATGGCCTCGATGACATCATCAATATTTTTCTATTTAGAATAATGACTTATTTTATATGCCAACAGCTATAAAAAACAACCCACCTATATATATTTCTACCGACACCAGCTTAAGAGCCATCTGGTTTTCTCTCCTTAACATGTGATATTGGTAATCTGGGGCAAAAGAAATGTTTTGTTCTTGTCATGAGACTCATTTAGAGACCACAGTAAATTTGTTTAGTTTAAAAACCAACCACTAAATCATATTTTCTCTATTAGAGGCTGATGCTCTCCACTGCATTTGGTGGCCAAATTATATTCATTTTAGAGTGAATTACATTCATTTCAGGAGCAGCCCCCAACTCCCCTCTCCCTCCTGTCCAAGAAGGCAATATACTCACCAGCTGTGTGATCTTTGGCAAGTGACTTAATCTCTCGGAAACTCATTCTTCTCTTTTATGAAATTGGGGGAGGGGAGTGCTGGGTTCCTTATGCATATTAACCCTCACAGTCACCCCACAAGATCAGTACTGTCAGCCCCACTTTATAGTTGAGAAACTGAGGCAGAGAGAGGCTAAGTAACGGGAATAGGATGAAGCCAGGATATCTAAGCACCAATGTTTGTAACCAACTGTACCTGCTTAATAGGTTCAATCACACAGTCAAAACACCAGAACACCAATCTGGGCTAATTGGTAGGTGCCAAGGAGACATTACAGCAAGGGGTTGGGAGTTCCACCACCTGCCTGCACATTCCAGCTTTATCATTCAGGACTGACGTGACCTTGGGCAAACAACTAACCTCTGTGGACCTCAGTTGTCTTCTGTGAAATCATGGCAATAGGAATGGCACCTGCCTTGGAGGTTTGTGGTGAAGATAAAATAGCTCACACCATGTATAGCACCTGGCCCAGTTAGCGCTCTATTATGGTAGCTATGAGTATTCACAGGCACTCCATAAATGCTCTGCTCTCTTTCCCCAAATCCTTAGTGTCGCCGAGTGTCTTCAGTATACATTCATATGACCTTCTCAATCTATGACGAGGATCAAAAACAAAGGGTCATTTTGGCCTTGCAGGAAGCTTCCAGCTAGAAGAATGGATCTTTTTCCACCAAAGGGCAGCACCAAGGAGCTATGAAGGAGGAACTTGACTGGTGACTCCCTATCTTTTTCTTCTCAATCCCAAAGAGCCATCGTTAATGCCTGCAAAGTTGAGTAACAGAAGAGGCCCTGCTTGGTGCTGAATGATGACATAATCTGAACCAGAAGTGGCAAGAGTTGGGGACACCAATGTGGCTTGAGGTCTGGCTCCACACCAGGCCGCTGTGAGATTTCAGGTACTCACATCACTATTATTAGTTTTTGTTTTCTCCTCTGTAATCTAAGATTCATTCTGCCAACTCAGAATGGGGCTGTGGGAATGAGACAGAGCACACTGAGGCTAAGTTTCCAACTGATATCAGCTCCCTTCTTCCTATCTCCCTCCACTGAATTCATCTGGAGAAAGGGTGATAAAGGGCTATAAGTTTTCCAAGTCAGGAATGTTTTTCCACTGTAATTGGATCCTATAAGAGACAAAGGCTCATCTTGAGGGACACTGATGATGGGGAGTTTGGAAGTATGGGGAGTGTCATTGGGGGTGATATTTCAGGGCAGTCCTCAGAATCTTTTCAAGGAAGGGCCAAGTTTTAGGACAGAACCAGCCTGAGGAAATCTAGCAGATGACCCATTATGCAATGTTCTCCGAGAGGCTGCCCAGGTGGGACTCCAGTCAGGAACCGGCCATGCAGTAGCTTTGAGGACAGTCTTGAGGCCTTTGTCCATTGCTTCCCTTGTCTGTTTGGCTAATCTCTCCAATCCATTTTTGTCTTCCCTTTTCCAAGTCCAAGACTCAATGATTCTGTGTCTGCCTCTATGGAAATGAGCCCAGCTGGTCCTTTCTCTTTCATTAAGCAATGAAGGGACATGAAGCTGGGGGCTTGAGGCCTTAGGAAAGGTGTCTTGGAGAAGCTGGAATCTCAGCCTCAACTCTTTCACCAATGAGCCAGGTCACCCTGAATGAGTCATCTCACTTCTCTGAACTTCCATTCCCTCCTCTCTAAAGATCGGAGTGATCTGTGGTCTTCAAGCTGTGTGCCATGGAGCCTGATTTTCATGGCACTGCCCTTAGGGTCTGCCAAAGGGGCCTGGGGCAGAAGAAAAATCAAGCAGATCCTGATCAGCTTACAACTGAATTTCTCTTGACCTGGAGAATGGTTTTATTTTCCTTCAACATTGAAATAGCAGCTAAACTTTCAAAAATGAAGAGTTTTTCAATTACTAGATTTTTTATAGCAGTTATAGATTTAAAGAAAAATTGAGTAAAAAGTATAGAGTTTCCAGATACTGACTCTTCCTGCCTCCTCTCCCTGCCTCACCCCCATTTCCTTTATTATTAACACCTTGCATTAGTATGATATACTTGTTGCAATTGGTGAATCAATAATGATACATGAGTATTAACTAAAGTCCATAGTTTACATTAGGGTTCACTCTGTGTTGTACATTTTATGGGTTTTGCAAATGCACACCCATTATAGTATCATACATAATATTTTCACTGCCCTAAAAATCTCCCGTGCTCTGCCTATTCATCTCTTCCTTCCCCCAACCTCCTGGCATCCACTGATCTTTCTACTGTCCCTACAGTTTTGTTTTTTCCCAGAATCTCATATAGTTGGACTCATACGGCATGTAGCATTTTCAGATTGGCTTCTTTCACCTGGTAAGATGCATTTAAGTTTCCTCCATGTCTTCCCATAGCTTGATAGCTATTTCCTTCTAGCAGTATGGGTGTATCACAGTTTATTTACCCATTTACCTACTAAAAGACATCTTGGCTGCTCACAACTTTGGGTAATTACAATAAAGTTGCTGTAAACATCCATCTGTGGGTTTTTGTATGACATAAGTTTTTTTTACTAATTTGGATAAATACCAAGGAATGTGATTGCTGGAGCATATGCTAAGACTGTATTTAGCTTTGTAAGTAATGGACAAAGTGTCTTCAAAGTGGCTGTACCATTTTGCATTCCCACCAGTGAAGACTGCAAACTCCTATTGCTCTACATCCTCACCAGCATTTGGTGTTGTTGGTGTGTTTTTTTTAAACCCCATTCTAATACGTTGTAGTGGTATCTCATTGTTGTTTTAATTGGCAATTCCTGTTGTTTTAATTGGCAATATATGATGTCAAGCATATTTTTATCTGCTTATTTGTCATCATATATCTTCTTTAGCAATGCATCTGTTCAGATCTTTTGCCTATTTTAATTGGGTAGCTTGTTTTCTTACTGTTGAGTTCTTTGTATATTTTGAATACACATCCTTTATTGTGTATGTGTTTTACCAATATTTTCTCCCAGTCTGTGGTTTATCTTTCCAGTTATTTAACAATGTCTTTCACAGAGGAGAAGTTTTGGAACCAGGAGTTTCACACAGCAATCCAGCTTTCTGAATGCCTATAGAGGTAGAAGATCTGGTAACACTTGAGACCCATCCTGCAGGGCTGAAGACATCCTGTGGCTCCTCTTTAGACCAGGACGTGCATTCCAGAGCTGCACTTACCCCACTTCACCCGGCCTCATGATCTACCTTGAGATGCTGGACTGGTATATAACTCTGGCCTAGAACATTCCACCTTCACCTGTTCTTTACATTGGGTTCTGCATAGGTTTGCTTTGTTTAAGACTGTCTGGAACTTAGAAAGAGGAGTTTCAACTTGACTGGCTTAGATGAGTTTCCTGCTCTTCTACACCAGGACTATCCATTTGTTGTCACACTGTCCCAAGAAAAATTTTATAAACACTCTCAAGGTGGCATCTCCCAATGGGCCTGTTGCACCTGGTCCAGTCCATGCCCTGGAGCATGACATCTATGTGAAAGTCCCCAAATGATGCCATTTTGTCCACTGGAACTACCTTCTTGTGAGGATACCTCCTATGTAGGGATGGGGATTGGTCTTCTTATCAGGCAAAGTAATTTAAACCTAACATCATGAAAAATAGGTCTCTTTAACCATAAGAATCATCCTGACCTAGAAGATGCTCCCACATGAAGGCATATGGGAACTGAGAGCAGGAGGAAACAGAAGGATCCTGTGTCTTGACCCAGACTCATTGTGAAGCATTAACATATTGAATAGGATGGTGGGCAAACTCCCTAGCATCATTTGAACTGCTCTCTTTCTCTTTCTCCCCTGAATTGGTGTCGCTGATGTTTTTTAAGGTTTGTGACATGAATCTGTTTCACCAGGCCCACTGGTGCAGCAGGAAAAATGATTCTCAGGTCCTAAAAAGCATCAGTAAAGACAAAACCAGGGAGATTAGTGCAGGACTTCACAACAAATTAGAGGTGCGGAAAAGTTTTTTTGCATAAGTGCTTTGTCCTCAGGCTAAGTCTGACATCCTCCTGTGTACACTTGTGGAAGCCAATGAAAATTTGTTAGGACTGTTGTAATGAAGTATCGCACACTGGGTGGCTTAAAAAACAGAAATTTATTGCCTCATGATTCTGGATGCTGGAAGTCTGAAATCAAGATGTTGGCAAGGTTGGTTCCTTCTAAGGGCTGTGAGGGAGGGATCTGTCCCAAGCCTCTCTTGTTGCTTGTAGATAACCATCTTCTCCCTGTGTCTATTCATATATCTTTCCTCTATACTTGTTTCTGTGTCCAAATTTCCCTGTTTTATAAGGACACCAGTCATATTGGATTAGGCCCCACCCTAATGACCTCATATTAACTAATTACAACTCCAATGATTCAATTTTCATATAAAATCACAATGCTGAGGTACTGGAAGTTAGGACTTCAACTGTGTATGAATTTGCTGGACAGACACCATTTAGCCACAAGGCCACTAGTGTAGGAGGACAAAAGTCTTTTAGCTCCCTGAGTCAGCTGAGAATTGGTCACTGGGAAAGTGAATGAAGAAAGACCACAGGAACAAAGATTAATTCTCAACTTTCTCTATTCTTCTAGAATCATGGTCTTTTTCAGCTAATATAGTCTTGGTAGAAACAAAGAGAAGATAAAAATTAAAAGGAAGTTTATTCTAAGTCCCGAAACCCAGCTCCAGGGCTCCCCCAACCCCCATGATAACTTTATGAAAGCTGTTTGTTTTGTTTTGTTTTAAAGATTTTATTTATTTATTTGACAGAGAGAGAGATTACAAGTAGGCAGAGAGGCAGGCAGAGAGAGAAGAGGGAGCAGGCTCCCTGCTGAGCAGAGAGCCCGATGCAGGGCTCGATCCCAGGACCCTGAGATCATGACATGAGCCGAAGGCAGAGGCTTTAACCCACTGAGCCACCCAGGAGCCCCATGAAAGCTGTTTTTAATAGTTGCACTATGAACTGCCCCTTCGAGCAGCTGTCTTGGCTAGGTAAACAGAGCTCTGAAAGTGAGTCCTACACCTTCTACACATTCAAAGACATGGTCCCAGAAGCTCCTCACCTAACTACCTGGGTTCCTTCAGTATTCTTCTTTCTATTCTCCTGACAATCTTGACCACCCACCCCAGCTGCCACCTCATCCTGCTGTTTTATCCATGACTTGTGCCTTCAGACCCATGACTCCTTTTTCCTGGTGATGCCATTCTACCACCTTTCCATCCCAGCTGTTTGATCTCATATTGTTTGGTTTACCCTTTGGGATTTCTGGCCCATAGGACACCCCTTCCTGGGCAGTTCCTCTCCTGGACTGGAGGATATTTTGTTTCCTTTCTGTAGTGAAATAGTAAAGGCACAAATTAAAGTTGAACAAAGGGGGAGAGGAAGAAGGGATGAGCAATTAGCAATAGGTCTGAAAAAGCAGATCAGCATCTTCCAGGTAATGGAGGGTCAGATCACTAGCGTGGCCTAGTGGAGAGAGCAGAGGCTTTGTCAAAAGACAGATGTGTGTGTGTGTGTAGGGTTCTTAGCTACATCAAAGTCATTATCTCTCTGAGTGTGACTTTATATACCTAGTCCTGATCTTCCTCCCAAATGGAAGAGTCAAATTCCAACTTCCTTCTAGATATTTCTAACTGGATGTTTGATGGTCATCCCAAAACTAATATGCCCAAAACTAAACCCTTAATTTAACCCCCAAACCTTTGCCCACTCTTTCTCATCTCAGCCAACGGTAAGTTTGTTCTCTTAGCACTCAAACTAAAAACTTTCAGAGTCACCTTTGACCTCACATTTTTATCTATCAGGACATCCTTCTAGCTTTATTTCTAAATATATCCAGAACCAGGACGTTCCTCACCATCTGCATTCCTGTCACCCTAGACTGTGCCATCATTATTCATTACCTGGATTATTAAAATTGTTTCCTAATTAGTCTCCTTACTTACATTCTTGCCCCACCAGATGACTTTTCAAACTAATGTTTAGAAGAGTCTTTTAAAAATATAAGTCAGATCGCATTACTCCTCTAGTCAAAAGCTTCTGTGACGGAATCCTAGCTGTCCCCCACCATCCATTCTCCCTTTATTTATCCATTCTCCAAAGTTTATCTGACATTTGGTAGATCCTCAGGACACATAAGCTTCCATTGAAGTTGGTGTGCACATGTGACTACATTAGAGACATATGACTCACTGGAGCCATGTGACTAGTTTGGAGCAAGTGGTCCATGAGCTGAAGCAACATGTACAACGCCACCTGCTAAAAGAAGGGAAGGTTCCTCTGCCTCCCTTTCCCCTTGTTGGCTGGTGAGCTGATATCCACCATCTCACCCCGGGAAGGGTGGAGCACAGTGACTCTAACAGCTCTGGATTTCCTGCCTCAGGATATCACATGAAAGACAACTAGACTTCCATCTTATTATATTATCACAGCAGCTGAATGTGTGCTGCTCGTTCACCCTCCAGTACCTTGCTTTTGCAATTAGAATAAAATCTAAAGCCCTTCCAAGGACCACAAAGCCCTGTGTGATCTCGCTCTGGACTAGCTCTCTAGTCTTCTCACACTCTTTTGTTCTCTGTGCTCCAACCACCAAAGATTCTTCTCCTCCTGGCTGTGCTTACATGTCACCTCCTCAGGGAGCTCTGCCCTGGTCACCTGATGGCACCATGCTTTATTTTTTTCAAACCTGCTTTGTTTTTCTACATCACTCTTATGGCTGCTTGACATGTAACGGTTCGTTATCTATCTCTGTCCTCCTCCGCATGAATGTGATCTGAGAAGGGGATTTTGTGGTTGTGTTCACTGCTTTAAGCCTATGATAAACACTCCAAAATATTTACTGGCTAAATGAACAAACAAGCTTCTGTCTCCCCATCATAAAATGTGGATAGTAATTTCTGCCATTTAGGCTTGTGGTGAGAATTGAGGGGACATAATGCCCCTGGCTTCATGTGGTGTCTGACACTTGGTAGATCCTCAGGACACAGAAGCTACCCAATTTGAGAGACTAGCTCTTGTGATGTCCTGCACAGATGGGTGTGTTCTAGCATTCCATTTTCCCATGTAAACCTGGAAGCTGGTTGGTTTTTCCCTACTGAATCAGAGAAGTCCCTTTCAATTAATATTTTCTGTGTTATAATATCTCTGCTCATTCGTTTACTGCCTTGCAATCTCCCTTACATTTGTCTCTGTTCCCCAGCAATATCCTTTTATTGGCTCTGTCATTGATCCAGACGTCTCTGAAACTGGCGATGCTGTTTCTCATCATCACCATGAGCATATCCAAGCCTGGAACTTTTAGAAACAGGAGACGTCCCCAAGACGGCAACCTCAGGGGATGCTCCCTGCTGACCATCTCTTTCAAGTTGGTCGAGGGAGTGTACTGTGTCTAGTATTACTCCAACTTGAACAGAGCGATGCTGATTTAGCACAAATTTCCCATAAAAACCTGACCCCCAGGGAGCAGAGAATGAACTTGGAAAGTTTTATCCCAAAAGGGGAATTTGTCATAAAGTTATGAGTGACTGAAATGTGAGGGGCTGGAGCCGCTGGAGTAGGTTGAATGACAGCGGTTTTATAATGTTTGAGATTGTGTTTCCTCCTGTGAATGCTCAGCTATTCCCCCAAGTGCCACACTCCCCATGACCCTTGGCCAAAAGCATCATTACCCCGTTCACCCGCTGAAAAAGAAAATTAGGACTGTTACCAACAAAGCTACTTCCCATGGTAAAAAGAGGCTCTTGGATCAAGTTTTCTCTCTACGGTCACTGAAAATGACAATTCATTTCTTTCCCACTAGCCAAATGCTGTCTCCAGATGCACACATGTGGATCCCATTGAAGTCAAAGAGGCCCCAAACCCGTTTGAGGTCTCTTCTTGGTGGCAAGAAAGTGGAGCTAGAAAGACTCTAGAGTAAGAGAGTGTGTGCGCGCGCATGCGCGTTCTTGCTCCCGCGCACATGCGCACATGGGTGGAGGCCTCTTAACCCAAGTTGAAAACCCATTTTTGAATCTTCATCATTTAAAAGCGGCCAACCTGATTATCCTGGGAGTCCTCTGACATCCATGCTCCAGTATGAGAGCAAAGATGATGGAAAAGTTCTTGGGACAACATCTGCCAAATTCATAAAACCACGAGACCCATAGTTAAGAAAGCAGAAGGCACCGTAGGTAATAGTTGCATACCCAGGTTCTGAGGCCACAGACCTGTGTTCAAATCCCCGCCCCATCACCTTCTAACTCCGTGCTCTTGATTTCCTTAATTTCTCTAAGCTCAGGCTCTTGTGACGTCCTGCCTTTTGTCACCTATAAAATGGAGATTAGAATATTGTAAATGCCTGGCGTGTAATAAATGCTCAAGCGGTGGCCATTATCATGTCAATACCAGGAGGCTAGAAGACTTCAGGAACATTGCCCCCGCCGAGACCACCCCCATCACATGCCGGCCGGCAAACACTTGCAGTCTGACTACTAAGCCTCCCAAGTGTGAGACACTTCTGTAAGGGCTGCTTTCTGGCCTCCAGGTCCTTCCCAGGCACCAAGCTGAGACTCTTTGCCCTGCCTCAGTGGAGAAGTTTCTGGAGTGTCCCAAGCCAGTAGTTTGTGTAGTTCCCACTCAAGCCATTCTCAATACCTAGCCCCACTTGGAAGTAGAACCCTGGGTTCTAATCCTGCTTCCACTCCTGCTAGCCATTGTTAACTTTGTCCATTTGGCTTAAAAATGACACATGATGATGGATACTTATCTACAATCTTCATAAGAATGCAAAATTCAAGTAAGATAAAGTATAATAGATACCTCCCTACTATTCTGTTCCTTTTCATGTGCAATACTGTCCATGGTTAAAATCTGCCTCCTTCCCTAGACTGTAAACTCTATGAGGACTATCTGGCTCAACGTAGCACATTATACCAGGGTGATTAGATCATAGCTGGCCTTCAGTAAATATTTGCTCAATAAATGCAAGTTTGAGAATGAAAAATTACTTTGAAAACTGCAAGGCACATACTAATGTCAGGTACTATTATTATTATGAGCTATCATGCAAATACCAAGTGATTGGTTACTGGGCTGCTCTGTTCAACCAATTTATATGTGTATTTAAAAGCTTTCCCCTATACAGTTTTTAGGCATATTGTTTCTACATAAATGAATATGATGTCTTTTATTTCTATAGAAATTAATCATAGGGCCCTGGTTCAGGAGTATAAAATCCTGCATTTTATTATTGCTTCTTTGGAAAAAATAGATTTCTTTCTGGCTGGGCATGTATGTGAGGGCTACCCATATTTTATCTTTATCTACCCATTCATCAATTCGTTCATCATTCATTGATTCATTCATACTCTTAAGAACTATTTATTAAATTCCTGTTCTGTGCCAGGCACTGTAACAAGTACTGAAAATATAATGATGAATATGGCTGATGGCCCTTGTTTTCAGCTCACTGTCTACTAGGAGAGCCCAGCCTGTGAATACAGTTATAACAGTATGACATGAGCTACAGTGGAGAGGTATGTATGCGCGCCCCAGGGGTCATGGGAGCTAGAGGAGAAAGTACTTACTCTGGAATGGGTAAAGAGTTGTAAGAAGCCTCACAAAGAGGTTGACACTTGAACCCAGTCTTGAAGGATGAGTATGGGTTGTCCAGGTGAACTAGGTGAAGATGTACTTTCGGCAGTGGGAAGGGCGTGTGGTTTGATGACTAAAGGAAGATGGATAAAAGTCATAAGGAAGGACTCCTAAATGATCTACAATCTTGTATTTTAACTCTGTGGAAATTTGTGGTTGGAGGTGGATGCAGCGAGCTCCTTCCCACTCTGTCTGCAGCCCAGCGAGCCAGAAAGGACACCTGGAACCATGGAAACAGGAGGGAGGGACTTAGCAAAGGAATATCAAGAAAGGAGTTTTAGGCAGATACTGGCCACATGCCCACTTCCAGGAGGAGGATAAGAAATAATCCTCAATGTCATTTCAACCAATATGGAGATGTCAAAACATTACAGAGGACTTAATCTTCGGATGTCACAAAGATGTTCCAAAGAATGGGCGGAGTGATGGACATTTTCTTCCTCACCCAGATTCACAAATGCACTTTGGTTCAAAGCAGGGGACATTGTTAGAGACAGCATTATTCTTCCAGAAAGCCAAACTGGGTGCTTTTGAAAGCCTCCGACTCCATTCTGAATGTAATCTATGCATTTAAAATCATTTTCTAAGCTGGGACAGCGACACAAACATCCACACAACACGAGCTACTGTGCATAAAGTTGGGCTGCCCGGTCTAGCTGAGCTGAAAAGTGCTGCTGTTGCAGGGTGTTTTCATTTAAAAAATTCTTATTATTTTTTAAAGAATTCTTGTTATAAATAAAAAAATATTATTATTCAAGTGCATGCTGAAACTGAATCATGCCATTCTTACATAATTTTTCATTGGATTGTTGCAACCCATAAAGAAATCCAATTAAATTTCCCTTGCAGGCACAGGCCTTCATTCAGGGGGCCTTGAAAAAGCCGGTTTGTTGTATTGTATGGCAGGTCGATGAATCGAGAAGCAGAGAGGGCCTGTCCCATTTCTTGTCTTGTGTGACATGATGTGAAGAGATTCTGCCAGCAATGTTTCAAAGAGCTGCATTATCAGACAACATAAAGGGCCCTCCATCCGTCCTTTCTGCTGCTGTACCACAGAATATGCACACACCAGTGTCTCCCTCCCGTGAACGGTTCTGAACACTGTATGGCTAACGTACTGCATTCTGGATCTTGCGAGCCTTCACCATCATTATCCTAGACCTCGGACCAAGGTTAAGAGGGGAGTGAGCCAGAGATAAGAATGTTTTTGAAGATACTTGAAAGGGAATGTCCTGGAAACCAGACTACACAAACATATGTTTTCATTACCTAAAAAGAAGGCAGAAGCCATCGTGTCACCAAATTACATTATTTTATATTAATCTGTTTCTCGGTTGCTCTCTGGATTGTTAATGCATTTTCCTTCACTGATTTATATATCATGTGGGGTCTCAATTATTTCCAGACCAACAGGATTTTTGTCTTTAAATACAAATTTTGCATGAGCAGACACACTTATACATTTACTCCTCCCCCACCCTCTTATCTTCCCTCTAGTGTAGAAAAAGCTCTTGTAAAGTTCTGTCATGTAACTGAGACTTCCGTTAAGATGTCGGCCATGTTGTGGAATTCTGCCTTCTTGCTTTCTGTCATACCAGATGTGGAGAACTGAGGTCAGAGTCAAAACAAAGAGGAAAACACTCAGAGAGAGGCATGAGGGAGAAAGAGGCCATCCTGTATTCCTCACCAAACTTGCTATCTGGAAATCATTTTACATTCTCTTCTCCCACCGGGTTTCTGTGGGGGTTTTTCGGTGCTGGGGGGCAGGGAATGTTTGCATTGCCTTTCAGGGTATTTCAAGAAAGTAGCGATTGCCTAATTCTTTTCTATCATCATTTATCAGCAAACATGAGAAGCTTATTCCACTACGGTGGGGGGTTTTATAGGGACAAAGAGTCAACTATGTCCTTCCTCTCTTTCTCTCTCTCTGTCTCTGTCTCTCAGATGGAGCAGGCGTATCTCACAGTCAGATTTTCAAAAATAATTCACTTATGTTTTTCCCCGTGCAAGGAATGCAGGCTTGTATTTGTCTTGCTTTAACACGAAGCGACGATTTGATTGGTGACAAGATACATAGGCAGATATAATTGTTTTATGTAAAAAGCATCTCATGGAGCAAAGCATGCATGGGTGTTAGCCTGTGCTTAATAATTGGGAAGCCATGGAACGGTTTTATAGATCTAGTGCTTGCAAATTATTTATGTCAGAAATGTTTCTTTCAAGTTGCAGTTCCAAAGTGAGCACCAGTGAGTATCATCCTTCTGACTATCACCCAGAAGGCCCTAGTCAGACGAGTAAAACTGGGGCCAACATAGCCCAAGGAGGACGTAGAACATTCTCTCCTTTCGTTTCAGGTTTCTGAATTTCTTACTACAGAAAATGACCTTTTATTCGTTTCTACAGTTCCCTGAATCTGAGAGTATCCAAGTGAAATGTAGTTGGAAAAGCCTTTCGCATACAAACCTTATACAACTCAGATGTCTGTCTGTCTGTGTCTACAATGTACATGTGTGTGTGGCTTCCCTTTAGAGGACCCACAAATTGTCCTTCAGATCAGAAGTGAACCCTCCTCTCACATCAAGTCCTAATTGGACCCAGACTCCCTTCCACAGACCGACCTGGGATCCTCCAGAAACTAGTCCTGAAGAACTATCAAATTTGCCCGGTCCTCAAGGGTCACAACCACAAATAAGCCTTCTGCTGAATTTGGCCCATGCTTTGGGTTTTCAGTGAAACTTGAGCTCAGGGAAGAGCTCTTCACTTCAAATTTAGCAATGAACATTTCCTCCAAGATGCTTACAGTTTTGCTCTTTTCACCAGGACCCTCAGACATTCATATGTACTCATACACACACACACCCCAGTCCCAGAGTTACAATTTCACTACAAAGGATAGCTTCAAAAGGAATTGGGTTTCAATGACTCTATCTTACCCTTGAAAAGAACCGTAACTGACCATTAACCAAATTATTTCCCTCAGAAAAACAAGTCACATTCTGAGAGTGTATGAGAAGTTTAAAAATTAGATAAAAGCTCATATGTTGTTGTTCTTTATAATGTGAGGTTTCATTTTCATTGTATAGCATTTGTAAAATGTCTACCCAGTCGAGGGGAAATAGAGCAGAATGTAGGCAAAAAAAAAATGGCTCCTGTCTTTTCTGCACATTTATAGTGGGATCTACAAAACATGAGAAACTCTGGGGAATGTGGCCAAATAACTCATGCACTGGAAGATTAACTCCATGTCTAATCAAGCCACTAATTTGTTCTGAGGAATCTATCTGCACCTCATTTTGCCATTTGTAAACCAGAGCTCCTCATCATTGTGAAAGAAAATTAAATTACCCCAAGTACCTGGAGCCATAGGAACAAGTAGACAAGGTTAAGTAAAGACAACATCTGACATTGAGCACTTGGCAACCAAAAACCCACGAGGCTGGGGAGTCACACACTCCAAGGGGCAGGCATTGGGAAAACGGGAAAATTAAAGAATCTTCATTATGCAAAAGCTGAGGGAACTGGAAGGATGAAAAGATTGTGTAGCCTGTGTCTTGAGGTAAGTCACCAACATCCCTCTGACAGGCGGCATGACTGTTGCAAAGGAAATGGAATTTCAGAAAATCTCAGAGAAGTAAAAGAGGAAGCTGGGCAAACTTTGAGGAATAAAGAGGCATTTCCAGAGCAGGAGTAGAAAGACAGAAAGTGGAAATGCCCTTTTCTTGAGGGGAAAATAGGTGGAATAGGACAGTTATGAAGTTCTTAAAGACCCTGAAGTTGATGGCAAGAGACTTGCTCCCTCTCTGGGTCTGAAGGAGGGATAATTGGGAAGTAAGTTGTTTTTCTGGGGGAAACCATGTCAAAAAGAACATTTCCAAGGCCTGTAAAAAGTTTGAAAGACAAAACACTAATGAAACAGAAAACTTCATTGAACTAAAACAGCAAATAAAGAGTAGAGCCATGGGCTCATCTTTGTTCAGCAATTTCTAGTAAATGTTGACAAAGAACCAAAAATGTCTTAGAAGTACACACACACACACACACACACACACACACACACACACACACACACTTGGAAGAAAAACGTTGCAGCTCAGACTGCAGTAAACATCTGGGCACTTTATTTCCTTTGGTGCTCCAGACCTAGGATGAGTTTAGAAACTGGACACTTCCTTTGGATAGTGCCATATTGGATTAGAGGGTCTAGCTGAAAAAGGATTCCCAAGGCACAGTGTGGCTAGCTAGGGTTTGCAGCCATCCTCCTTCACCTGAAACCAGAGAATCTGAGGTCAGAGAGGAGCAGGCATTTTGAGAGACCTACTGAAATTCACCTCTGAATCAGCTTGGTCCGATGGACCAGGGCCCGAAGAACTGATCGAGGCTAGAGAATGGTCAAAGGGAAAGACAGAAGCTCACCTCAGATGGGAACCATTAGAAGCTCACATCACACCACTCAAAAAAACCATTCCAAACCAGGCCAGTTCTCCAAATGAGCTCAGGTAAATATCACCCAAGAGGCAGCAGGACCTGCCAAGTAGTGACCAGACATTATAAGCAAAATTAGCCAATTAATGGGCTCTCCTGTCTCGTGGCTGGATGGCTGCCCTTGCTGGGCAGCACCAGCCTGGCCTTGGGTCTGCAGACCTGCCCCCTGCCGTCCCTGGGCAGGCACTCCGCCAGGTGAGCGACAGAAGGGTGGTGGGGGAGAGGGCTCACCAGATGGCTGAGCCGCGAGGAGCTGTGCTAAGCTTTTTCTGTATGAGTTCCTCTCACCACACGCTCTCCACAGCCTTCCGGAAGTGATTCCTGATCTGCAGATAAGTTGCCAGGTGTTACCTGAATGGGTGATGTTAACGTGATGTCTCTCTTTTCTCCCCATGCAGGAATGAGAGTCTGAAAGATCTTCCAACGATGAACTGAAACCTCAATGAAGCCTTTGGGTTACTATGGCAACATTTTCTTTTGAGGAATTACAAGGGTTTGAGGGATCTTCTTTTTTTCATCTTTACAACGAAGCTGACAAATGACCATCAGGAAAATGAACGTTGTCTCCATCTTACCGATGAGGAGAAGTGTTAAGTAACTAGCCCACACACGTCCGGAAGGCTAATAATGGACTCCTGATTTCAATTACAGACTGGATGGCGTATTCCAACTGTGCACTTTGGGCTCTTTTAAAGAATGCTTTTAAGAGGAAAGAGGCAAAAAACGCT
The DNA here is from genome assembly GCA_002007465.1 of Ailurus styani. Taxonomy (NCBI): domain Eukaryota; kingdom Metazoa; phylum Chordata; class Mammalia; order Carnivora; family Ailuridae; genus Ailurus; species Ailurus styani. Next base: position 360,146 of record LNAC01000417.1, on the reverse strand, counting down.
TTACCCCTAAATGAAGATAAGTAGAGCTGTTTGTTTTATATGCGGCAGACAGAATAAAAATCCTGCCTTTTGTGACATCCATAATGTGACTGATGTCAGAGCCTGAATCAGTGCTGCTCCCAAATAGAAAGTCATTAGCATAATAATATCATCTGTAAAATTAATCAAAATAGTCCAATTAAATTCAAGAAATACATATCGCATGCTTTTTTTTTTTTTTGCCAGACACTGAGCTAGGCTTTGTAGAGCTTGAATTGTATCCTTGAAGGGTGGTATGATTCTTACACTGTATACACGAGGAAGTTGAGAAAGTAAAGGTTTATGAAGGGGTAATTGGAGGAATAACTAACTTCCTACTCCGTTTTCCACTTCCCACCCAGAGCTTGGGTGAAGGAGAACACCCTGATCGAGAACCCACTTTGGCTGGGGAGCCTGGGTGGTGCAGTGGGTTAAAGGTTCCACTCTTGGTTTTGGCTCAGGTCGTGATCTCAGGGTTGTGAGATCAAGCCCCGAATTGGACTCCATGCTCAGGTTTAAGACTCTCTCTCCCTCTGCCCCTCCCCCAACTCTCTAAAAAGAATACATCTTTAAAAAAAAAACAAATTAGCTTGGCCATGGCAAGCTCTTCCTAAGAGGCTCTGTGAAGAGAAAGCAGCAACTTCACATGAAGGTAATCAAGGAGTTCAGAGCTGAGATAAGGAGTATGGCAGCTCCTCGCAGAGTGAGCAGCAATGGGGAGAAGCAAGGAGAGCAGAGGTTGGGAAGAGGACAACACCACTGCTCACTCAACTCTTCCCCCATCACCGTTACCACCAAAAACACCATTACTCTTTGCAGATACATTCGGGGGAGATGACCCCTTCAGAGCAGGAGAAAATGAGCCCACTCTCCCCCGGTGAAATAGCATGGTTCACTTTATCCTTCGAGCTATGTAGAGAACCCACCCCCACCCCCCAGTCAGTGGGGGAAGGCGTGGAGTCCCACCTTTGGAAACTCTAAAGCAAACAGGCGCTCCATGACTCTTAACGATACACAGCCCATGAATGGTGGAACTTATAGAACAATCCAGAAAGGACATATTCCATCTGCCATGGAAATACAGAAGCTACCCACCTAACTCAATTCAGCAAATGAGCCACTCAACTGACTGTGAACTTTGCTGAGGTTTTTAAAAGCCAGACAAACAAGGAGCCAGAAGGTTCTCATCCAAGTCTCATGCATTATTTCCTTTGAAGGAGTCCTTCCCCGAAACACAGGCCTCTTTCCTGACTAAATATGTCATTTCAGCCCGGCTCATTCTGCTTGTTACCACGATGGTGCTAATTCGAGCATGGCTCACTTCAAAGTTGACACTGATCCTTCTCATAAGCAACTGTTTTTCAGCCAGACCCATCAGTAGCTCCCGTCAACCCCTTTCAAGCATGGCGCCGGCTTTTCAAAATGTTGACAAGAGTTCCCCTCTGTTGCCTAGGACAAGCCATGGTTGTCCTTTTCAGAGCATGTAATTGTCTCCTGCAGAGAGCAGACCCCCTACCCCATTGGCCCAGCCACCTGTCTTTCCCATCGCAACAACTGGTAGCTCAGACTCGGGCAAATGCTAGGGGAAGTTGGAACTATTTTAGAGTGGGGAACCTGAACACAGGGATGAATCAGAATAAAAACAGGGCTAATTGGTGGAATCCACTGGAATCTTTAAACTGCTGCCTTGGAGTATAAGGACCATAGAACTAGAAGGGCTTCCTTTTCTGTTTCCGGGGAGCACCGACTTGCACTGCCCCCGTGGCAGTCCTAACCCTTTTTAAAGCAACGATTCTCCAACATTAATTTTCTTCAGGGGAACAAAATGCAAATTTCTGGGCTTCATCCCCAGATGAGTGAGTCTGGGGAGAAGCCCAGGGAACCACATGTTTAACAAGCTCCCTGGTGATTCAGATGCAGGTGGTCTTGAAAGACGCTGTGAAATGCTGCTCTAGAGTCTTAAGCAAACAAAAGTCCTCTACCTCCCTTAGAACTCAACTGGGGATTTCAAAAGCTTCAGAAAATTCTTCCTTATACCTTCTCTCTTGGGTTTTTGGACTTACATTGACAGTTCTTGAAAATAAAATAAATGCATTTCTCTGAGTCGAAGGACAACAAGAGCCAGTTAGTTGTGTGAGCACCTCCTCCCTTCCCCACATCTTCCTATTCCTATCTCGTCACAGGTACATCTTCTGATGGGCTTCTCATGCAAGGGCTGGAGGACCTACAGCCATAAGGATGCAGGAAGGAATGTTTGTAGCTTCAGTTCCCCAACTGGGAGAGGAGGGACCTGGAATTGAGTTACCCGCCACCCAGACCCAATCCCCAGGAAGAGCCTGTGGTCAGCATGGCCACTGAGCTAACATGCCTCGCTGCTACCTCTGGCTCCCCACCTCCATTTTGTCAGCTCCATATCAAATCTCCAGTATCTGCTTTGGTCCCCCATTTCCCATCCTCCATATTGTCTCCCTCACACTCCCAAACTCCCCTGGCTGGATATCAGTCCTGACTTGGACAACACTCTCATTATTTCTCAGCACCCCACAGGACAAGGACAGGGTTGCTTGAGTCTCTAATGACATCTGCCAGGTGTTTCCTGTCCGCTGCCTCTACCTACTCACCATGGGGATTGTGTTTCCTTTATATAGGGGCTGTGAAATGAGTTCTGGCCAATGTAAGCAGAATTTATATGGGTCGCTTCTGGGATGGAGCATTTAATGACCAGCGCAAGACACCCCGAGGTCCTCTTTTCTCTTAAGCAAGGTGACAGGCAACATTTGTGATGGGGACTGCTCCATGAGCCTATGTCCCTGAGTGACCATGATAAGGTGAGCCTCTTGCTGACATGCAATGCACATTTGGTATGAACAAGAAATAGACCTTCATGGGTTGAAGTCACTGCGTTAGGGAATTATTTGTCTCTACAACATCACTTAACTTGGCGGGGCTACGGAAAAGGTCTTCGTGCTGTTTGCAGCTCTTGCTAACCCCCTTCTCGGGGAGTTGAGTCCTTTCCTTTTATCCCCGGCTATTGGCAGAGGCACTTCCATGAATCAACAGATAGACAGTTTGACCAAATGAAAGTGCAGCCCTCCATGCCTTGGAGTCGTGATTTTCCCCACTTTTCACCAGCACTATTGCCTCATTCAGTATCACCTGCACTTTGATACCCTCGGAATTGCTGATTCTCCAACAAGGTGAAGTTCCTCTAGCTCGCACCTAAGATCCTCGTAGGGTGGCTCTGCCAGGTCCTACTTCTTTCTCTCCCTCCTGTTCAGTGTTGCTGCTGCCCTGTCCGATGGAAGCTCTCTCAGAGCTTATGCTCATAATGCAAGGGTTGTGGAATGGAAATCTTCACGATTCCTAGAGACATCTTCATCACTAAAAGTTTTTGCCTAGAGTTGGGAAATGATTACAAGTAGATCCAACCATGCTGCCTCTATTTTTCATAATGATGATAATATAACTGCCAGAAATAATTCATTTCCAGCAGTTGTCTTGTCTACCTTGTGTTCCTGTTCTTAAGGACAGTTGGCAAGTGAGCCTTCTCTGCTGCAGGCTTTGGCAGCTCACGTGACTATCTGGTTTTGCAATGATGACAAATGAAATTACTGCAGGTCCTGGAGCCTTCATCCCTGGAAACCATCAACTGGATGACAGCTCCTTCTATTTGGCTTGTAACAAGCTCTTCCAGGCAACTAATCACCAGACAGGCTCTTCTATCTAGAATGCAGTTTCTTAATCTGATTTTGAAGAATTAATTGTGCAACCTCAGTACTGGGATTATTTTTCATCAAGAATTCCAAAATTGCAACTCAGTGTAAAAGAGTAATTATAATCCTACAACAATTAGATCTCCATATTAGACACAATGATATGAAAAAGGAAAAATCTTAAGAAGTGGCATGTTTAAAAATGAAGCGTAATTTCAGGACATATATGAGCATAAACAAATAATTTCCCATGTAAATTTTTTGCCACAATTACAATAAGTAAAACAGATTTAGTTAAGAGTCAACAGAAAGGGGTTTTGCTGGAAAGAAGAGAACATTTTTATTCCTTTTTCTAGGACTTTCCTCTTGCCCCTGGACCTGGTAAAGGGTTTTGCACTAAGAGGATGTTCAATTAATACTTAATGAATTTGAAATGACCTCATGCCTAAATGTTTTATGCTTAGTATGTGTGTCATGTGTGATGGGATGTGATGTGGTGTGCGTGTGTGTGTGTGTGTGTGTGTGTGTAGGGGGCTGGATGTGTGTGTACTTGGAAAAATATGTAGGAAGAGAGATATCAAGATATGTGAACACTAAATATAAGGTATTCATTCATGTCTTCTATAAATATTTATTGAATACCTACCACATGCTTGGCAGTAGACTAGGAATGCAGATAAAGTTACTAACCTCATGATATCTACATTTGGATGAAGGAGACAGAAAATAAACAATAAAAAACATTAGTCTTATAAAGGAAAGTAAGACAAAGAGCTGGAGAATGGTGGATGAGGTGTTATAGGGTGGCTAAGAAAACCTATTTGAGCAGAACGGTGAATCAGCCAGGAGCCAGATATGTAGCTATTGGTGCAGAAAACATTCTAGGGAGATAAGACCGCAAGTGGAAAGGACCTGGGGCAGGCTCTGTTTTGTGTATTAGAGAAACAAATATGCCTGTGTGGCTAGAGCTGAGTGAAGGAGAGGAAATGGTAGGAGCTGAAGCCATGAAGTTAGGCAAGGGCTGGATTACGTAGGGCCTTTTATGTCATGATGAGAAAACTTTGAATTTTGTTCTGAGTGTGAAGGGAAGGCACTGGAAGATTCTGAGCAAGAGAATATGATCAAAGTTTTGAAAAAATTTTCTGCTGCAGTATAAAAAATTGGCTGTGGGTTACCAGGGCCAATTACAGCTGCTTATCTCGACTTTCACTCTTCATGATTAAGATTACAATTGGACTTCCATTTCAAGGCAGGATGATCACCAGACTTTTGTATGTTTGCTTTTTCAAATGGATTCCTGCTTTCATGTGACCACCCTTTTCTCTTAGAATATCACTATGGGAATACTGCAATAAAACCAAAGATTCAGGACACCAAAGATCACTCCATATGGATTTGAGAAGACAAGGGCGGGGAGATTCTTGGGCTCCCGAGAGAACAGGGTAGGATAAAAGTAGAATTTGTACCATCTTTCTAGCCTATCCACCCTCAATGCCATATCTAATAATTCTCAGCTCTGAAAAATGATGACACAGATAATCCCCACATTTATAGCATCTCCAGTTTTGAGGATTACCCAAGAGTGATCCCCCTCTAATATTCTGGCTCCTTACCAGTTTGAGTTGTCAAGACATTTTCAAAGGAAGGATAAAATATTTCAGCAGATTCTCCAAGTTAAAGTTTCCTTCTACTGCTAAGAAACTCATAGGATAGTTTGGCTAACATAGGCACGCCCTTCTAGCCTTTCCCACAACACAGAAGACTCCCATATCCCTTCTTTTTAGAGCATGAGCTTCAGTCAGAAACAGAAAGACAGACAGAGATGGTGGTAGCCCATGAAAGAAGGTGCGTTCATGGTAGTGGCCTTGGAAAAATTTTCATGAGCCTCCAAGAAAAAGAAAGTCTTCCTCTCAGTCTGAAGTTGCAACTGGTACCACTTCCCCAAATTCAGGCTTTAGGACTTACGGTAGTGACAATTTTCAAGAATCTACCTTCTCTGGCCTTGCTTTCCTCCTCTGTTAGAAGAAAAGGTAATGGACTTTATGACTCATATGTGATGCACTTAGCTTGAAAATCCTGATTCTTAGAATCACACACAAAGTGAATCCAAACTAACATACCGCAAGACCGATGACCTAGTCCCATAACATGGAGATTCAAGCATGAACTGCAAGACCTACTCTGAGTGATTTTACTTACTCTTACATATTGTAAGATAGTGTAGATTTTGTTCTATGTTCATCAAGGAAATGAAGGCAGAAAGATGGAAGGAAGGAAGAGACCTGGGAAATATCCAATCAATATCCATTAGACAGAGAAAAGCCTTCTTTTCCCATTGCCAGTGGAAATACGAGTTTCCTCCTATCCTATAGTGTAGCCCATGTGTTGTGGGGTTGGAAAATTTTGTGGCCTTGGCTCATGTGTCAACCTTCTTGCTCATACCATTTGTTTTAGAAAATAGTTGTTTTAAAAGACACTTTTTTTTTGCATTTTCTACTGAAATAACTAGAGTGAACGCATGGAACCAAGTTTGGCAGTGGGTCTTCACCTGGCAAAACACTCCTTTGTGTTGTAATCAACTCCTGGCAATAAGAGAGAGTTGGCCACCAAAAGGAGTATTTCAACTCGTCTATCTTTGTCTTGCTGTTAACTAGTGTTCCCTGGAGAATGGTGTCCCCTTTGGAGACACCATTATGGGGATAAAATGCTACTTAATCAGTTCTCTAATAAAGAAAGTAGAATGAAACCCAGGTTTTTATCCAGAGCACAAGACCAATCTACTGACTTATTCATTCCTAAGTAGCAACTACGAGAGGCCTGTGCCCCACCATTTCTGATTTCATGTCTCTGCCCATAATGTAGTTCTGTCTCCAGTTGTAATCTGACCATTTTGGCGCAAGTTGAGAAACACCTGTGGTATTTGAATCTAATGGAATCAGTGGCTCCTAAAATTCTGAAACCCGAGAAGCAACATCTGTCTGCCTTTCTCCTCTTCCAGTAACCAGTCTGTGGCACTACCAGGGAGTAAATGCTGAATAAGGCTGGTGGCTGGTGCTGAACAGGAGAGACCCAGCAAAGCAGTAAATACTGAGCCTTCAGCAAGTGGGGCTTTCTGTCCAAGCTGGCTCACTTCTCTCTTTCCTTTCTCCCTCACACTGTGGAAAGGAAATTTATTAGGCAAATTCTTCCAAAGCAGAAATAGTGCAAAAGTCTTAACAATTGGTGCACACTTGACTTTTGGTCAGCAACATGTCGTGATAATGATTTGTAGTGGCCAGAACCATCTGTCTTACATTTACATACAGTCTGAGGGACATCAGCTAAAAGGAATTAGTGTGTTCATTCTGCTGACCCTCCTTGTCCAGCCCAACATAGGAGGTGGAGACAGACAGGAAAGAGGCCTAGAGACCAGTGGGAGAAGGAGCCCATTGAGGGGGTCACTGGCAAACAGAGCTCAGAGCTGATGACAGCTTTCTTGCCTCATTTCCTTGGGTTCTTCACCCTTCTCTAAGGGGTCTGAAGCTGGAAAACTTTTTACTTTCTACTTTAAGTTCATCATCTCTTAAAGGCTCTTCATGGGAATCTAAATCTTTCTTCCTTTTCTCGTTTACCTTTGTGAGTTAGAAGGATGCCTGTGTTTCCAAGCACAAGCAGGATAGAAATGAGGTCTTGACCTCTGATAGTGAGGGTAAGAGATGGATGTCCTGGTCCTCTTGAAATTGGTGGGCTCCTTAGCTTCCAATCTCTGGGAACACAGCCACTGAGATGACAACCATGATTGGTTTGGAAAAGTACAGTCCCAAATCCAATTGGATGCCCTTTTGGAACTCACAAGCAAGTGAACTTCCGGGAATGGTATCAGAGAGGCAATGAAAGTGTTTTCCGAATGCAATATAGAAAAGTAGAGAAAGCATAAGTGTGCCAGTCATTGTCCCTAAGGCTGGGTGTACTCATTAATGTAATGTACTCAGATGTTGGTGCCCCTGATGGGAAGGCTTGAAAACTGCTGACTAAGGGGGCAAAGGATGAGCAACCAGACTGATTCACTAGCATGTGATACTCTTCCAAGATACTCCTCAAATATTTGAATGATGGAATGAGCAACAGATTCACTGATTATTATTTAACATGGTACTCCTCCCAAGTGTATGTGTTTAAATAGTCTCTGGGGGCACCTGTTTGGCTCAGTCAGTTAAGCATCTCACCCTTGATTTCAGCTCAGCTCATGATCTTGGGGTCATGGGGTCAAGCCATGCATCAGGCTCCATGATTGGCTCGAAGTCTGCTTGGGATTCTCTCTCTCCCTCTCTCTCTGCCCCTCCTCTGGTGCTCTTTAACTCTCTCTCTCTCTCAATTAATTAATTAATTAAATCTTTAAATAGAGGCTCTGGGACTGAAACCAGCAGGGCAGGGCTGTGCCATGGTCCAGGGGGAATCTCAGAATCAAGCAATCCTGGAACTGAGTCCTGGCTCTGTCACCTACCAGCAGTATTATTTTTAGCAATGTGTTAGCCTTCAGTATCCTGGCCTGTAAATAGGGATTACCTGGTGCCTTCTTCACAGGGTTGTTGTGAGGATCAAAGGAAAGAAAGTACAGGTGATGATTTGTTTTATGGGTCAGGTTGGCTAGTCTATAATGCCCAGGTGCTCAGCCAACCACCAATCTAGATGTTATCGTGAAAGGATTTCCTAGCTGTGACTAACATTTAAATCAGGAGCTTATGAGTAAAGATTACTCTCCACGGTGTGGGTGGGCCTCATCCAATCAGTTGAAGGACTTCAGAAAAAAAGACCAAGGTTCCCTAAAGAGGAAGGAACTGTGCCTCCAGATTGTCTTTGGACTCAAGACTGCAACATCTACTCTTCTTTGGGTCTCCAGCTTGCCAGCCTGTCCTGCAGATTTCTAACTACCAAACTCCACAGTTGCATAAACCAGTTCCTTAAAATAAGTCTCTCTCTCTCGATGAATGGATAGATAGATCCTGTACTGGTTCTGCTTCTCTAGAGGACTCTGACTAATACAGCATGGAAAGAAGTCCTGAACTCAGCTCTTGGCACACTGCCTGCTTGATAAAAGTTTTCCATGATTACTGATTCCCGAAATGATAAAGTTTTACACCACAGGACAGAGTTCTAGGTGCCTGTGGGAAGGCCATGGGGGGCCGGAGATCAGGGAGAACAGAAGATCTTTGCATCGGCCCCCTGCAGCATATAGTTTCAGTAGCACCAGCTCTGAGAGTGGCGTCGGCCTGACACCTGCTATGTTGGGGGACAGAAGGCTAAGCCCCCCACCCCCGGGGCCTGTCTGGACCTCCCTCCCCAGCCCATCCTCCACCCTCACCGGGGAGATGATTTGCAACTCAGGCTCCTTGGCAGCTGTGCCTGTAGATGCTGGCTTCTTGCTCCCCGTCCCTGCAGCCTGACCTACAGATGTTTTCTCCTGGCCTTTCTTCTTTTAGACCTTGTTTCCTCTTCTGACCCAAACTCCCCGGGAGGCTTTTTGGTTAGCTGTGTTTTTCCTCCAGAGCCCTTTTGACTCTGTTATCATCGCTAAATCATCTGAATCATCAGCTCGGTATGGAGTCACTGACACAGGAGAGAGACCCCCAACTCACCCCTCTCCCCGCTCTTTCCCTGGGGTGGCGATTAGAGGGGCAGGTAGGAGGGAAGTGGACCCTGCAGCACTGAAATACCTGTCATTCTCTGTCCCGAAGCCCAGAAGAGCCGCAGCTTCCTCCCTGACTGCCCTTCCTCGGCCCCGCTGGCCTTGGGCTCTCCTCTCCTGTCTGACAGGAGCCCTGCCCGGTAACTCACCCCTAGGCCTGGGCCTTCTACGTCTTGAACCTCTGTTCCCTTCTCTCACTTGCGCTTATGCCCCTAAGAACAGGCCCATCTGGGGGACTGGAAGCCGCTCTGTGGGGCTCCCTCAATGCCTCATTTCCAGGAGCTGGAAGACACAAGGTCCAAGCTGCAGATCCTTGATCATTCAGCTAAAGTCTCTAAGGAGTATGTGGCCTGCACGAGGGTGAGGTTCCTGCCACCATAGGCCAAGTGTGTAACAGCTGTGGGTACCTTCAAAAGCCTCTTCCAGAGAACCGTATTCCGATGGGCTTCAGCAGACCCCCTCAGCCAGATGCTGCTTTGAGAGAGTCAGTAGCTAATTCCCAAAGAAGAAGGCCTCAATAAGGCCACACAGTTAGCTGGGAGGCACATCGGAGCCCAAATGTGGGTCTTCTGATTCTAGCCCAGTGCTTTCTACGGATGACGTGAAGTAAGCCATGGACATGGTATTCAGCTTGACAATGTCGCTAGACATTCTATCTGAGGGTTGTTGATAGGTTGATTCAAACTTTGTTCATTCAGGAAGTAAGAGACAGGATTTGTAGGTGGCTTGTGGCATTTGTAGATAGAGAGAAGCAGAAAAGAGAGCGAAGACCAGAATAGCCCCACATGGGCCTCTGGCCTCATCAGTTTACTGATAGCCTCACTGATTCACCCTCATGGTCATCCTTTGGTTCCACTGTGGCTCTCTGGGGAGGCCTTGCCTGGCTCTCACCAAACTGTCACAGGCTCTACCTTAGAGACTTCCTGGTCACACCAAAGGCATGAGAAGTTTGAGCTCTCGTATAATGATGGCCTTCACACAGAGAGATAAAGACACACACAGACACACACAGACACAGACAAACAGACACACAGACACAGACACACACACAGACACACACACACACACACACACACACACACACACACACACACACACACACAGAGTTTTGGCCAAAGTGAAACCCGCACCATGAAAAAGAGAATGATGGTACTGACAGGTGAACGGTTCCTCCTTCTTCCCACAGACCTTGAACCTTCTTCCTCACAGACTGCTCTCTGTCTGCTCCTCAGTGGGCCACTAAGCCTGGAAATCCAGTGGCTGCTATAGCCGTGGCTACAGTAGCTGTGGTTTTAGGGTCCTGGCTGGACTCTGTGGGTGGGCAGCAGCCCTCCGTGCTCCCTCCCTTCTCAGGCCTCCTCCTCGGGGCCTGATGGTGGGACCTCTTCCCCCTCCCTGGCCATCTTCCCTCGCCCCCACAGCTGTTAGAGCTCAGCCTGCCAAGTCTCCCAGAGTCATATGGAACTCACCGCCTAGTGTAGGTGGAAAGAACATGGAGGTGCCGTCAGCTGGGTGGGAAGGCCGCTCCCAGAGGTGACGCTCTGAGGTCCAAGCCAACCGCACCCCTGACTGATATTTTCAACAATTCCATGAGAGCCACTGGAAAGGACATTTGGCCCAAAAGCCACCACTCTTCCCAGCTTAGTCCCTCAGACACATGGCAGGGGTTCCTCAGAGAATCCCAGAGACCAGTACTGAGGCTGAGGGGAAGGAGAGGCAATAAGGCAGCTTCTCTGCAAGGACAAGCCAAGGGCCCCAGGGACCCTGAGGTCTGGTGCTCCTTGAGATCGGTCCTTGTGTGGTCCATCAAGACAGAGAAAAAAGAGGACGGGAAAAAAAAGTATTAGGAGGATGCAGGTTTTCCTATAAAGAGCTTAGACTTTGGAGGTGGCTTCTAACACTACCCAGCTCTGTGACTTCCAGCAAGTTACTTAACTTCTCTGAACCAAATCTCTAAAATGGAGATGATGATACCTTTCCTGCTGCGCTGGTATTGTAAGAATTAGAGAATATATATACGAAGCACCAAGACAGTGTCTGGTGGTGCCTTAACAATGACGATGTTAGTCACAGTCCAGGGAGCGTTTACTATGTTCTCAGGAGCTGAGAGATATGAGGCCACTTTCTTTCTATTTGTGGTGGAAAAGAACGGATGTTACAGGTACAAACACAGACTGGGTCTCCGGCCTCGTCTCGTTCCCCAGGAGACGGCCAGGCTCCCTCTCTCCCCACAGGGGCCCGTGACGCAGAAGAGGGGAGGCCAGGCCGTGACTCCACGGCCCCGCTGTCTCAGAGCACCCACGTGCCCTTGGGCGGACTCAGCACCCCAGAGACCAGGCGCAGTCCGTCTCTGTTTCTGCGACCACAAGGTGGTGTGGCCGGCAGCCATGGAAGAGTTCTTCTTTTTCCAAAGTATGTTTGCTGTGTAAACACAATCGTAAAATACAAGCCAAGTGTGGGTGATGGCGGGGTGGGAGCGGGAGCGGGGAGAGGCGGCGCTCCTGGCGCAGCCCCGGCGGTCAGCGTGGGGGAGGAGCGGCCCTGCATCCCATCAGGCTGTCAGGCCGTCCAGACCACGCTTTCTTCAACCCTCACTTGGCCGGGGCCACTTAGAGAGAGGGTCAGGGGAGGAGGAGGCGGCCAGGGAGTCGGGCTAAACCTCTCCCTCTCTCCGGCTCCAACGCCTCGCTGGACTCAGAAAAATAACCCGGCTTCCACCGCCTTGTCATCTGATCCATAAAATTCACTGCTTGGGTACTTAAGCTATTCCCCTGGGGCGGCATCTGTGTGATTCCGATTCAAAAGCGAAATTACTGACCGTGGAGTTGGTTCCACCATCAAGTAGCCAAAAGGAGGAACCGGGTCTCGGAGACACTCTGAGCTACGTGTGCCTCCGTGGCTAAAATCGAGTGGGAAGATTGGAACGATGATCTGGGGGGCAAGGCAACCCTGTGAACCTTCCAAACACAACACTGAGGGCAAAAACTTGCATCCATCAGGAGGAAGTAGGCAGAAGGGCCTGCACCATCCCAGCAGCTGTCTTAACCCCCAGCGTCCCTATGGCTGTGGAATTCCATCTCCTACACCCACCGCCCCTTTGACCTGCCTGCTCCTTCTCCTCACCGCCCCCCTCCCTGCCCCAGAACTCAGGGACTTCAGGAATAATTCCAAATCACCACCAGGTGTAGCCACCCCACGTTCCAGCCCTGGCTGGGACAACTTTATTCTTCAAGCAGGGCGAGGAGTCAGGGGGAAGGTGCAAGGGGTCTGGAAAAGGCATGCTCGTTTCTGAATCGAGTTCAGATGTACTGCGCTCTGTCTGCTCAGAAGGAAAACTTACGGCTCGCAGCTGCGGCGCGGCGAGCACGGGGATGAGGCCACGGAGGGCCCCCGCATATTTTCCTTGGCCTGCACACAAGCCGTTGACATCATTTCAGACTTCGCCATTCATCCACTGCTGCTGGGAGCTTGTGTGGCTGTGTGAGGCTGTGTTCCAGAGTCCGGGGAAGGTCTGATTGCAAATTGGGTGGTGGTGGGGATGGAGGTGGTCCCATTGAGTTTGTAAAAACAAACAGAAATGCACTGAACCCTGCCTTTCCTCCACTGGAATGATGAGTGAGACGAACCCCCCCCCACCCGCTCTGCCCAGCCTGCTCCCCCAGTGCAAACAGACCCAGGCCAAGGCTAGCGGAGACCCAGAGAAGCCTTTGTTCTGTCTGCACTATTTTGGGGAATGATGACGAATGTTCGCCACAGGTAAGAAAAGCCGGGGTTCCAGTAGCAAATTCTATCACATCCTTCCAGACGTCACTCGGGCCGCTCTGGGCCCATCTGCATTCTCCTGCAAATCCTGGGTAGCAGGAAAACTCTGTTAATGGTTCCCAGAGGTCTCAGAAAAGAAAATGGCAAAAGTAGGAAATGTTAATATTAGGAAACAGGGCATGTGTGTAGGTGCACGCGGTGTAGGATTAAAAATCACTTTTAGGAGGCGGCTCTCGGACGCTGGGGTTATTGTCAAGGAGTTCTTCTTTTAGCTGAGCTGCCCGTGTCGTTGTGTCCTCTCGATTCCGGTAGCACGGAGTGTGGTTGGGATGGGGATGCTTTGAGGCAGGATTAGAGAGCGCACCTGACACCGCCCCCCCCAGATCACTTCCCATGCTGAGAATGTGGGACTTTGTGTTTCCCACCACGGGCAAGGCTCCAGACCTTGTCACTGAGAAAAACCTCCAGGCTCTAGTCACCGTGGTGGTGAATTTGAAGGCTGACAGAGGCCACTCGTGGTCCTAGAGCAGCCAGACTATAGGATCTCCGCACGGACTTGGGAATAGGATCGCTTCTTTCTTAAACATCATTTGTGTCTGAGGAGTGCGCTCTGCACCAGGGATGCCCTCCCGGTTTGGAGGTGGAGAGAACCTGGGATGTGCCTGGAAACGTCATGCTCTCTGGGGAAATAGCCTTGTTCTGTAGCATGTGCCGATTTCTATGGTGTAAATACTCCCGTGAGGATCAACTTCAAGCCACTGATGATCGGGAGATGAGTCGCAGGTCTTTTGTGTTTCTGCACAACGTGGGAGCAAAGGTTCGGATGTCTTTGTTCTGCACTCATTTTAAGGATGTTTATTTTTTGTCTGCCTGCCCGCCTGTCTGTCTGTCCCTTTCTCTCTCTCTTCCTCCAGCACCAGAAGCATAGGACTCCATGTCCCTAGAAGATGGGAGATATTGGCGATGGAAAGACTCCTGATCTCTGAGCCGGCTCCTATATAGGGGAGCCACCCAGCAGAGCCGTATGTCCAAAACATCCACATTAGACTCCATGTGAATGAGAAATCGACTTTTCTTTTGGTGGAACATTGATATTTAAGACTCTGTGTATGGTACATAGCAGTACTTAACTCTGACTACTACAGGGAGCCACCACTGTTTTCTCCTTTATGGAGATGGAAACTGAGGCTTGAGGGTGAATGGACCAGGCGTCATTACTAGCAGGTGGCAGAGCCAGGATTCCAATAGAGACCTGTCTGCCTCCAAGGCTTTTTGCTATGCTTTGCTGAATCTTCCCAACAAAAGCCCATGTGTGGCTAGGATTCCTAGGTCCACAGATTTGCCCAGGGTGGGAAACAGGTCTCCCTGCCAGAGAAAGCCAGTTATCTTTGGTAATCAGTCCCGCCTTCAGGGAAGTCTGGAAGTCTGACCATCTGCAGCTTCCAGAAGATTGATTCCTTGCGTCTAAGCCACTGCTGTTCAGGGCAGAACAAGGATCCCCCGAAGAACTCTTAACCTGATGAGTGTTGTGCATTCTGGACAGCTGGCGGACTAAATGAGGGCCCCCCCACCGCCACTGAGAGACCCCTGTCACCATGGGATTGCAAACATTGCAACAATTCAGTAGGAACTCATACCATGAAATTGCTGAACACCCGAAGTCCGCCGTCAGGTGGGAGCCCCCCTGGGAGTCACAGCCTGGATGACCAGGACCCCGGGAAGCAGTTTCCTGGCTTTACCTTAATAACCATCCAAACTGATTTAAGTTAGGCACATTTGAAGCACTTATTGAGCACCTGCTGTCTACATCACAACTATAGTTACTACAACTTTCGCGACCCTGTTGCAAAGATTGACAAAGGATTTCGTTGTTCTGATCTCCGGATATATTCGAAAGAAAAACCTGACAAGGATGTTAAAGTAAGGTCACATCTGGTTTGACATTTCATGAATCACCTTTTCGGCAAAGGATAACAATACGTAGGTGCAGGCCTGCCTCGGAAAATGCCCGACAGGAGATGGTCCTGGGTGACGAGGATGACACGGAAGGTGTGAAGGGGGCCTCCTCCTCCTTCCCCAGACGTGTCCTAGCCAACACACAGAAAACACTCCGAAAAGTACCTGTGAAGTGCTTGGCTTAAGAAACTAGAGTTTTCTGAACTGCTGGGTAGAGCTTACGTGTTTCCCAAACCCTCCAGAAATCTGCGAGGTTTACCTCCTTGCTAACTCCGGACGACTCGGAGGCCTTTCTGCCACAGTCTTTCCCAAGATACTTGAGCAACACACGGGCGGCTCAGCCGCGGGTCTGAGTAAACCATTCGCTCTCCGAGCCTCTGCCCTGCGGTCCCACCATCACCACTTCCAAGCTCTTGGTGCTTCTGACGCAAACTGAAGACCACAGCCCGAGGTGTGAGTGGATAAGCATGAAATGACTAGCTGCAAGCCTGAGCGCCTGTCTGCTGAGCTCTGGAAAATGCAGACTTC
Source organism: Ailurus styani (assembly GCA_002007465.1). NCBI lineage: Eukaryota > Metazoa > Chordata > Mammalia > Carnivora > Ailuridae > Ailurus > Ailurus styani. Next base: position 344,504 of record LNAC01000417.1, on the reverse strand, counting down.
ACAGACCATTTCTTTCTCTGGGGCCTGCCCAGCCCCTCCCAAGCCTTGGCATTCGACAGCCCAAGAGTAGTAATAGTAACTAATAATAGAAATCATTTCCAATCATAACACATGGCCTGATCTTACTATAGAGTCACAGGGATTAAAATACTCTCTGTATGAAAGAAACTGTTTGTCTCACGATTCGACCTTTGGCAAACCCAGCTCCTAGGTCCCCAGCCGTCTCCCTGGCCTCGCCCGTGCATCCTTGCAGAGGGAAATACCAGTCTGTGTATAACTTATAGGGGCCCTTGCCTCTAATACAGCTTGTCATCTTACTCCCTCCCCTCCTCCTACCGCCATTATTCCCCCACCCCCCCCAACCCAAACTTGCACACGAGTGTGTTTCCCGCCCCATCAAAAGCCATGGGTTGCTCCTCTTCGTTTAGGTAATAACATCCAAACAACTTTGGCATTAAATGCCTCAAATTGTATACCAATCTTTTATGTTACCCCATCCCCCCATTCCAGAATTCCATGCTCTCATCAAAATTATCCATTCATTTTCCCTGAACACATTTTTTAATTAAATAAACATTAAAGTAAAACGCAGTGAAGTACACAGATCCTCAGGGTACCATCAGATGAGTTTTGATAAATGTACACAACCACATTACCAAGCCCTCAGTACGTCATAACTCAGAAGTTTCTCTCCTGTCCCCTTACAGTTAATTCTCCCCCCGTAGTCAACCACTTTCCTGATTTCTGTCTCCATAGATTAGTTTGCTTACCTTGAACTTTATATAAAGGAATCAGATAGTATGTCCCCTTTTGTGTCTGGCTTCCTAACATTTTGTTTTGGTTTTTTTTTTCTGTTTTTTAACATAACGTTTTGATATTAGCATGTGCTGTTGCTGGTATCAGTAATTTATTCTTTGTTAATTATGCCCAAAAGTATTCCATAGTATGAATTTGCCACAATGTTTTTATTCATTCACTTGTTGGCAGATTCTTGGACTGTTGGCAGTTTTCACCATTACAAATAAAGTTGCTGTGAGCACTCTGACACAAGTCTTATTGTGGACATTTTGTTTTCCTTTCTCTTAGGTAACTACCCAGGAGTGGAATTGCTGGAACATAGGATTGGTACATCGTTAAGTCTGTTAGAAGCTGATAAGCTGTTTTCCAGAGTGGTTGTACTGTTTTACCTCCCACTAACAACGTACGAGATTGAATGCCCTCTTTATGTTCTTGCCTCTGAGTCTTTGTTTTCATGATTTCCTATACCTGGAAAATCCCATGTCTACTGCCTAACTCTTCCCCGTTAGTTACCCCTATTAAGCCACCTAATGTCTGTAACAAATACCCCAAACTGTATAATATCTTAAACTCAATAGTGTTTCCTTCTCATTCACTTACTGTCCAAGGTAGTTCTATGCCAAGGAAGTTCATCCCCAAAGAAGGTTTTCAATGTGACCCTGTGCCTCAGTGTTTAGCCAGTGGATGGAGAATGAGAGGATGGAGAAAGAACACCTTTTTCTTTGTTGACTAGGTTCAGGGGTAGCATTCATCCCTTTGGCTCATGTCTCACAGCTGAGAACTTGTCCCAGGCCTTGCTTACATGTGTGGAAGGCTCTGAAGTGGACACACCAGCTGGACAGCTCTTTACCAACCACAAGTCTGCACCATGGGAGGGGGGACACAAGTCTCTGGTGTACCGTTGGCCATCACCACCACACCGGGGGTTAAAGTCTTACCCTGCCTTCCAATCTGTCTCCATTGAAACTGTCCCACAATCCTTGTGGAATTAATCCCTCCTTCTTCCATACTCCCATCACACTTGCAGCCCCATTAAGTATAGCTCTTAAGATCCGCCTTTCATTAGTCATTAGTTATTTCCATGTTTAGCCTACTAGACAGCGACGTCTTGGAGGGCGCCGGCCATCTTGGATCCCGGTGTTTGGTGCTCCATCATACCTCCCTAAGAATTTGCTGAATTCATGTGGTAGCGACATATGGCACCCACCAACTCCTCCTCTTGGACCCACGACTTGTCTACAGTCCTCAATTCCCCAGCATCTAGCTGAGGCCCTGTGACTTGCCAGGCCAACACAACACAAACCACAGCAACCTGGCCACCTTCTGGGTTGATGAAGGAGTGGAAATGCTTCCCTATGTTCTAGATCTCTCTTCCCTTGCCTGTCAGTGGATGTGGAGGCTCAGGGAAAGGACCCAAGACCTGACCCAAGTCGAGCCCCTCTGCAGACCCCATGGCTAAGACTGGGCATTGTTTGTTAATTAGTCAGCCTACTCTGATTAACACACTCATGTGGTGTCAGCGGCAGCCACCAAACTCCAGGAGCTCAACCAGTTTCCTTGTCTTTCCATTTCCTTTCATTACTTCTCATGACGGGCCAACAATCTGACACCAGGCCACATGCTGGTGTGGGACGCCAGTTGTCTACGTAAAGAGAGCTCTTATGATTTAAGTTAAGCTGTGGTTTTGTAGTTCAACCTGCTAGTAACTCCACTGAGTGTTAAATGTTATGCATCTCTTCCGTGCTCCATTTGACGACAGGCTCTTAAGAGTCAGGTACGAATTCTTCCTCTATACCCCTGAGTACATCACTATTCATTCACTTAGGAAATATTTCCTGAGTGCCTACTATGTGTCACTTACTATGCTAGGCATCAAAGAGAGCGGCAAAGAAAACAGACCAAGTCTCTGTCTTCAGAGAATTTAACATTATACTGGGAGAGGCGGGCAATAAACCAGTAAGTGTGATTATTGAAAAAAAAGGGGGGGGGGAACAACAGAAATCCTGTCACACAACCTTGTGTCTTTCCTTCCCAGGTCCTGGCATGGGAACACTTTGACATTTATTTGAGTCAATAATCGATGAGTATCTATCTCACTCCCAGAGCTGCGAGATCCGTGAGCATGGGGCACCCATCTAGCCTCAGCCTCTACCACAGTGCTAGAGAGCAAACAGCCCACAAATATTTCCTGCATCAGAAATAAAAGGAATGATGATGGTAATATCTATGACCTGCTGAGAGCTAATTACTTCCCAGGTGCCACGCAAAAGGTTTGCAGGCATTATCTCATTCGGTCCTTATACCAGCTCTGCAAGGTAGCCATAAACAATAAATCTCCCAAGGGAAGTGGGGCCCAGAGAGGTTAGGTGACTGGCTCAATGTCACATGGCAAGCACTAGGTACGGACCCGATAGAATTCCCATGCTTCCCACAACAAGAATTGTTTTCCTATGTCCCATATATTCCTTCTCCCCAGTGAGGAAACAACACTTATGGGCCACCGTCTCTGTGAGCCGGAAAATTCATCCCCTCCTGCACTTTGCCCTGGCCAGCCTGGGTGGCCTTCCCCAGCAGATGGAAGATGCGCGCTTGTGGTAATTACAGACTGTGTTGTCCTTTTCATTTATGTCTTCACAATCCGGCTTGACATTGTGTCATAAAAGTTTATGTACTGTGTTCTCTCCGCTCCTTACTAATATTCTCTGGCATTCTCCCTGGTCATCCAGAATCAATACTATCGCTCCTCTCTCAATAAAGTAGGGAGCTATGAACAAGGCCCAAATGTGCACAATGGCTATTTGCAGCAATTAGACGTCATGCTGAGAAATGGCCACACTGAAGAAGAGTGGGCAAGATCTAAGGACCAGTGCGTCACTAATGTCCCTCACTGGGGACCCTGGAAATTGGACTGCTTTAAAAAATACCCTCTCTCCGCTCACCTCTTCTCCTTCTCACACTCTCTGTGGCTCTTTCTTCCTCACAAGAGATAAGGAGAGAGATGTGCATTCAAATTAGGGACCCCAGCAATCGATTTTTACTTGCAGTTGGTGGATTGTAATCAATGTTAATTAACCAGATTCTTTTTCAGCAGAGGTTGGGACAGGAGAGTAACTGCACAATATTTTTGACCAAGACAACAGATATTAATGGGCTTGGGTAGGGTCGTAGAGCAGAAGGGAGGGGGAGGCGGGTGGCGAGAGGCTCAGTGGGAGAGAACAGGTGCACAGGAAAAGGAGAGACTTGGACAGTTCAAGGTGGTCCCATCCTTAGGCTCTGGCAGTCCGGAGGCTCAGGCTTTTACAGATTTTCTGCCCAGGAGCAGACTTCCTGTCCCAGGCCCTGTGGACAGCGTAGGGGACATTTCCCACATGGTCAACTGTCATGCACAGCCACCAGAAGAAAGGCAGGTGAACTCAGGCCAGGCCCCTTTCCATGATGTCAATTACTCGGGAGTGCTGTTCATACCTGAACAATGAGACACAACGAGAAGATCGCAGAATTTAACAATGGAAGGTTTGGTTTTGAGCACCAGAAGGTGCTTATTGGCTCTGGAACTGTGGGAAAGTTAGATAACATCCAGACCCTCCATTCCCTCATCTACAGTGGACATGACTACCACTGACCTCATGGAAGACTCAAGTAAGATGGCATATGGAGGCACACCATGACACACTACGGGAACATCAGCAGTGATCACTGTTACAAGTAACAAAGACAAGGCCTCAGGGCCTCTGATGGCAACCAGCCAGCATATGAGATGGGACTAGAGGTTCCTTTCTGATCTCTAATGACATAGGATGTTGTCTTGGCCATTACCCATGCCGATCTTCATTGAAAATCTCCCCTATCTTTAAAGAAAAATCTAGCATTGATGAGAGGACTCCCAAATGTGCTGGTGCTCCTTCTCAATATCCCAGAGAAGTAAAAGAAAGTGATAACAGCCGGAAACATGATAGAACTGCCAGAAATCAACCCAAAAGTTGTACCTGCTTTGAAACAGGGCGAGCTTTAATTTTTTGGACAAATAGAAAATAAGAACAGAAGAAGCCTATGGGCACCGTCTCCTTGAGCAACCTATCATGGTCAGGTTCTCTGGGCTTCCCCCAGCACACACAGGAGACTCAGAGGGTCACAGAATAGGGGAGTCAGCTGGAGGGAGACAAATTAACAGATGCTCACCATGCAGGGCATGGGGGGAGCCCAGAAGAGGGCTGCATTCCTTAGCTGGGGCTCTAAAGAAAGGACATTCCCAGTGAAGAGAAGGACAAAAAAGAGGAAGGGAAAATGAACTGAGGAAACTAGAAAGGGAGGGAAAATCAGGAGAGAGCAGGGAAAAGAAATGATTACCTCACCCCAGGATTTATATACTAAGCTCATATGCAAATCTTGTCTCATTGATCTGTGACTTCAGTGAATAAAACTGCCTTTTCTGAGNGCAAAAAAAATGTTGGCATAACAGCCAGGAAAATTTTGGCTTAGTAGAAACTAGAATTTATAGCTGTTCAAAACGGAGAATGTTAAAAACCTACCAGCCAACAAATCGAGCAAACAGATGCATAGCATTTTGTGGGGACTGGGGGGGGGGGGGGGTGAGCTCACAGTGGGTGGGCCTTGCACTTAATTAGGGAAGAGCAATTGCCCACAGTGACCTAAGGCACATACTTGTGGGAGAAGGTATCTCCAATAGTCCCCCTCTTCCCCCACAAAACCCTCTGTATTTTGGCCAATAGGACCATGTCCACCATCCCAGCATCCTAGAGCAGGGGCCTCTCTGGGCCTGGTCCAAGGGCAGGGGGCCTAGCACATCTTCAGGGAGTTGGATCTCCAGAAACCAGAGCCTTGAGTATGGGCAAATCTGAACAGTTGGGGAAAGTGGGACAAACTTCCACATGGTGCTCCTGGGAGTGACAGTGGAGAGATGGGAATGTGGGAAACCTCTTCCCTGGCTCTGCAGCAGACATTCCCCAGAGCTGGGCATACAGAGCTCCACAGGGAGATGTCGCCTTAACACAACAGAAGCTGCCAACAAGAACACGATGATGAAGATCCTGTCATTCTCTTGCTGAAAATTTTTCAGTGGAAAGCCATGAAAAGTTATTGACTCATTTTTCAGAGTTTTGTCTCTTCACTGTTAACAAAGGAGGTCTTTCGGTTACACCTGATGTTATCAATCTTGGCTGTGAAAGGAAAGGGTAGAGACCTCACCCGTATCCTACAACGGATGCAGAAGCATAAAGCTAAGCAATCATCCCAGTCAGCATGAAAATACGGAAAATCCCGTGTTCTGGGAAACCCCTTAACTCTGGATACTCCAGTTCGGTTGGTCACAGTAGGCACGATCATCGGGCGCTCACCAAGTCCTCACTCAGGGCCATCTGAAGCCATCTGATGCTCTCTCTGGGCTCGCTTCACAGCTCAGCTGCTTGCTCTGTACTAGTCCAGTCTCCCGGCCCTCCACTTCCATAGGCTGAATCCCAAGCTTCCCTCCCTAACAAACACCCTGAGCTCTGCCTCAGAGGCTGCATCCCGGAGAACTCTACTGAAATTTCCATGAAGTAGTAATTATGGAAGGAAAGAGAGAGAGAAATGTGATGCACGAAATCGTGACCCCCCTCCTCCAAGAAGATGAACTGAAATCCTAACCCCCCAGCACTTCAGATTGTGGCCTTCTTTGGAAATAGATGTTTTTTAGGTATAATTAGTGAAGTCAGATGAGGTCAAACAGGAGTAGGGTGGGCCAATCTGATAGGACTGGTGTCCTTTCAGGAAGAGAGAGGCACAGGACGGCGATAGTGTCACAGGAAGACACTGAGACATGAGGGAGAAGACGGAGGCAGGGACTGAGTCAAGTGGCCACAGACCAAGGCATGCCTGAAGCTGCCAGATGCTGGAAGAGGAAGGGTTGGATCCTTGTCTGAGGCTTCAGGGGGAGTCTGCTTCTGCCGACATGTTCACTGCTGACTTCCAACTTCCCAAACTGTGAGAGAACGTACTTCTGTTGCTTTGTGTCACTCAGTGTGTGGTACTTTGTTAAAACAGTCCTAGGAAACTAATATACAATGTTAAGAGGCAAAGACTACAAGGAGAAGGGCCACAGAAACAATGGAAAAACTCTCCTTTTTGAAGCCAGTGGCTATGGATCCTTTCCAAGGGGGTGTCCAGAAGTCAGCCTGGGGTAGGGGAAAAGAGCTATTCAGGCTTGGACCCATTCCAACAAGCCCTAAAAAATACCAGGGGCCAGGAGAGCCCAGCCTGGGGCTGGGGACTGGGGGTCCTTGCTCTGAAGGAGTATTAAAGCTGCAGGAGCAGACAAGCCCAGCAGAGAGGATTTGGAGAGAGAGAGGCGAAGGGTTTAGTGCTGACGCTTGGGAAGCTGTCACATTTGAGGGCTGGGAGAAAAAGAGGGATCTGGAAGATCCTGACAGGACAGCAAGATAAAAGCAAGATAAGGAGATTATGGAAGGAGACAGGAGAGAAGAGAGAGATCCAGACACATCAGAGAAGGCGAGCTGAGCGAGAAGCAGGCAGTGACAAGTGGATTCGGTGCCTCAAAGGCTCATTACTCACCTCTTCATTAGGCATTGTGTAGGATCAGGGAATACAGCAGAGAGCAGGACTTACCTGCCCTCACGATGTTTGCAGTCTTGTAGAGAAGACAGAGGACTGGGGCAGACAGGGCTTCTCAAACTCTGTGGTGAAGGACCAGTTGTCATTTTCTTTGTGGACGGATACCATGTCACATAAATGTCAAGTTGCTATAAAAGTCTCTAAACACTTACATTTCTGTACTTGCCTGCTCACAGACTGACATGGACTGCCTACTACATCCTGAGCAGCTTGGCTGACAAAGATGATGACTGCCTACCAAACAGCTCCTCTTGTTTTCTACTTCATCAAAGGCACCCAGTGTTGCTCAGGGAGCTACAAGACTACATTTCCCAGCTAAGGAGAGGCAAGTAGACAGCTTCTGGTAGAGCTTACAGGAAAGTTTCATAAAAGGAAATGACTCATCTGGGCAACATTCTCTCCAGTTCCTGCCTCTTTCGTGATGGATGCGGCACTTGCATTCCAGCAGCCATTTTGCAACCATGAGGCAACACTTGGAACAAAAAACTTGAAGGATCTAGGTCTTTGTTGGCCATAAAGCTACTACACCAGCTCAGGATACCCTAGCTCCATATTTCCCCTTACAGGGAAAGAAAATTAAACTTTTATCTTATTTATGCCACTGCAAACTTGGGACCATCATCAAGTATATTTTTCATCTGTGTCATAAGTTAACATGTAGGGTGGTAAATACTATTATCACAACAATTAGGGAAGGACAGATTACTATGGAATCCAGAGAAATTGCCTCTAACACAGCTTGGAGGGAAGGTGGGGGAGAACTCTCTGAAAGAAAGAAACAATGGCAGAATAAAATCCTAAAGGAGAAAAAGAAGGGAAAGGGATCAATGGTGAAAGGAGCTTCCCAAGCCCTCCCATTAAATCCAGTTTATGCAAAGACCAGGCTTTGAGAGGAGTGGGGACATAGGAAGTGCAAAGAGGGCATGGGAAGGGAAGAAAATGCGTGGTCTGCCTCAGGGCTGTGGCTGTCAAGTGGTGGAACGTTTTTGTCCACATGAGCAGAAGGCAGACATGTGATCTTCTAGAATTGTCTCTCCCAGCCAAACGCAAGAGGGAAACTTTCAGAAGACAGTGTTACATGCTAGAAATCAGATAGCAGTTTCTAGTTCTGACAGCATCTCTGATGAGGGGAATCATGCTCGGTTTGGCCAAGTTGTTCACCCCTTGGTTCCCATTCCCAAATCTGCAAAATAGGCTTCATGACACCGTGCCACCAACCTCACAAGGGCTTTGTGAACACAGGTTGTGATATCTTAAAATAAGGAACTTAAAGATGCCATGTTCAAGCTTCTCATTTTCCTGGTAAGGCACAGGAGGCCCAGAGAAGTCATCCCAGCTACACAGAGACAACTAAGCCCGGAATTTAGCTCTTCCAGTGATCAGGTTGTTTTTCTTTCCCTGCAAAGAGCTGAGTGTTATGCACATGAAGTGGATGGTTATTGTTCCTGCCAAAGGGAACACGGCAGAGCAAGATGATAGTTTCTTATTTCAAGAAACCTAGTACTTGAAGGTGCTTGGAATAACACATACTTTTGAAACTAACTAAATATTTGGAGTGTGTCTTCCCATCCTTCCTTTCTGCTCTAAAAGCAAAAACAAGTCTCTGTAATTTGGTGAGGTGGATTGGAATTGATAAAAGGGAAAGTCGAACTCAGTAACCACAGATGGGAAAGTGCCCTGAAGTATTTAGACCAGCTTCACATCTTTGGAGGTAATTCTTAAGTTTCCACTGATTCACTGAGAAAACACAGCCAACCCCTTTGGTGACTTCACAGTGGCTCTCTGAAAGGTCACCGTAATCCACCCTCTTCATTCCATAAACTAGCATCTCCAAAAGCCCTGTTAGGATGACCATTATGTGGGGGACTACAGAGAAGGTTCATAACCAAATGAAATAATATTATAGTAATAACTGTTATTTATGGAAAGTTTGCCTGTATTTGGCTTCATGCTTGTAATAACCCTGAGGAATGAGAACTGCTGTCCCCATTTTCTGGATGAAGAAACCAGGCCTAGATGCTCTACTGCCTTCCTTCCCATCTAATCAATTACCAAGCCCTGTTGAATCACACTGTCTCTTCCACAGGTCGTAGTTTTCCAGTGCTTCCTGGAAAGTCCAGTGCCTTCCACTTGCTTCTTCCCAGATGTTCGTGTCTGGGAATGTTGCCCTCCATTCCCAGATATGTGTGGGATATTCTCAGGTATTAGGCATCACTACAAACTCAACAGAACTTGTGTTCCCTTGCATTTATCTGAAATTATCTGTCCCCATTTAGCCAAACTTTTTTCTTGTGAGTCAATTATCCAAGACTGGACCATACATTCTCCATTTTACCCAAAAGGTCTATTTACTCCTGAATGTACCTTGTACTTCCTACCCTTTCTCATGCTGTTCCCTCCCTCAGGCTTGACTAAAATTCCACCTTTTCTCTGAAATCTTCCCTGATCTTCCCATGAAGAAGGTGCTTTAACATGTGCAGAAAAATAAACGAACAAGGATATTCACTACAATGCTGTTTCTAATGGAGTGAAAAATCTCAGAAGATTGAATCCAACTATTGATTAGTAAGAGACATTATCATATACATACACAATGGAATATCATATAGCCAGTGAAAATAAAACAAAGATGAGAATATCTACATGTACTGATAAGGGTTAGAGAACAATATATATAATATGGTCCCAATACATAAAAATGTTTCTGTATGGGGGCACCTGAGTGGCTCAATCAGTTAAGTGACTGCCTTTGGCTGAGATCATGATCCCAGGGTCCTGGGATGGAGTCCCACATTAGGTTCCTTGCTCAGCAAGAAGACTGCTTCTCCCTCTCTCTCTGCCCCTCCCCCTGCTCATGACCTCTCTCTCTCTCTCTCTTTCTCTCTCTCTCTTTCAAATAATAAGTAAAATCTTTTAAAAAATGTTTCTATATGCATAAAAATTCTGAAAGGCTACAACAAAATTCTTAATAGTGCCTATCTCTGAGATTAGAAATGGAGAAGTGGGAAACTTTATTCTTATTAATAAATACATTCCTAAATTATATTCATTTTTATGGCAGTGTATTACCTTTATAATACCAAACTTTCCCATTTTGGAAAAAAAATGTTCTCTTTTGAATTGATTATAGCCCATAGTATACCTGGAGGGTCTGGATATGTCTTACACATCTTTTATCCTCTAGGGTATGCAGCACACTGCCTCGCATGTCAAAAGTTGTCTTAAATTGGGATATTTTCATTGGGTATAAAGCACTGACATAGAAGATTAAATTTAAGAGCCCTGCTTCCTGGCATTTCCTCGTATAGATTGTGGATGTTCCTGACACATAAACACACACATAATTCACCACCACCTCCTTCACACTCACAAGTAAAAACTAAACAAGGCAAAGAATGCATAACGGTTCTTCAAAGGGAAAACCTGTTCATCAGATTTGGAGAGAGAAGCTAGACCACTCAGAGATCTCATGTAAGGGGGAATAAATGAGGACAAATTTGTTGACTCTGACCCAATCCCAGTTTTCTCATGATTTTAAGGTTTTAAAATGTCTCTGGGAGATACTGTATTATAACCAGGGTCAAAATCTATCACCAAGATAAAAGAAACTGTTTAAAGTGTCAGGGAAGGGATGGGAATGTATAGGCTTCTGTACTTCCCTGCTTGTTTGTTTATTGGGAGTCAGTGTAAATAATTTAAACTGCTGAGTTATATTCTTGAATATTAGTCACTGTGGTAAGGCCTGAAATACAGGCAGCTGGAGTGTCTTGTCAATGGACCTTCTTAAGGACAGGAAATGGGATGCCAAGTGTCCTTTCAACAGACAGTAGCTGTGACTGCAGGATTCTTTGGAGACCTAGGGACATACCAGAAGCAGAGCTTCAAAAATAGAAATAGCAGATTGGAGAAGAAAACCGGGCTCCAAAACTACCCATAGATAATAACAACGTGGTCTCAATGGCTGGACAAGGATATTAGTGCATATTTTCACCTCCAAAACCAGCCCTCCCACCCCAAAAGATATTTTTAAATGTTAGTTCCACCTCCGCCACACTAGTTCTTGAGAGGTGTAAGTTCACTAAAATCGCTTTGTGGGTTTGTGATGTGTAGGAAGACAATATTTACACATTCTCATCCATTCATCGTAAGCCTTTACTGATGCTGACTCTGCCCATTGGGGTATAGGGTAGAAAATAAGAAGGTGGAACTTCCACCATCAAGGAACTGAGACAAACATGCAAGAAGTATACAACTACGAACTTAAGTAGGGTCCATGCTGTGTGAGGTTTTAGGGGATTCATTCATCGGGAAATTTTTAGATGCCTCTTATGAGCCCTGCAAATGCAGAGAAACCTGTGGGGCACCAAAGAAATATGAAATGAGACTCAGATGCTGTTCTCCAGGACCTTAACATCTTCTTGGAGAGTGCAAGACTTTCAGTAGGAAACAATGTGAGAACAACGATATTGAACAAAATGCTGTATCATGAAGTACAAAGAGAAGGGATAAATTGAGGGTTAAGGTAAAGGACAAAAAGTAGTTGAAGGCTTCTGTTTGATTCAATTCTATGCACATTTGTGGAACTCCTTAATATGAAGCAGGCGTTAGGTAGATACTTGGGAGAGGAGACTACTAGGACGATTTTGGACAAAATAGTTTTCTTCCCCTCAAAGAACCAATAGTTTAGTAAGGCAGACAAGATATATATATAAGTAAATACAACTAATACCAGATGCTGTCAGTTGGACTTAGTATGTCTGGGCCTACCCACTCCATCCAAACAAAGACGGATAATGAGTTCCAAATCACTTAGAAGATTTTGGCAATGAAGAAGGAGGAGGAGGAGAAGGGGGAAGAAGAAGAAGAAGAAAGAAAAAGCGAGAGAGGAACAAGGAGGAGGAAGGAAAGGAGGGAAAAGAAAAAGAAGGAGGAGAAGAGGAGGGAAGGGGAGGGGAGGGAAGACCTTGAATCAGAACGGTTTAAACCGTAAGAAATTTGCCATTCACATAATTTCAAGTTCAGAGGTAAGATGACCCCAGGCAGATGTTACTTCCAGCTCTCTACCCTGCCGTCCTCATTATTGGCTTTTTCCCAAAGCTAGTTCCACGTGGCTGCAGCAGTTCTAAGCATCTCTTCCAGATGTGACACCAAAGAGAAAACAAGGGACAGTTGTGTTTAGAGATTTCTCTCCCAGAAGAGCCCCAGCAGACTTTTGCTCCCATCACATTGGCCAAAGTCAGTGTAACCCTGGAGCTATGACCTATACAGTCACTTGCCAGGAGCTGGATCCTCTGCTAGACATTATATGTAAGACTCTCATTCACAATCTCTCATTCAAAGTTTCTCATTCACAACATGAGGAAACAATAACATAATAGCCAGCTACAGCACTGTGAGCTCTAAGAACACTCAAGACTACAGGGCGCCTGGGTGGCTCAGTCGGTTATGCGTCCAGTTCTTGGTCTCTGCTCAGGTCATGATCTCATGGGTTGTGAGATTGAGCCCCAAGTTGGGCTCCACACTCTGAAGGGAGTCTGCTTGAAGATTCTCTCCCTCTGCCCCACCCCTTGCTCACTCTCTCTCTCAAATAAATAAATAAATCCTTTTTTTTTTTTTAAGAGTGGTATTAGGTGTGGGTGGGGAATGGAAGAATGAAGATGAAAAGTCATGGAACAGTAAAAGCACCTGGCAGAAGAGGAAGGGGTCAGAGGCAATGAGAGAAGCAAGTTCTGAGACTAGATGCAGAATCTGAGTCTTGACCAGCTCATGTGCTAGGCACTGCCATAGTGTGATATTCCTAGTGTCTGGTGAACTGGCTGGAAAATATTAACCCTTCAGGAAATGCCAGCTGGGTGTCTGAACAGCTGAGTAAATTAATGAGCATGGAGTCTGAAAATAGCAGGCAGTCGTGAATTTCTGGTGGGAAGACCAGGGTCCTTCACGCTGTGTGAAGGAGTTAGAATTTCATTGTGAAGATTATGGGAAGTTACAGGATGCTTGAATGCAAGGATGGCATGACCACATTTTGGTTTTGTTGAAGATCATTCTCACTGGAGTATGGTCAAAGGAAGACTAGAAGCAGTATAACAGGTCAGCAAGAATCTGCACAATAATAAAATCCAAAGTGGATCAGACACCAGTCACCACTACCCAACAGTGAGTCTACCACACAGAAAAACCTGGATCTCTCTTCTTGGCCTTGCAGTAGCTTGGGTGTCATTGCAATGATATTTCCTTATGACCTACTAGCATCCTCTTAAAAGAGAACCCTCTTGCTAGTTAGAACAGACAAAAGGCTATTATTAGTTGACCAGCTTCTGGAACAAAGTATTATATATATCAGGACTTTTTAAGGTGTGATTTCTTTCAAGTGCCTATAGAGATCAAGCATGGGATTAACCGAAATCTCTCAGATAACAAACAAAACAAACAAACCCCTCAGGGAGTTTGGAAACAGGAAGGAATCAAAAGGGGATTTAGCTTCAGGAAGCTGTTGAGGGTGAAGACCATTCTGTCTGCTAGGTGCTCTGAATGCTTCAAAAGAGTGAAGAAGGTGTATTATTCATGCAAGACAGTGTTTTTCACTCTCCTCACTGGGGAGATCCTCACTGGGGAGTAGAGAAGATGGAGCACTGCCCCCCACCCTCTCTGCACACTCTTGGCCCAAGCCCAACCTCAGAAATGCGGGGAGGAGGGGACACATTGCCCGCAGCCCAGCCCTAAGACAAGAGAACCCATGGCAGGTGCACAGTAGGCAGTCCTGAAGCAAGCACCCGGCTCCCGGCCAGCTATGGTCTGGGCCAGGCTCAGAGGCTGCCTGCTCCCACTCAGCTCCCCTTCGGGCAGAGATCCTCCCACGGCCACCCCCCTCAACCTTCACAGAAGCCCCATCTCAAACCCATGGTCAGAACTTGAAGCCCATTGGTAATGAATCACCAGGACTAGAATTCTAGGTTCAGCCAATGCACGTTTGTCGGGGTAATCATCAGGGTTTTTATCCATCTTGCACGTTGGCCTGTTTTTCCTCTTGGCTACAGTCAGCACCCGAAGAGGATTACAGAAAGCAAAATATTGCAATTCACTGGAGATCACACTTCCCTCTCCTCACACTTTGCCTCCACTTGCTGCTGAAAAACCAAGGCTCAGAAAGGCTGCCCTGGTGCTCGGGAGCCAGGGGACACAGAGGGGCCGATGTGGCAGCTCCCGGTGGTACAGGTAGAGCAGCCCCCCACCCCAGAACTTCGTCATGCATGCAGCCAAACAAGGGCTAGGCTTCCAGGAGCCTGTGCGGGGGGCCTTGAGGCAAAGACCTCTGGGTGAAAAAATGCCCCTGGAGAGAAGCTGGCTTGTGTCTTATGTTTTTCCAGAGGGGAGCAAAAGGTCCAATGTCCTCACTTGTGCTGACGAGAGGACGACAGCAGGTCCCCAGTGCCATAACAAGCCGCTTCCTCACACTCGCACACACAAGCACCTCCCATTCCCCCACCCCCGCCTTCCTTATGAGGGAGAGGAATTTGATGATCTGTTTTTTGTGGGCGCCCCAGAAGGGCTTGGGGGCATTTACCAGTTTGTTTCTTCTCCGGGACAATTGTTGGATCTGCTCAGAAGGGAGCCTTCCTGGGATATTCAATATCATGCATTTGTTGCTTTAAAAATACCAGTGCCCCAGCAAGAGAAGGTCATGTACTTCTTGTTGGCACATGGCCCCAGACGCGGTGTTTTCTTTGTCTTGGAGAATCGCTTCGATTTAATGGGTGTTGCATACAAAGAATGATGGGAATTTGGTGATCATTTCAAAAAAAAAAAAAGAATCAAAAAACAAAACCCAGGAGAAACCGAGCAAAAACAGGCTATCCTCAGTTCTTTTTTTTTTTTTTTAAAGATTTTATTTATTTATTTCACAGAGGGAGAGAGATCACAAGGAGGCAGAGAGGCAGGCAGAGAGAGAGAGGGGGAAGCAGGCTCCCTGCTGAACAGGGAACCCGATGTGGGCCTTGATCCCAGGACCCTGAGATCATGACCTGAGCCGAAAGCAGAGGCTTTAACCCACTGAGCCACCCAGGCGCCTGCCATCCTCAGTTCTTGCCCAGGGCCCTGACAAACCACTCAGAACGGTTCTCCTTCTTCCTCAGGAAAGCCTTTGGTGGCACCAAGGATCTCGGGGTGCATTGGGTGCGACGGAAGCCATTCTGTAATGCCCAGAGCCTCATCTTCTCTCCATGGGCCACATGAGCAATTTCCTTCCACCTGTCCCAGGGGCTGCCTTCATCTCCACCCCCACCAATCCCATTCCAGGGGTCTGTGAACTCCGGGAAGTGATTTCAATGTGGCCTTTTCCTGGAGAACCCCCACAGAGGTAGGAAGCTCATTCCATGATGTTTTCTCTTAAGCTGTCCTGGATGATTCTTGCATCTCAGTAAGTCCCATTCGACCCAAGAAAACAAGGCAATAACTATTGCAGAAATTGAGGAACAGGGTGATCCTAAGGATCGCTGTTTTCTTTGCCCTCAGGCAACCTGCTCTTCGAATGCCTGCTTCAGAGCATGTTGACTGGGGTGGGAGGGCTCCGCCCCTCTACTTGAGAGGGGACAGAACATTGAGACATAAAGGACCCTGAACATTCCACCCCTGGCCTTAGTTTCCCTAGCCTATACATATTATTTTGCTTTTCTTTTCGGCTTTTCAAGGAAATCCTGGAAGCATCTCCATCAGCAAGGTCTGCTTCTCCCCCCAGCCCAAGTTCCCTAAGGAGAAGGGCTTGAAGTTCACCTCTGCATTCCCAGCCCTTGGCATCCCATAAATATAATGATAGTATTAGCCACCACTTAGGGAGTACTATACCTTGCATCGAGCTCTTTGTAAATATTACCTCTTGCCATTAAAATATGCTGAATTGAATTTAAGTGACCCGCAGAGCAGGAATGGTACTGATTTAAGGGGCATGGTGGTAATCCGGATGTGGAATCCAAGAGACTTCCATTCAAATCTGGACTTTGTCACACACTGGTCACCTAAAATTTGAAAATCTGGGCCTGAGTTTTCTCAGGTCTAATTTGGGGGAAATAATAGCTACCTCCCTGCTCCCTACAGCTGTTGGGAAGAAAATACAAAGACATAATTGTGAGGTATTTCTTCATAAATTCGAACATTTTTTAAATATCGAAATGTCCCTACAAATCTAGTGGTACCAACGCATTACACAGTGGGGCTGTCACAGTTTATGAGGAGGTATGGTATGAGGAGAGGTCAGACTTCCCAGAATGTCTTCCCCACCGACATATCATAAATTATTCCCCCTCGTCCGGCTCAAATTCCCACAACAAGCTTGAGTAATAGCATGGACAGCGAAAGAGGTTGTTGCCAAGTCCCTGCATTAGTTATCGGTTGCTGTGTAACAAATTAGCCCCAAACCAGGAGCAGTTGGCAGTCCACAGATCTTCACAGTGTTTGGACAGAACAGACCCAGGGACACTCCTTTTATTGGCCTCCAACTACCTTCCAACCTTTTTTCCAGTCACAACATTTGGAGCCATCTTCTCAGCCACCTTCTGCCTCTGAAACCCATCAACACACTATTTTGAGCTTATCTCCTTATTACAAATCCACCATGAGCTCCCAGATTCATTAGAATTATTCCACTGAAGTGAAAGCCACTGTCAGCTGCCTGGTCAACATGTATCTGCTGGCCTCCTACCCCTACTTCTCTCTGGGCTTCTGTTTCAACCACAACAATGTGGCTCTGGAGGGTGTGAGCCCCTCTTCTGCTAGTTGGCTCAGGAGAGGCACAAGGGCACAAGTGTATCTTGAAGATGTAAAACCAGAACGGTGGCCATGTCCCCTTCCAGGATGCTCAGAAGTCATCCCAAGATGTCAAGGAGTAAAACCCTAGACACCATGACAGCTGCCCTAGTTCTGGAGATAAACCTGAATCAGGCCCTTTCAGTTCTGCATGCTCTGAGATCTGCCCATGGAGACCGCCATCTCTGTGACTTCCTGGAGTGTCACTTCCCAGATAAGGAGGTGAAACTCATCAAGAAGATAGAGACACCTGACTTACCTCTGCAGACTGGCTGCCTCCAGACTGGGCTGGGCGAGTATCTCTTTGAAGGGCTCACCTTCAAGCACAACTAGGAGCCTTTAAAGCCCAACAGCCTTTGAGGGGCCCTTCTGGTATCCTCCTCATGCCAGGGCTTGGGCCTGAGCCTCTCCCTGAAGCCACTGCTTTTTAACCACCTTGGAGGCCTCTCCCAAGCTGTGGACCAAATGGAAATAAGAAAGCTTTTTACAGAAAAAAACAAAATGAAACAAAACAAAAAAACCCAACAAATAAACAAACAACAACAATAACAACAAAAATCAATTAGCCCAAAACCTAACTGGCTTAAATCAACAATAAACACAGCATCTTCTGTAATTTTGTACGTCAGAAATCTGTAACAACTTTGCTCAAGGTTTCCTGTGATGTGTATAGTTAAGATTTGGCCTGGGGTTGCAGTTATCTGAAGCCATGAAGGATTCACATCCAAGAAAGTTCACTTACACAGCTGTTGACAGGATACCTCAGTTCTCCTTCATATGAGCTTCTCTATGAGCTGCCTCAATGACCTCATCACATGGTGTCTGGATTGTATCGAGTGAGCAGTCCAAATGCAAGAACAAGGAGGAAGCCACCATGCTTATGACCCAAGCTTCAAAGTCACAGACCGTCACTTCTACCACATTTGATTTTTTTTTTTATAAAGTAATTGATCATTCAGGCCTACATTCAAGGGGAGATGAATTAGGCTCCACCTCTTAAGAGAAGAAGTGTTGAATAATTTTTGGATATATTTTAAAATCGTTACTTCCACCATGAAAATCACCTATTATCTTGGGGGGCCTCTTTTATTAGTGCCCAGCTGGGCTAAGCAGGAGGGGGTATTAAGATGGGGACAAGATTCCAGGCTAGGAGAGGTCTCAAGTCAGGCACAGAAATGAAAGACTCTGGGCTACCAGGTCTTAAAGCACTTCAGGGAGAGATACTCGTGACCATAGGACATTCCTTTGGAGAGCTGTTGCCTTGGTCTTACTTAATGGCTGACCAAAGGTTTTCATCCCAGAACAGTTAGTCTTGGTCTTTCTTGTTGAATAGCTTATTCTCCATCTTGACAGGGAGCTTAAAGAACCACTCCTGGAAGGTGTGACTGGTTTGGGAAATGGAGGCAAAATCTTCCACTTTGAAAGGCATTTGTTCTCCTGATATAGGTCAGTCCTACTTTCTCTTGGGCTTTGGCCCTGACAAGAGTTGATCAAGGCTTTAAAGCAGGGGATAATGAACTCAAGAGCCAACAGGGGATAGGCAAAGGGAACCTAACAGATCTAAGAAACAATTAGGAGTGGTAAGCATTGTGGCAGACTGGAAAGAAGGCTACAGATATTTTCATACTAGAAAAAGTGAAATATCTGGAACTTTCAAGAATAAATGGACATTGTTTCTGAAATCATGATAATCCTTAGCATTCCAGAAAACCACCATGACCCATAAGGTAAAAATGGATGTTTAAGACAGTCCATTGAAAAATGGAATTTAGGGATAGTGGAATCTCTCAGTGGGCCCACTGCATCCATGAACATAGTCTTTTGTTATTTTCATAGTTCCTGACAATGTAGTTTGAGTGGATACACTTGGCAATAGGTACAACCACCATGGGGGTTCCTTGACTTATAGAGGGAGGGCTTTCAGATCAGGCAAGGCAAAAGCACCTGCAGCACTCCCCTCTACACCAAAATAATGAACTCAGAGAGTACTGTACCCTTGGGGGAGTAGCACAGCTAGTCCACCAACAAAGATTTTGAAGTCGCAAACATGGTGGTCCCTCCCACATCTCTTTAACTGGCCTGTTTGGCTCTGCAAAAGACAGAAAATTAGGGAGCATTATGTTAAGTGTTGTTAAGTGATGACTACAATTGAAGCTCTCTTCTAAAGGTTGTCTCTTCATCCTGTGGGTCTGCTGTATGGCTATTGATCTGGTGAATACATTTTCTCTATTAGAAGTTTGTTTTTACCTGATAGGAATAACAGTACATATTCACCAGCCCTGTCTCAGAACTACATTAATTCTTTTGCTTTATGCCATAACTTAGATCAGAGGGATTTTTTTTTATTTATTTGTTTGACAGAGAGAGATTACAAGTAGGCAGAGAGAGAAGAGGAAGCAGGCTCCCTGCTGATCAGAGAGCCCGATGCGGGCCTCGATTGCAGGACCCTGAGATCATGACCTGAGCTGAAGGCAGAGGCTTTAACCCACTGAGCCACCCAGGCGCACTCAGAGGGATTTTTTTTAATGAAACTTTTTTGATTGAAGTAAAATTGGCATATGACATTATATCAGTTTCAGGTGTATAATAATTTGACATTTGTGTATATTGCAAAAAGAGCGTGGCAATAAATCTAGTTAGCACATGTCGCCATATGTAATTACATAATTTTTTTTCCTGTGATCAAAACTTTTTTTAAGATCTATGGTCTTAGCAAATTTTTCTTTTTTTTTTAAGATTTTATTTATTTATTTGACAGAGAGAGAGACAGCAAGAGAGGGAACACAAACCCAGGGAAAGAGAGAGGGAGAAACAGTCTTCCCGCTGAGCAGGCAGCCCAATGTGAGGCTCGATCCCAGGACCCTGGAATCATGACCTGAGCAAAAGCATACACTTAAAGACTGAGCCACCCAAGTGCCCAGCAATTTTCAAATATGCAATCAAGTATTATTAATTATAGTTACCACAGTGTACATCACATCCCTTGGATTTATTTATTTTATAACTGGAAGTTTGTACCATTCGACTGCCTTCATCCATTTGGCCTACCTCCTACCTCTGCCGATCACCAATTCATTGTAGATCAAAGGAATTTTTGATTCTCTTACTAGCCCACAGAACATTATGCTGGACCACAGCTGAGATGCGATAATGCTAAAAGACCAAGTGAGCAAGCAGAAACAGATACCCTAGACATGCAATAAAACCTATGCGTGTCAAAGTTTGGGAGACACATCCAATTAAGGAATTAAGGAAATTAAGGAATATAAAGGACATTTCTAGAAGTTCATATGTCTGTATAATATCAGAATACGTCTTCCAAAGTGAAAGAAAACTCATTATACCATGCATAACTCACCACGAAGAACAAGCTTGGCTTGGACCTCTTTGGATTTTGAAGGCAGCGTATACCAGGTTTGGATGTACGCCTCTGACCCTGTTGCTGAGTAATGCATAAGGTTACTGTCTTCAAAGAAGTCCCAAGCAGGAGAAGCTGATTCAGACCAAAACACAAACAATTCTGCCACTAGGTCTTCAGACTGATGAATCTAATGGTGCTTAAAGTGTCAGTGTCTGTTCAGGATGGTCTATGGTGTCTGAGCCAAGCCCTGATGGAAGAGTCACAACAGAGAGTTCTAGAGTTTGAAGGTAAAGGTTTTCCCTCAACAACACAAGGATATACTTTTTTAAAAATCAACTTCACTGAGGTGTAACTAACATGCAATAACATGTAAGCACTTTTGCACACAGTTTAACAACTTCTGATAACTTGTCCACCTGAAAAAACACAACTCAGTCAAGATAAGGAACATTTCCACCAAACCAGAATGCTTCCTTGTGCCCCTCTACGCCAATCCTATATCCCTTCCCCAGAATCCAGCCCCAGGGAGCCACTGATTCTGTTGTTCTTGATTTGATTTATAGGTTCTTGGGTTTTATAGAACCAGGCAGTGTGAACTTTTTTGTGTCTGGATTTTTTTTTACTCAGTGTAATGTTTTGAGGGTCTTCCATTCTGTCACTTATACCAGTAGTATTAGCAATGTGTTCCTATCTTGTTAATGAGCAATATTCCATTGTACGGACATACTCCAATTCCTTTATCCATTAGTAAACATCTAGATTGCTTCCAGGTTTTGGTTCTCATGAGTAAAATGACTATAAACATTCTTGTAAAGTCTTTGCATGGACAAATGTTTTTATTTCTCATGGATAAACACCTAGGACTACAATTTCTGGGGCATATGGCTAGTGTGTATTTAACTTTATAAGAAACCAACGAAGTGTTTTTCAAAGTGGTTGTACCATCTTACATTCGTATCAAGAACAGATGAGAGTTCCAGTCACTGCATATCCTCACCGACATTTGGTACTGTCAATGTCTTTAATTTTAGCTCTTCTAATAGGTGTATAGTAGTCTTCACTGTGGTTCAAATTTTCAGTCTTTGATATCTAATGATGCTGAACATCTTTTAATGGGCTTATTAGCTATTTCTAAAACTTGTGAAGTGTCAGTTAAAATTTTTGCCCCTTTTGAACTAGGTTCTTTTCCTTATTATTGAGCTGTAAAAACTCTCTGTGTTTTCTGAAACAAAACACTTGTCAGATGCATGTATTGTGGACACTTTCTTTCAGTACCATATTAACCAGTGACTTAGGAAGCAGCCCAGGGTGCAATGTGTTAACAGTCATTTTTGCAATCAAGGAAATCAAGGCGAATATGGGTTCAATAACTTTTTTTAGCACATAGAAAATAAAAAATAGAAGTCAGACCTCTAATAAATGCTTGTCAGGTGCCAAGTTGCTAATAAATATTTGAGAGTAAATGCAAGAAGGCGAGGAAGTGTTTGAGTTACCGGATTATACAGCCTCCCAAAGAGCAGCATAAATGTTGAGACTGGAATGGTGAATGCCAACTTCTACCAACTCAGAATATCTTTCTTGTTCCATGAAACTGACATCAGGTGACAGATTTCTGGTTTTATTTACTGGGGTTGAAGCAAATGCCAAAGTCTAAATTTTCAGCCCAATTTCTTCCAGCTTCCGAAACTGTAGAATACTATGTGACTGAAGTCAATACTATGGACCCTGAGATTTCCATTCATTTGTAAATAAAAATGTATTGTTGTGTTATTTTGTATAACATACGATATTTTATATTCCATATTTTATATTGAAAGGAACTGTCATAATCAAGGAACTAATTAATCATAATCTTTAGTATATATATATATATATTATACAGAAATGCGTGGCATTATTATATCCTAATGAACTGTATTATTTTATAATCGCTCCTTCAACGTGCCAGGTCCCATTCTGGTACTCAGTCTCCAAAGATCACTAAGACACAGGTTCCCGACCTGGAGAAACTTACAACCATGTGGAAAAGATGGAAGTGTTTTTATAAAAATTTTGTGAAAATGCAAAGAGAAGGGACATCTGGGTGGCTAAACCGATAAATGTCTGCCTTCGGCTCAGGTCCTGGATCTCAGGGTCCTGTGATCGAGTCCTGTGTTGGGCTCCTTGCTCAGCGGGGAGACTGCTTCTCCCTCTGCCTGCCACTCCCCCTGCTTGTGCTCTCTCTCTCTGACAAACAGATAAATAAAATCTTTTAAAGAATGCAAAAAAAAGATTTGTTCATAAGAAATGCTTTCTAAAATATTTAGGGGTAAAGAGGCATCGTGTCCACAACTTACTCTCAAACAGTTCAGAAAAAAGTTATATATACATGCATGTATCTACATACGTGTCCACCTGTCAGACAAATGTGTATACATGCATGATATGCACACACACACTTTTAGAGAGAGAGAAATAAACCAAATATGGGAAAATATCAGCATTTGAGGACTCTAGGTAAAGTTATAGAGGCTGCATTCTCCGTGAAGCAATATTGCACTCAAAGAAATAAAAATTGTTCTTGGGGGTTAGGTTAAAAAAATCTTACTCTTTTTCCATGTGAAGTTCAGATATACATAGAGGCCATAAACAGATATATAGTATCTGTGGTATTAAAATTTCATGGCAGAAAGTAATTGGGAGAAAAAATACTGAAAGGCTCTTGGGGAGTGATGAGAAAAAGATTGAGAAACGCTGGTAGGTAGGAATTCTTTATGCTCTTATTACAACTTTTCTAGAAGTCTAGAATTATTTCGGAACAAAAAGTATAAACACTGTGACGTGCCAGTGTTGAGAAAGTTAGGGGAGCACAGATGAGGTGGCCCTAATTCTGCAGGGGTGGGTGAGGGCAGCTCTGGGTCAGGGGGGCAGGGAAGGTCCCCACCAGGAAGGTGACATTTGCCCCAAGTCTTGAAGGAGAATCAGGAGTGTGCCGGGTAGATAAGGACATGGCCTAATCCCAACAAGCCTCGGAAGAAGATTAACTTCTGTATCATTTAGTTACATTGTTTAGCATATTTTTCCATATTCTAATGAGATACACAGTGATAAGCCATGTCTTTTCTAAAGGATGACTTGCAATTAAATAGCAATCCTTTGTGAGGCAGAAGATCTAACTCTTAAACTTTCTGAAGAAATGGGAGTTTGAGGGAAAACAGCTTTCTTTCTTCTCGGATTCCCTATTCATCCAAACTTTCAGGCTCCGAGGGAATGGATCTGGATTCATGATTTACAGGCTTGGGAGACCCTTTGGGATTTGGGAGCGGGAAGGTGCCACCTGTGAAATTCGCCTTTAGCTCCGGGGCTGCATTGGGTGAGCCCGCCTGAGAGAGGCAGAAGGTGGCTCTCACACTCAGGAACAGCAAACCCTGCCTTTCTGTGGCTGGAAATCCGACACTGGGCTGTGGAAATGCACGGAGTCAGAAAGCGTGCTGTGAGAAGGGGCGCGGAAAGGGGAAAACGCTGGAAAAATTGTACTTTTCTCCCCATGACAGTTGCCTTTTGTTTGGACAAATAATTTGAGGAGAGAACAAAAAAGCAGTTGTTTGCTTAATGCCAAGCCACAAAAACATGGACCCTTCCCGGCCCCAGCTAGGAGCACATTCCTGGTCCCAAGCATTCCTGATGATTTGCCCCCTGGTGCTGCAGATGGAGGTGACACAAGAAAGCGCCCACTGTCCCTGGCACCCCTTTTGCTGGGTGGGGGCCACCTCCCTCATTCATAACTCAGTAGGACAGGGGTCCGGGGAGGCCAGGGAGCTCGGAGCCAGGCCAGGCCAGGCCGAGCCAGAGGGTGGCTGTGATGGGGTGGGGTGGTCTGAAAGCAAGTCATTAATGCACATGGATGCCCTGCCTGCCAGTTGCCTGTGTTCCGGGCCAGAAGAATCTGCAGAAAGAGTACAAAACCTTGTGTTCAAAAGTTTTGGAGTTTGTAACATATACAGACTCATACACACATATACACATGCCCAGAAACACACAAACTGCTTGTGATACATACATTTGGTGCCAACATAAACAGGGACTGGGCCAAAAACTGTGTTGGTTAGCAACTGGCCAATGAAGTGTTTAAAGTTAGAGGCCAACAGAAAACCCCGAACAGTGGTGTTTTTCCTAAACTTGAAGTCACCAGTTAGTATTACTTTTCCTTTGCAGAATGGTTTTCTAATATCTTCACTCAGGAAAGATCCTGTCTGCAAAAAGGGCCACGACGGGTTTGCTCTTAGGTGAGTTCATTACCGTAAATCCATCTACGGCCGTTCCAATAACAGTTACAAGGCCATCAAGCCATGAAACCCAATGGCCGCTTTGAATTTGTGACCAGTGCCAGTGAGAGGTGGGGGGCGGGAGGGAGGTTAGTTTTGGGCTTCTAGAACGGCCAGGTCTCCAAAGCTTATGGAAGCATTGAGGCGAGGCCCCAAAGGAGGAAAGAGCAGCTTGTCAGGCCCGCCAACTGACACCTAGGAGTGCAGGCTGGGGAGGAAACGCGTGCTGTTCCCCCAAGTCCGCCAAGTCTGTCCCTGGCACCATGCAGAGTGATCACGTCATCCTAGGGCCATGGCCACGTAGGAGGGAGAACCCACTTCCCTACAGTCTCCCACCTTCAGATGTTAAAGGCCCCTTCTACCTTCTAGTGGAGCCTATTGCCAGGGGAGTACCAATGTCTATTCTTTATCACTTAGTCTGACGTCACCCTTACCAGGCCACTTGACGTGTTGCACTTGAACTCTGTGTCCTAACAACCTTGACTTCTGCTAGAAGAACTAGTGTCCTTGGCCATCAAATAGGAGGGGATTTGGTAGGGCTAAGGGTAGGATTTCTCGAAGCTGTTCCTACCCCCTGCCCATTCTTTCCTCTCAGCCTCTAGATGTCAGCTCAATTGTCATTCCTAAATAAGTCAAGTTCTGATGAGATAGTGTCTTGGTCCCATCTCCTTTGCCCTCACTGAAGTCAAGGCCCAAGTCTGGATTTGATCACCATTCTCCATCAAGGGTCAAGGGCTTTGCCCAGCACATGGTGCATGCTCAAGGAGTTTGTTGAATAAATAAATCAATGAATGGTTAAATAAGGGCTTGGATGGATGCATGAGTGGACAGATGGGTAGACAGATGATGGATGGATAATGGGTGCCTAGATGAACGATGATGGGTGGATGATGCACTTCCAGTACAACTCCATCTGGGCCCTGCCCAACTCCCTAGGATCCCGCCTCCCCGAGAACTCTGTTGCTTCAGAGCAGCTTAGAGAAGATAGTCAATAGGTGGTGTTATTACTGGATGTTCATGATGAATTACTGCCACAGCGACTGAGAAAAGCCAAGAGAGCAACCAGGGAGAAGGGCTGGGATGATAAAAGCAGAGAGGGAGAAACAGAGAGGCCGAGAAGTGTGCAGCTGAACAGAGCACGGGCAGCTGGAGGAGAACAGTAGCAGCTTTGGGGAACCGAAGGGAAAACAGGCAAGAGGGATGTGGGTAGGGGGAGGCAGCGGAGAGGGGGCATCGTGGAAAAAAGGATTTATATTATCAGGCAAACAAAACAGTAGGGTCTTCTCTAATAGGACCGTAGGGAGGCGAAAGTTGAAAGCGGGAGGAAGAGAGGAAGAGAGAGGAGGAGGAGACTCTCAACCAGAAAGATTTAAGGAGAGAGAAAGAGAGAAACAAGACAAGAGACAAATGCTGGCCCTTCAAGGTAGGGAAGGGGTGCCCGGGGTGAGGGAGCCAAAGCCACAGCTGCTCTGCCAAGGGAGGAGACCTTAGGAGACCCGCCCAGCCAGAATCTTGAAGTCTCAGACTTTTTCCACCTTATGAGCTGTAAATTGATCTATTCAGTTAGAGAAACCTGGTTTTTATTGAGTAATTTCCTCTGAACGACCTCCAGTTTTGAAAATGTCCCCAAAGTTCTCTGACTCCCCCCTCCCCCGCCAGGTCCCTGCGTCAATGCCCGTAAATCATGGGGAGGCAGCCCCCCTTCCTGCTCGCCAGGTCCCTTGGCTAATCCTGATATGGCACTGGGTCCTCCTGAGGCGGAGACCTCAGCTCTGTTTGTTCTGTGGCCAGTTCCCAGCATGCACCTTGCCGAGCGCCCATCCGGCAGCTGCTCAGGAGCCCCCAGCCACAGAGAGGATTGCTAACTGGTCCGGAGCCATGTCCTCTGCCTGGCCTCGATCTCAAGGAAATTTCTCCATTTTTCTTCCTAGCCCTCAAATGGGGCCTCTTGCAGATGCAGACAAGGGGCTCTTTATGGGGACATTGCCTGTCAGTTGCTTTTACATTGCATCTTTTATGCCAACGTCCCTCAAAGCTCTTTCACAAACAAGTGTCATTGTCTCCCTCTTACAGATGGCACTGAAACAAAAGCACGGAAAGTTAAGTGGTTCAACGAAGGTCACTCAGAAAAGTCAGAGCAGAGGTGGGAACAGGACCCAGAGGTCTCTGCTCCCAGGCCTATCACCTGCCCACTCCCAGGCCCAGTGGGAAAGAGCCCGCATCTGTGGGTGCCCTTCCCACACTCCGGCAGCATGTGAGCCCTCCCCCACCCCCTGCCCCGTCTTTGCTATTTAAAGCTCAGAAGTGAAACCCCATCTTCGTAACCACGATCACACAGATCTTCAGATGGAAGGGGCCATCTTGCAGAGTTAACTGAAGGCCCGTGGACTTGCCAAGAGTCAGTAGGGTGGGAGAGAGGCATGCGGGCCCCCTCAGGAGGTGGGATGCAGGCGTCGGGCTCGAAGAGCAATTGCATTACCTGGGTGGCTGAGGTTTTACTGCCTGCTCAATCTGAAAGTTAGCAAAGTAGTAATCAATGAAAAGGAAATATAATTGAGAAGATTAAAAGCTGAGGGTGGGTATGGACTGAGGAGGGAAGTGATTGCTAAAGAGGTCCATTTGTATAATTCAAAGGTCGATGCCTCTCATTAAACTCACATCTCCAGACACTCAGGGGATGAAAGAGAATCTCTCCATGCTGACTGGCTGACACCTAAGAGTTTCCTCTGCCCACTTTCAAGGGCAGCATGAGGCCAGAGGGACAGAAGAAATTGTTGGAAAGAGAATTTAGGGGAATCCATAAGCAAAAGAACATTTGGAGAACTGAAACACAAAGCCAGGTCTTTTCACCCTCTTTAAAAGACATCCAGGTTTCTTCTAGACCATGACAGCTTATCTTCATGATCTGAATGAAAGCTGAATTAATGCCAAGGGACATTCTAGACTGGTACAGCCTTACCTTCTCTGTTCATATTCATCCCACGCTCACACATATGTGTGCACGCGTGCACACACACACACACACACACTTGTCCTTATAGGGCATGCGTGTGTTTCTATAACTTTGGGTCAGTAATGGGCTCTGGCCATCACTACATGTTAACTCATAGGACTACCAACTACATCTGTCTCTGAGACAAGTGACAAGCTTGTCCCCAAACTCCTCCCTGGAAAGGAAATTCCATGAGTGAGTGAGTGCGTGTGTATGTATGTGTGTCTCCAGTTCAAAACTGAGACTTTGGTGCTCTGGGGTCCAGAAGGCCAGGTCACACCTTCCCTCTAAGACACAGGCACCCAAGCAGACAATACTCCTATTCGCCTTTCTGCCCTTGCTCTCCTTCTGTCATGGTTGCTAATGAGACGTCCATCGTATTCGGGTCTCTCTTGTCCCTTTCTGCTGTCCTGGCTGCCTCCACCAGGAGCCTATACACGGGTGTTTGGGAGACCATAGGCTACAGATGGAGCTGCCAGATTTACCAAACGTATTTGTTTACTGTTGCTACCTAACACATTACCACCAGCTTGGCAGCTTAAAACAACACGGATTTTTCTCTAACAGTTCCCAGGACCAGGAGTCTGACACGGCATGGGTGGGCTCTCTGCTCAGGGTCTCACACAGTCAAAATCAGGGTGGCCGGGCTGCCATCTGTCCTGAGCCTGGGGTCCTCCTCCAAGTTCTCAATTGTCAGAATTCAGTTCACGGTGGCCTAGAATTGAGGTCCATGTTTTCTTGCTGGCCGTTAACTGGGGGAAGTTCTCGGCTCCTGGAGGCCAACCACTGATCCCTGCCACGTGGTTTTCTCTGCACACAGTTTTCTCCTTCAAGGCCAACAGAAAAATTCCTGACTGAGTTGGGTCTTGGACTTCTTTTTCTTTGCTTTGCTTAAAGTAAGGGCTTGAACTCACGACCTTGAGGTCATGATCTAGGCTGAGATCAAGAGCCAGATGCTTAACTGACTGAGCCACCCAAGTGCCCCACGAATATTGGCCTTCTTATGACCCTAGTCTCTAGGTCACAATGTAAAGAGCTCATGCAGTTAGGCCAAGCCCACCCAGATAGTCTTCGTGTTGACGAACTCCAAGTCAACTGATTAGCAACCTTAATTACAGTTGCAAAAAATCCCTTTTTGCTGTGTCATATAACTTAGTCCCAGGAGCAATGTCCTACATGGCTTCTGGTTTCCCCCTACACTCTAGGGGAGGAGATTATACAAAAATAGGGGCATTAGAGCACTTATAAGAATTCTGTCTAACACAACATACAAAAATACAGGCTACCCAGTTAAATTCGAATTTCACATAAACAACAAGTAATCCTTTTAGGATAGTTGTGTATCATACAACATTTGGGACATACACACTTACATAGCACTGGCCATGCATCTAAAATTCAAATTTAATTGGGCATCCTCTATTTTTTTCTGGCAACCCTTGATGAAGAGCCTCAGAGCCTCTGCACCACATAAAGGCCAAGATTGGCCCTCAGTAAAAGAAGGCGTTTCTTTTGCGAAGCAAGCAGCAGTAGAACTTTCTTCAGCTGGG
Source organism: Ailurus styani (assembly GCA_002007465.1). Taxonomy (NCBI): domain Eukaryota; kingdom Metazoa; phylum Chordata; class Mammalia; order Carnivora; family Ailuridae; genus Ailurus; species Ailurus styani. The sequence goes on along the minus strand of LNAC01000417.1, from coordinate 315,074 downwards.
GGCCCTTTGGTGATAAGAACAGGCCTCTGTGGCCTTATTTCTGCAACATCACTTTCTCCGCTTCCCTCCCCCAGCCCCCTCAGCCCACGGCTGTCAACACCCTTCCCACTCACAGAGAGCAATTGCTGCTCCCAGGCCATGTGCGCAAGTGGGCCCCCAAGGTCAGCCACAGAGTCGCCCTTGCCCAGAATCACAGCGTGCTGCTGGGTGGGGTGGGGAGTCAGGAGCAGAGCGTGGGGCGTGGGGGGAGCCAGAACCCACCACGGGCTATCGGGCCTCCACCCTGTGTGGAAGATCCTTGCCCCAGAAGAAGCTCTTGCCCTCAAGGCGGGCCATGCGGGCGCTTGGGGCTGTGGAAAGCTTCGCTCACCAGCAGCGTTTTCCTTGTGAGCCACGCTTGGCCCTCCTTGAGGCTTCTCCGAATCCTTGCCAGCAACACTTCAAACTCTGGCCAGCCTAGTGTTACATTTTAACAGGCCAGGCCCTATTAGCCTGATCCTAAGATGGGTTATTCTTTCCAGTTTTTACTAACAAAAATCCCCTTTTATTTGGACACTCAAGTGGCCTCTAGGAACGAGGCTTTCATGTGTTGCCAAGAATGTTCGGATGCGGCAGCATTTGTGTGTGTGGCCAATTACATCGGTACCTCTGGGGTTGATCCCACAGGCTTTTCACAGGCAAAATTCCTATGAACTTCCAGCAGACCCCCCACCCTTTCTCCTGAGCTCTATCTGCAGGAGGAGGCCCTGGGCCGCTGGAGATGGGCTTTCGCATGGAGTTCGGAGCCTCATGAAATCAATCTGAGCGGGGAGAGTGATTTATAGGAGCGCTAGTCAATGCATTATTAGAATTAATATCATTATTTTGCTGCTTCCCTTTTTAGGTTTTTCCTCTTGTAAATCAATTTAGTTCAATAAGATTGGGCTGAGTTTTGGCTGCCTACAGATGAGAGCGTTCTGCGTCGTGGAGCAAAGGACCATTTGGCGAGGTCAGACAATGCCTCCATTGTTTTCTGATTTATTAAAGCTCAGGTCTTGCTAGTATTACACGCACTCGCTGATGTTTTGCAAAGCAGGGATTAGTAAGTTTTTTTTTCTTTAACCTGAAAGCCATCTCCATACAGCGCTGGTCTCTCAGAGTCTTGAGTTTGTCACAAGCTGCCCTTTCCACAGCCAAGTAATGGCCACCAAAAGGATTCGTTGGGTGTTTTTATAATCATTCTTTCTTTCCATCCTCATATTTGGCCAACACATACACTAACTTGTCCCATGTCTGTTGTGAGCTTCCTAACTGCCTGCAGAAGAGGATCTGTTCCAGTCTTTTCCTTCATCATCATTCTGATTAAACATCCCGGTCATGCAATCTGGTGGATGCTATCCCATTACCAGCCTGCGCGGGCTGCAGCCCACCAACACGGGGGTTTGGGACATATTCCTGGGGGCTCCGATACCCTCTTCAACCGGCTTCATGCACTTCATGCAGACGTTTGCTGCCTGCTTCTCGGAAATTTGTTGCAGAAGTCACTCGGGAATCTGAAGGTATTTTTCTTACAGAAGGGACAACAACAGAAATGCTTAGAAATCAACCCACAAGAGGAACTCAGAATTGCTGATTTCTCTTCCAGTCCAGTCGTCTCACTTCATCTCTTCCACCTACTCCAATCTTCACCCTCACATCTGCCCCCCACCTGCTCACCTGCCTTCCCAGAGTTCCCTGCCGTGGCTTTTGCTGCCCCCTTTCCTCTTTGTGCTGAGCATGAAACTTAGGAGGATAAACTCAGGAGAACAGGGTGCATTCCCACCAGCACACGCAGCTGCTCCTACCAGGAATTCAGATGGTAACCCTTCCAAAGCGTGGCCCCAAGGCTGGTGATGCCTTGCTTTATTAAATCTAGCAGAAATTGATGTGAAAATAAGTCTTAAAGCGATGGGGTTTTCAAAGCCAGCGCCTTATAATATATAACAGTTACTCACTAAATAGTTGTTGAATCAACTGGATTGGATACCAGTTCGTTTTCTGTTTTAAGAGACATTATTAAAATAAAATTTAAAACTACCCCCCACCCAAAAAAACTTTCCCAAGTAAGGGCTTATCACAGTATTGCTAGTGACAGTCCCATGTCAGAGCTACAGAAGGGACCCTCCCTTCCCCCCGGAATCCTCCGAGCAGCCTTAATTTTACTAGAAACATACCATGCCTACATGTGAACACAGCATATTGCGCCATTATTGCCTCCCCAATCCCAATTCACACACCTTCTCTGGCTATCACATGCAAGTCCATTTCTTCCAGGGGGGGACATTACAAAGGAAAATGAGTCAAGGAATTGCTTTGGGAAACTGAGAGAGATGTTTAAAATGTTGGTTCTGGACCACACACCATTGAGACAGCAATCAAAGGTGACAAAATCCAGACCAGTGGTACTACAAGTCAGGGCCACTCTTACTGCCTTGTAATTCCATCTTCTAAGGTAACAGGCTTCATTTCATTGATGTCATTAACACAGTATTCTGGGAAGCTGACGCATTATTAGCCCCATTTTACCTATGCCAAAATTGAGGCTCCAGGAAATTTGGAGGCTTGCCCCAACCCTCGAAGGAATGGACCGAAGCCAGCTTTGTCATTCTCCTTTTGAGAAACGCTATTCAGCATGAACGTGTTTTGTTGTCTAAATAGCAGCTCTTATTTGCATATCCTTCCAATCAGGCTTTGGAACTCCTTGATGATGATGATGATAACAATGATGATGGTGATGACAATGAGGACCATTTACCTTGACCCTCTACATTTCAAGTACCTGTACTATGACTGAATACAACTTAATCTCCAAAATACCCCCTGGTAGTTAGGGTAATGAGATTAATTGTTTCATTAATTAGGAGAAAAGGGCTCAGAGATGTTGATTAATTAGTCAAAAGTCACACAGCTAAAAAATGAAAAGCAAAAAGCAAACAACAACAACAACAAAAAAAAAACAGCCAAGTAATGGTTAGATTTCCCTGAACAGAGTATTTGGTTAGAAAGTATAGGCTAGTTGTTTTCATGTCTTTTTCCCTTTATAGCTCAGACTTTCTTTCTCCTTATTTCTCACAGTGGGCATTTCCACCTACTAGCCCACATAATATTTCTTGCTGTGAAATTGACTAGTCCCAATACAGAGCTGACCATCTAGACCACAATGCATGAGCTGCAAAGGAGGGGAAAATGTAAACTTCTCTCTCTCTCTCTCTCTCTCCCCCCTTTTTTTCTGTCTCTGTCTCTGTCTCTGTCTCTGTCTCTGTCTCTCTCTCTCTTTTTCTTAATAGCTCCATTTGAGGCTCAGTACTGTCCTTCCCCTGGCTTCTGGCTGATAGCATAGATGAGGGCCTCCAAGAGAGACCCATTTATTTACTTCAGTGAGCCTCCTTGTAAAAAATGTACCTTTTATATGATGCAGTCTTAGCAAAGTTGGCTGAGAAAAAAACCCAGCCGAACACAGAAACATATGATCATGCCTCAACTGCTGGACACGTTCGTGGATCATTCTAGATAAGGATTCATTCTTTTTTGAAATGGTGTGGTTGCTCAGTAAAATCAGAAAAGTTGTGTTCGGCTCTCACATATGAAACACACTGGCTGTGTAGCTTTGGGCAATTTACTTAATTCTACTGAACATACTTCCTCATCTATAAAATAGGGATAGTGCTATTCTACTTTCTGCTCCTATGAGGATTAAAATGTACCTATTTTGGCAAGGAGTATGTCCTCAACAAATATTGCTTTCCTTAGGGGAATATATGGAATGTAATTTGGCTTTATCTCCAAAATGACAGGTTATACAAACCGTGACCATTAACTCATAGATTGTGTCTCAATACAGAGAAAGACTCAGAGGTTACTGGTTAAGTGAGACTCAGTTTACCCTTGCACTAAGCACTCCAGCCCAGCTGTGGGGACCAGCTTTGGTGGCTTAACACCTCTAGGCCCAAAGTGGTAAGGAGAGGGAACCCAGGGCCTTGAAGGAGAGCGTCACAGAGAGAGACCCACTGGGGAGGGGCAATAACCTCGACTTGAAAGAACCTCAAACCATCTCACTTCCCTCCCTTCCATATCCTGCGAGGGTCTCCTATTGGACAAACCTAACAAGAAACCAAAAAATCAAGGCTCCCAGGGCACAGAGCAGGGTGAAGAGGGAGGAGGGGTCCAGAGGGGCACAGACACCAGAGAGCTCGCTTTGTGTGGCCCATGAGCCCTATGGCCATAGCCCTTCAACTTCTTGCAGCAGCATTTAATTCTCTTCTGGGTCTGGACTCACCCCCAGTCTAGAAGTGCTGCAAGACCCAGCTATGGCGAGTGCTGGGTAACTGGGACGTGACTGTCATTTTACGCAGACTTGCAGGCTAAATTGTGCTTTCAATCCTCACTCCATTTTCCTTCCTTTCTTTAATTTACTATGGTCTGTTCTCCATTTTATGAAGCTATTCTAAGCATACACAGGAGACCTTCTTGCCATACACAGGGAACAATCAATGTTCTCACTTAATAATTCATTCTTTCATTAAATGCCCCAAGTAATTAAATAAAACATTAATAAATTCCACACTGATATTTGCTAAAGTTTTTGTTTCTAGAGAGTTTTACCTGTTGGAGGATATGCCGGGACCATGATTCACTATGACGAGAAATGAAACAAGGCAAACTTCACAGCGCAGAGTCACAAAGTCCTGACTTCATCCTAAGAGTCACCAAAGGCTTTCTAGGATATTTCGCAGATATCGCTTCCAATACTGAGACAGCCCAAAGAAGTTTTAAAGGAACCCAGGTCCAGTCAGTGTCTCGCAATGGGTCACGTCAGGCAGAATTCCACACAGGGTTTGTCTGGCACCAAAGCCCTGCTCTTTCTGCTATTCTCTGGCCCTTCCGTCTTTCTCACACTTCTGTGGGGAAGCAGATAACATGGAAAAAATATCCCAGTAACTCAGAGTTCTCCATATTTCACTCTGTGCATGTATGGGTGTGTGTCTGTGTGTGTGTAGGCATGTGCACACACAAGAGAGAGAGAAAGAACCAAGTGCGGATTTCAGAAGCTTGGGAAACCACCTCTGAGGAATGTTCTAAATGGATGGGAATGAGGAAGGGGAGAAAAATAAGACCTTCTACTCTCACCTCAGTCCCTTGAGGATGCTTTCCCAAAAGAAATTCAGCCAGCATTTTTCCATGGGCCCAAATGTTTATCTACATTCTCCAAGAAGCCCACCCTCACTGAAGATGGCTGTGTCCTGCCCTTGCTATGAGTCATTAGGAGGCACAAGTGCTCTTGAAAGGGCTTTCACATTAGTACTAGGGTCACACTCCTTTATAATAAATTGTTCCTCTGATGACCTCCCTGTTAGCACTTTCTGATTATTTCACATCATCTTATAATATACTTCTTTTCTTTAACATTAATTTTCTAGAAGCTGTGGACTGATGCTAAATCTCCTGGAAGTCCTCTGAATGTTAGGATAGTCTCATTGCTGAGAGAGAAAGCTCATTTCTGTACACATTCCCACTGTTCCTGGACCCACACCCCAGAGATCTCCTCTTCCCTTTGGAATAATGGTCCTAGCTATTGGTCCCTCTGGGGTATCAGGAACCCCCGGCTCCGGCTCCTCCCTCAGACCCACACCGAATCAGCCACCAGGTTTTGCTGGCCCTGTGCTGTGAATGTCTTCCTCCTTTCTCCAGTGACCACCATAATTTATGCCTAATCCTCTCTCCTCTGATACACACTCGGTGAGGGTTTTTTGAATAATGGAACAAATGAACCACTTTGAGAAAGCTTCTCTTGACCATCTCTCTACTCCCTACCCATGTTCCACTGAGCCACTAGAGTTAACGTTGAAATATTTAGACTCAATCATTACCCTTGCTTAAGGTACTTTCTGAAGTCTTCCAATTGTCTATGAGAATATTCCAAATATGTTAACCCAATGCAACAGGGGCCCTAGCCTCCTTTCCAGGTGCTCCCCCCAGCCTAGCATGCATTCTTCATTCATCCATGCCTCCCTGCCTTTGCCTACAATGTGCTTTCTACCGGCAATGCTCATCGCCCTACATGCCATGCCACCTCCTGCATTAGCATGAATTGTGCTCTTCGCCAATATGCAAGGAAGACTGGCTCAGTCAGCTATGGCTACCAGAACAAAATCACTTATTATACAAGTGGCCTGTAGGGAGCACTCATGTGTGGGAGATGGGCACAAAAGGGCGACCCATTCTTCACCAGGCCCAAGTTATCTGTGGTATTTCCTACATCGCTGTAGGAACATGGAGAGGACAGACCTATGTCCATGAGCTCATGTGCCACACGGGACCCACGCATACCAGGGACCTGTCTGCCAAGTAGGAGGGGCTGCAGTGAGGACTCATTTATCGTACTGGTTAGCTAACACACTTTCCTTGTCATTCACAATCTACAGAGACATGATTCTTTGCTTGTTCTTTCTGGCTCTTGGTAATGCAACCTTAAATCATTACGCACATGCCCGAAGGAAGGAACAGAGGGGGACAGAGGGAACCGGCGGGCAACATCAGACAGGAGGGGCCCAGAAATCAGTGCCCTTCTTGTAAAATTGCTAACCTGTCTTCCTCCTTTCTTTAGTGGAACCACCCATTGGAAAGCATGTGGGACCAGAGTAGACCGGAATAGTTCCAATGTTGTTTACCCACAGAACATTCTCCTCAAAAGGGAATTTGGTAGCACTCTATGGGTAAGTCAGATAGAAACACAGCTGGTGAGTGCAGGGGACCCAGAGCCCTTCCTGGCCTGCCCAAATCCCCCACGACAGTGCCTGGGAAGCCCCCTGGGTTGGAGCTCGTTTGGAAAACCCCTGGAGAAGACCAGCATCGGATAGGTCTGCCCACCAGAGAGGACTAACTCTCAACCAGGTCAGAAGGCCCAGTTGGGGAGGGCGCTCAGGAGGTCCCATTACAAGCTCCGGTTGAGTTTTCTGTATTAGCTTTTCATTGAAGAGTTCTAACAAAGCTGTTTTTCTTTTACCTTTGCAGGTCCCTTCCTTGAGACGAGAATATGGCTGCATCATTTGTGGCCTGCGTGTGTTGTGTCTGGTTCCCGTGGTTTGTTTTCTGGCTTTGAAAACGAAACCGTTCATGGCTCAGAGATGGAAAGCAGACCACGGTTTGTCAGCAAGGCCATTCGTCATGTCCCCCAGAGGGGGCTGTGAACTCCCGCAGCCTTGTGCTCTGCCAGCACGCAGACCACCCAGGCTGTGGAGCTCAGAAGGCCACCAGGCAGCGCTGGGCATGAGGCTCTGTTACCCAGCTGCCCGGAGACCTCGGCCAGCTCCCAGCTGCCCCCAGGGGACACAGGTCTGAAATAAGCCAGCATGATGGTCCCTGGAGACCACATTCCACCCAGCGGTCCAGGTCCGCTCGAGGGTGAATCTGAGGTGGGCCCGGGGTAAACATGCAAGAAGGTCCAGAGTGAGCAGAGTTTCCCAGATCTGCTGCAGAGCACAGCCCGGTGAGGAAATCACTTTACTGCTCTGTTAAAAGTTGTTTGGCTATGTATAAGCTGAACTCTTTTGTTTTTTACTGTTCTGCAGAAAGCTAGCTGTAAAATGCTCTGACATACAGCAATACAGCAAAGAACTTCTGTTAGCAAATGTCTGCACCTGCTGGGTGGGAGAACCGAAGGAGACATGCGGAGGCATCCTTGGAAAAAGAAGTTCCTGAGGCAGCTGTCCCGGGCACGCCAGCAGCTCTCAGCAACTCTGTCAGACTCACCTGGGAATGGATGAAAGATGCGGCAGTCTGCAGGGGCCCACCCAGACTTCTGCAGAGGGCAGCCTGCAATTGGCATTTATCACGAGTTTCCCGGGGGGCCATTATGCAAACTCCTTTGAGAACCAGGGTACAGAGGCAATGCTGGTGAGAGGACCCCACGTCTGCGAAATGTGTTCCACGGGAGCCCAGAAAAGGTGCTCTTGTCTCCAGGGAAGCAGAGGTAGCCAGGGCGACTTCCAGAGTTGATAGCGGGGCCGAAGACAAGAATCCTGGTGGAATTGTGTCAAGACTGAGCATAGAGCTCAAGCCTCCTGAATCCATACAAGACTGGTGCAAATATGCCACCTCAACCTGGAAAAACAGCATAAGACAGAAGGGAACTAATTGTAAATGGGCTGGGTGAGCGACATGTTGAACCTTGAGCCTGTATTGAAAACCTTGTTCACTCTAATGCGGTTGTTCATTTGTATACCAAATGAAGACTGAATCACATTGTAATTTTAATGAAGATAAAGCTGTATTTGAAAAAGCACGGAAGTATGTGCTTTCTCACGTTCTTTCATTTGAACTATTAAATATCCTATCTCGTTTGGCTTAGGCGTACACATCTGACGTGCCATACCATGCACCCAAGGTAGACCCCAGGTGCTCGGGACTTCCCTTGCAAATGACAGGGAGACCGAGCCCACAGTTGATCCCGACCCCAGAAGTGATCTGACATTTCAGGGCTTCCCAGAACATGACATTCCAGAAGTAATCCCAGGCCTCCGGTCTGCCTCTGTCTGATCCCTGCCCAAGAAAGCCCTCAAACCAGGCCTGCGCTCCAGGGACGGGCTAGGTTACCAGTTGTCCCAGACCATTTGGCGCTTTGTCAGCTCCCACACTGGACAGTGACTCCTGAGTCAGATTTCCCAACTTCATGACTTCAGCATGTGTGGCCGAAGGGACTGGGCAGTCATGCTCTCCACAACATCTGGCATGCTCTGTCTCTTGGGCTTCATCTTGCAAATTTTCTAAGGAAAAAAATCCTAATTATCTCATTTCTTTCCCGTTGGGTACCATGGTGAGTTTTGGTAGGAGGAGGGGATGATGGGGATAAAAAAAAAAAAAAAGAAAAAGAAGAAGAAAAAAAGAAGCTTTTCCTTCTTGTTGTGCATGATCTGTCTTTGAAATCCAGTGATAAAGATGTATGTGGGAGAGAAGAGGGCTTTTGGGTGGAGGACGCATTCCAAGACCTACTGGCCCGAGCCGTCGGCCAGTCACATGTTACCCACAGATGATTTATATGAATACAATCAGTATTCCCCAGGCTGGAGGGGGTGACCATCACTCGCTGAGGCCAAATCTCCTTGCAAAAACAAAGGAGAAGGACAAATGGCACTATCGGTCTGAGGAGAAAAAAGAGGGTTTAGAGAGCAAGTAAATGATGAAATGGGGATTAAAAAAAGTAATAGCCGGAGGGAAGAACCAGGAGACAATTCTCCACCTCACAAGAATTAGTTTTTCTATTTTCCTGATCATCCTTCTTACTTTCAAAAGGAAAGAAATTTGTCTTCATTGAATTAATATCTGAGAAGTGCTTCACTGCATCAGACATTTTGAGAACTGGCGATTTAGGAGTCTCTCTCCTTATGTTGGGATATACAACTCCTAGCCAATGTTTGAAATTCATTTAGGCTTGGTAAAGGCTCAGTCATTAACTGGAATAATGAATATGATTTTTTTAAATTACATTCATTGTGAGGGAAGTTTTTGCTTTGGGGACAAAAGGTAGTGAGGCCATCATTGGCTTCCTTCTCTCTTCATTTCTTATTTCCCTCCTTTTTCCTTAGAGAGTCATTTTTAAAGAAGATAAAGACCACCAAGTTGCAAGTAGCTCTCCCACCCATATTTGTGATCATCATGGAGCCTTGGTCTCACGCATTCTTGCACAGCGTTTCACACATAGAGAGGACCAAAAAAACGTCTTACATGGATACAGGCAATGTCCTTGGTGGTCGGCTGATAACTCAGCACCAATGCCACTTCCTGCTACATTGTCCTCTGAATCACAGTGGAGGATCCTGCAAACACACTTCGCAGAAATTTTCCCCTGTACATCTGGGCATTAGAATCTGCCTCTCAGAGGCATTGCATAAAGTTTGGAAGCCAGAGCGCTCCCTTGCGAGTTCCAGGCAGACGCGTGGTCAGTCAGCAGATGTGGGGGTTTCCAGGAAAGCTCTAGAGAATCACCTGCTCCAGAGCTGTAAGCCAGTGGAATTCCTGGACTTGAAATTGTGACTTCAGGGCAAGTGTTTGAGCATTACCTACCCCAGTACTGCAGGGAGCTGAGATCCGCAGTGGCAGTTTCCCGGACCTTCCAAGAGTTTTGTAAGACTCTAGTTCTCTGAATTAACACGATTACTGCTTCTAATACCTAGAATTGCTGCTATTTCCCCGACCAAGCTCTGAAAAATGCAGCAAGATGTAGGAATGGAACGAAATCACTTAGGGAGCAAGTATAGATAAAGAGGATGAAGAAACACAGAAGCCACCTCCTGCCTCCCCCTGCCTGGCACTGCCCTCCTGCTCCATGGGGCCACTCCCAGTCCAAGCTGGGTGGCTGGTAGTCCAGGTCCCATGCTCCTCAGAGTTAAATAAAAATGGCACCCAGGACTCCAAGCTACTCTTTACCTAATTTAAAGCAACAGACCTTACTTTATCCTACTTTATAGATTTTAAACGTTAATACCACAACTTCTGGAATAAATTGATTCAGTGTTAAAAGGAACCACCTATGTCCAACATTCACCCTGTAAGAGCAGAGTAACTCAAGGGGAAAAACAATGTTTCAGTCTCTTCTATCAGCCTATCATTAACCTCAGCAAAATCGACTGTTTGCTCCAAATATAGTCCTTGTACACACGCACAAAAATGGTGAGATCACTAAAGGGAGGGGCTGAGCACTGCCAGCATACACAGACGCTCAAAATTTGTTAGCCGAATGAGTTTTCAAAATCACAGCTAGAATTCCAGGAGATAGGGTTATCAGGACAAAATAATCTCTTAGATGCAGAAACAGCATTGAAATGTTTTAACTCTTCCATGGGGGAGCTAACAACACCAGAAGATCCTTCTAACACCTGAAGCCTCCTTGTTTACAGAGTAGGAATTTCTGGATCTCAAAGAAAGAAAGGAATGTGAAGCTGTGTCTTTCTAGAACCACTTCCACCCTCGCCCTAAGAAATATTTAACAACATAGAAACAGTTTAACAGGCATGCCAGTCACAGTACCCAAATAAACAGTTCCACTCTAACAAAGAGAGTTATTTAATATTTCCATGAAACGTCATTCAAACATCAATATCAAGAACGACACAGACAATACTTTGGAGTTACCTTAGAGTACTGTTTCAGACTTTGTTTCTTCCTGCTGCGGAAGAGAGCAAGCAGAACTTGGAAGGTCTGAGTTTGAGCCCCTGAGCTGGTGGCTTCGTAACTTGCTTTGTATCTGGGAAAAATCTGCTTTGACCTTGGGAAAAATCACTTTGCTCCCTTCAGTTGCCTTTCTTCAACCATAAAACAGGAATAATGGCATGTATCCCCCCTAACCTCTAGGATTATTGTGAGGATAAAATGATAATAATGTGAAAATGTCTTAGGAAATAGAAATATTTTGGGGTGCTTGGGTGGTTCAGTCAGTTGAGGAACTGACTCTTGATTTTAGCTCAGGTCATGATCTCAGGGTCATGAGATCAAGCCCCTGTCAGGCTCGGCACAGAGTCTGCTTAAGCTATTATCTCTCTCTCTCTCAAATAAAAAAGTAAAACCTTTAAAAAAAAAAAAGAAAACAGGAATATTTTCAGCATAGAAGCAATTACTAAAATCTTGTATTTCTGATTATGCTAACCCTATCTAATTCCTCAGATTTTAAGTTACCACTCTTTTAATGGCAAAATAAAAACATTCAATAACCAAGTCCCATAGCATGGATGTGGATAGTGACTTTATTCCACTGACTTACAAAGAGTAAATGTGCAACCATGCAACATGGCTAGCACACACGCATACTTACAAATGGGAAAGCCCATAGCAAAGTCGGTACGGCAACAGCTGGTCTGTGAGTATGAGATTGGAGTGGACCATGTCCTCACTAATAAATGTCAGCCTGATTTGAATTACTTGCTAAAGCACAGCTTAGACAAAGCCAAAAAGGAAAACCAAAGCTTTCTCGATAAAATGGAATCCCAGAGCATAAATAAAAGATTCCACCTGAGAAGAATGATTTACTATCTCTCACTCAAGAAAAGGATGCACAGTCCATTCTATGTGACCACATCTCTTAAGTTGTTTGCTACTGGTTTATAAAAAGCTCATGCATGTGTGTACATCAGCACATAGACACACACACACACACACACACACACACACAGACTTGTAAGCTCAACTAAAAGAAAAACTAGGAGTTATACATTGATTATTTGAAATGAAACTAAGAAAGCTTTTTCTTTTTCAAGAATTGACACCTCTTTGCTCTAATAAAAAAAAAAAAACCAAAACCAAACCAAACCAAAACAAAACAAAAACAAATTACCCAATGTCCAGGTCAGAAACACTGGAGAAAGTTTACACTGGCCAAAGAGAACTTGGAATTCAGGCCACCAGAGGTTTACCAGTCCTCTGGCATTAAAGCAAGGCTGTCACAAGAGGGAAAAAAAAGCCTGAATGTCTAAAGCTTAAATGTGTCATACCAAGCATGAAGATGTGTGTGAATTTATTTTGCATTAAACTAGTTTGGACCATATATAATTCACATTCTTATAAGCTATTTGATTAGAAATGCTGGAAATAATCATTTTACAACATTAAACCCTTCATCCTCCAAGTTCTCCAAGCTTCCAGAGATATGACACACTGTGAGGTATATTCACATTTCTCTGAGGAAGACACCAAATACCTTTCCTATGAGCAGCCATCTAGAAAAGAAAGGCCATAATATATTTTTCCTTTTCTTTTTTCAGTCATACATGAACTAAATGTCTCCTTTTTTCAACATAATTTAGGCAGCTGTCCAAATCAACATCAGATTTTTGAGGGATTTTTTTTAAGGTTCTTATAGTTATGTATCACTGTTAAGATGTAACCAGCTCACCATGTGATCACCACTATTCTGTAATTAAGATGGGTAGGACTATTGGGATAAAATAGTAGATCAGTGGAGAAGTCATTTGAGGCCTCAGTGAGCAACTCTGTCTTCCATTTTAAAAAGCTAATTGATAAAAAGCTGATATTTCAGTTGCATTATGCAAACACAGCTGACAATTCACCACTTAAAACCTGGATTTCCCCCCATGCAAGCCCACCTCAGGAGCTCTGCCCTGCCAGCAAGAACACAGATTCCTATTTCCTTAAGGGTCTGTATCAGTAAGAATGTTTGACTATCAGAGGTAAAACAATGAAGAAAACAGGAAGACTAGACCCATCCTGACCCAGGTTCTGTTTCTTTGCAATTCTCTCATTTGGCCTTTCTGCATGTGTTGGCTTTGTCTTCGAGCTGGTTTTCTTAATGATTGCAACTTGGCTGTCAACAGCATTAGGGCTATACTTTTCCTCATTCATGTTCACCAAGCAAGAGACAAAAGCTCTCTCTTAACTGTGAAATAAAAATAATTCTTTCAGTCATATCTGGCCACCTTATGTCCCATGGCCAACCCTAGATCAATAGTTGCCAGGGGACCATCAAATGTGAATTTTCATAAGCCCTGGTTCCAAAGTAATGACCAGCAAAGGAGATGGGGTTGCTGTCTCTGGCTTGGACTAACTGAGACTTATCCCTGAAACCAAGGATTTAATGAACCTCCCTTGATTTATTGGGCTGCATTATATGTGGAGATTGAACATCTGAAGAAAATCAGATATTTTGGAAGAAGGAAGGGAAAATGAATGCTAGAAAGTGATTGAAAATGTCCATCTTAGAACCCAAAGGGCTTACCAGGAAAAGTGGTGAGAAGAATATTGCCACTGATGGGGTATCTCGAATTTATGTGGGGTGGTGGTGCACCATTAGTAGGAAGGGGTGTTTCTATTTATAATTGGGTATGCTTCCACCTGGCCCCAGGAAAACAGATTCTAATTTCCTTTAGAGAGAGGGTTTCAGGTAAGTTTAAATAGCCTGATTAAACTTTATCAGAGCTTATTATAAGAGCTGTAAAATCTGTAGAAACAAAGACTTTCCCCATATCAGCTAAAGCAGATGTAGTAGCTACTGACTCAGAACAGCAAGAGGTCAAATGAAAAATGTAGCAAAATCACAGCAAAAAGCCCAAATGCTTTCAAGAAGACAAAGTCATCCCACTATGGGAAAGGAGGAGACTGGGGTGGCTTCGGGAGTCCGTATTTCTATTAGATAGAGTTCCTAGCCAAAGATGTGCTAAGAACACTTGCTGAGCCGTGCTTTCTCTCCCAGGTGGGGAAAAATGTTTCCCATAAAGGAAGATCTTCCCAAGAACTCCCCAAAGGTGAACAGATTAGATTTCCTGACTTGCTATACCACTATAGGAAGGTCATAGAGGAGGAGACCTAGTATCACTTCTCTTAGGTAGATCAAGCCTGACCTTGGGTAGATCAACGAGGCATGGCCTTTCCACCTGAACATGCTTTAGTATTCCCATTTTGGAGCTACATAAAAGGAGATAGGAAGCAATTAAGGAGCTTTAAAAAAATCAAAGAAAACCATGGGTAAGCCAAATTTTTAAGACTGGAATATATTACATACCAACATAAACACACACACACACACACACACACACACACACACACAATTGCCTGAAACTTTCATATCATTAAGACCAAAGTAACTGCCAGGTTGAAATCACCTTGAATTAGGTAGAAATGCTAGAACACCCTAGGAGATTACTGCCCACAACATACTCCAATGAAAAAGTCCACTATATAATGATAAATGGCCATGTATTATAGAACAAGATTCAAGCAACCTTGAAAGTCTAAAATGCTGAGGAAAAAAGACCCAACAAAATAATCAGGGGTGAATGCAAAGTCCTTTACTTCCATTGAAAGAATCAACTGCACCAACAGAGGGCGACCTCTTTAATAGCTCTGAGTTTTGATCGGGTCTGTCAGTTGGCCACAAGTTTAATATGTGCTCATTTGTGTAATGTAGCTTCTTTAAAAATCAATATAATATTTAGATCATGGAAAGTGATAACTTCACCATTTTCCAGTTGGATCAGACCACATATGGGGTTCTGGATAACTGTGGTAAATTAATGGTGATGCTGACCAAGTAAGGCATGTTTAGAGGAGGTTGCCTGAGACAGTAAAGGCTCAAGTAACCATGTTGTAAATGTAAGAGAGAGGCCATGCTGTAGAGTTAGAAATCGAGTCAGTCTGTGTTATCCAGAGAGCAAAGGCAGTAGACCGGAGTCATCTATAAGAACTAGAGGACAAAATTAAGTGCCCTATATCACATGCATGGGAGGCAGGAGGACAGACCCTGGAGCCAGCATACCTGGGTTTAAATGCCTGGGTTTATATCTGCCACATACAGACTCTGCAACCTCGAGCGGGCTGATGAAATTCTCGGTGCCTCAGTTTCCTCATCTGGAAATGGGGGTTCTATGAGCCTTATGGCATGGGATTCTTAGGAGGAATACATGCGTTATAACCAAAGTGCCTAAGACTATACCTGGCAAATCATAAGCTCTATGTAAGTCTTTACTGTTAACACAAAGATCCAGCTTTTTCATAAACAGAGATGCCATGTGTATTGGTTTGCTAAGGCAGTTATAACAAAACACCACAAACTGGCTGGCTTGAACTACAGACGTTCATTGTCTCACAGTTCTGGAGGCTAGAAGTCATAAATCAGGGTGCTAGCAGGGGTGATTTCCTTCTGAGGGCTCCGAGGAAGAACCTGTTCCAAACCTCTCCTAGCTTCTGGTGTCCTCTGACTTGTAGAAGCATCACCCTGATCTCTGCCTTCATCTTCACATAGAATTCTCCCTATGTGAATCTCTGACTCCATGTTTTCCCTTTTTATAAGGACCCCAGTCATATTGGATTAAGGCCCACACTAATGACCTCATTTTAACTTGATTATCTCTGTAAAGGCCCTATTTTCAAATAAGGTCACACTGTGAGGTACTGCAGGTTAGGACTTCAACATATGAATTTGGAGCGACACAGTTCAAGCCATAATACCATGACACTGGGCATCTTAAAAAAGACACCAGATGATCAGAGGTGTTGCTGGTTTAATCCTGCAATGCAGCTGACTGAGGACATGTTTTTACAAAACAATTATAGGGTCAAGTCAGGACCCCCAGCATGCAATTTAAGGGTCAATATAAAGCTTGATTTCTTAGCCCACAGGCCTGACTTGACCTCACAAATTACAGTGATAAAATGACAGAGCAATATTACTGTTACTCCATTTGTCCATTTTCCTATAGAGATAATAGGGGAAATCTCTAGCTATTACTCTTTCAAGGCTGCTTTCTGGTTTCGGCATTCTTTTGGTTCCACAAGTACCAGACACCCAACAGAGTAGCACCAATGGGGAAATAATATTCTATCACTTCAGTAACACTATAGATTTTCTCCATCTTCATCTCCTTTTATCTGCATCCCCCACCCCACCCCAATTACAGAGACCATAGACATCAAATAGTTTCATTCTCATGTCCACATGAGGGAACCGAGAAGGTAAGCTTTTAGTCTGAGGTCATGTAATTAATTAGTGGCAGTGCTGTGATTGGGTCTAAGTTTCCTGATAAACTATCAGTTGCTAGTCAATTTACTGAGCATCTCCTATTTGTTTAGTACTGTGCCAAATATTGAAGATTGAGACCTGGTGTCAGTCCAACGGAATCACTGAAACTTCCAGCACTGAATGAGAAGCCACATCACTCCAGGTGTAACTAAGCCATGATCATAAAAGTTCTCAGGACACGCTTTGCTTTATTTTGGCCTAATTACATACAGATCACCCAAAGGCTTTCACTTCGACCTCCCGCTGTAAGCAACATTTGGAAATGCTGTTTCCCTGCTCTTTGCTAGAACTGATCCTTCAATTTTTGCAATTCCTCAGCAAATGCTGGAGACTGTTTTGTCTCTTCTCTCTCCTCCAGAGAGACCCATACCTTTGGAGAGGATGGCACTGCCATTGTATTGGGTATTTTGCCACAGAAAGCAATGGCTTAGAGTTTTCCTGGACTCTAAAGCCACTTCCACTCCATAAACTCAGGTATCAACTCAAAAAAAAAAAAAAAAAAAAAAAAAAGCAGGGTGTGCCTTCCCCATTTATCCAAGGGCAGCCCTATTAAGTGAATGTTATCAGTCAGGTTTGTTATGTAACAACCAACCAAAAAACAAAATTTTGTTTTATTTGTGTGTGTGAGTTTTTTGTTTGTTCTCACACATCAATGAGTTGAGAGAGGTGTGGCTACTGATGTGTTCTGAGCTCGACTGGGCTTGGTTCCAACCTGTGGGTTGGGTTTAGAGCTCCTCTTCATGACTCTCCCCTTCCCTGGACCAGCACTTACCTGAAAGATGTTCTTTCTACAGTGAAAAAGCAGGAGCATAAGAGGACAAGCCCAATTTCATGAGTGTATTTCAATCCTATGCGCACATAACATTCACGCACCTCCCATTGGCCGAAGCAAATCACTTGGCCAACCTTCAAGACAAGGGGCAGAGAAGTATCCTGCACCTATCATGAGGCCATGTAAAAGTGTGCAGGTGTGACACTACTCCAAGGAACTGGAAGGTCAGCGTATAATTTGACCTGCCCTGGTAAGGCAGAGACCCAGCTCTTCAGGTTTTCCACGATGGCTCACCCACTATCACTCACTGCATACCTGCCCTTCCAGCAGCACAGTTTTATTTTTCACCACTGAGCCATCCTACCTTTTCCTTGCCTCCCCAAATTCCATAACATCTCATTTTCAAAAGCAGTTCCGCCCTTCTCATGCTGTTTTATTAAAAGCTTTCTGCCAGTCTGGGAAGTTGAGGAATCCCACCTGCATGTAATATATGGTAATTTTCTAATGCAACCCAGCACTGTTTGCTTTTTTTCTCAGGCTGTTGCTTGCCTGTTGCATTGTTGTTGGCCAATTTCCAAAAATCATAATCAGAAAAGGAAAAAAGAAACTATTGAGGAGACGATTATCCAAACATCTGAGCCATCCTCCATCCTCCAGGTAATGAATCCATATTGAGACTAGCATTTGGAACAGTAACATAAGAGGAAAAGAAAACGAAAAATTTCTGTTAAAGTAAATAGGTCCTACAAGTCTATCCTTGCAGACCCACAATATGGAGTCATAGATTTAGTTGTTCACACCTCTCCCATACTTTCAGAGCCATTAACCAGGGTGGACTTGTCAGGGTTTCAACATTGTAATTGTTGAGCTATAAATTTCCCTGCTGGCTGGAGCCTGAGGTTTCCAATAATCAGAGGCAAAGGCAGAAGTCAAAATAGATAGTGCATGGGGGAAGGGAGAGAAGCCAGCATGAGGATTTAGAAGCGGGAGGGCCTGGGGTGGTGTGGAAAGAGGGTGAAGGTCACCAGAGGCAGAGCTGCTGAAGAGAAGAGCACAGGACCGTGTTAGCTCTCGGTTAAACTGTAAGTAAAGTTTCTGCTTCCCAACACGATGAAAACAAGCCTGGTTCCTTCCCACACAACCAACCTGGAAGAACCACAGAAATAAGGAGCAAAACTAGATTTGTGAAACTAACGCCAAAACTGTGGGGAACCCCTTGGCAGACTGAGTATGTAAGTGAGGACCAACCAGGGCCACGGGGTACAGGTGAAGTGATAAAGAACTGTGTTGAGGAGAAGCTCTCAAGTTCTGCTCTCAACCACATTATCTTTGAAGGATAATCACCTGCTCTAGTGTGGAAGAGAAGCTGGCAGCATCAGGCCGGTGGGTGGTGGGTCAAACCAGGGCAGTGCCAATATCTTGCAGAGTGAGGAACTGACAATAAAATGTGGTCTGGCCAGCTGGCCTTGGGCACTCACTCCTCTGCCTCCTCAATACCCTCTCCCCTCAGAACTGGTAGATCACAGTCAAAAGTTGTGTTCTTCAAACTGATTTTGACTTCCACTCGCAATGAGAAAACATATTTTTTTCTCTTTAAATCTTTTTATTGGAAAAAATAAATATTTTATTGAAAATGAACATACACATGGAAAAGTATACAAAACACAATGTAACCAGTACCCACTCAAGAAAGAGAACATTGTCAGTTCCCAGGAGTCTATTTCAATTACTACTCCCTCTCTGAGAAAACACATGTTACATGGTGATTCAGTATGTATACAGCTCTGCACAAATGAAAGTTTCACAAAACAACTTGCCTACTGTTGGGATGCCGCCTATATTTTTTTTTTTAAAGATTTTATTTATTTATTTCACAGAGGGAGAGAGATCACAAGGAGGNGAGAGAGAGAGGGGGAAGCAGGCTCCCCGCTGAGCAGGGAGCCCGATGCGGGCCTCGATCTCAGGACCCTGAGATCATGACCTGAGCCGAAAGCAGAGGCTTTAACCCACTGAGCCACCCAGGCGCCCTATATTTTTTAACCTATTCCATTCCATTCCATTCCATTCCATTCCATTCCATTCCGTTCCATTCCATTCCATTCCATTCCACTCTGTTCCATTCCAATCCATTCTGTTTCTTCTCCCTCCATTCCCTCTTTCTCCTCTACCTCCTCCCTTTTCTCCCTCCCCCCTCTGTCTCCCCCATCCCCATACTGACTGATTCACTACCTTGAGTTCATGACCCATTAATGGGTTGCCACCATAGAGATAATTTCCTTCCCAGGTTACTTTTTCAGAGCATCTAAAGAAAGTTTCTGACCAAAGTTGTGGGCTAATGGAGCCCTACATGCAGCTTGATCCCAGGACCCTGAGACCATGACCTGAGCCAAAACCAAGAGTCAGCCACTTAACTGACTAAGCCATCCAGGTGCCCCTTGGATTTTTTTTTTTTTAAGGAAATCAGTCCAACTTCTGGTTCAACATGGCAAATTTAACATGTGCATTCATTTCTATTTCTGCCCCCCCACACATAAAACTCCACTAAAATGCCAGTAAAATATTTTTTTAATGGCTGAATCTTCCAGAACAAAGAGAAAGCTACTGGAGATAGCTTATCAAAGTCAATAAAAGATGAAGCCAAAATGAATGGGGTCGGTGGGCATGGAAACCAGCAAGAAGCAAGATCAAAGCACAAAGAACTAGAGAGTCTCAATAATTGAAGGCACAGGGTGTTTCAGAATACAGGGAGTTGAATATATGCCTAAAACAGGCAGATTGAAAGTCTTTATGAAAAATGCAGACACCCTCTCATCCCCTCATCTAGCCAAGTGATACCAAGAAAGCATCCTACATCTAAGCAAAAGAAAAGAGGTTTACACTGTGGCTAGATTGTTCTAGAAGGGCTCTGAACGTAGAGACAAGTAAAGCAGAAAGTAGGAGTGAGATGCTGTACTGAAAACAAGAAGATTAAGTGAACTTTTGAAACCCATCTTCCCAATTACTTTCTACTTTGTTTGCCCCACCTCAGACTGGTGACTGGAAGAGAGAGCTGCTTACAGAAACTAACAACTCCAGTAGAAAAGACTACCCTTGTTGATAATAAATTAACTGCCAGGTCATGATTTGGTGAGGCCCACCAGTCAACAGTCCTACCTGTGGGCACCTGTGGGCTTTTCCATTAGCTCCTGGTTCCTTTTTTTTTTTTTTTTTTTTTTTTTTTAGATTTTATTTATTTGAGAAAGAGAGTGCATTGGGGAGAAGCAGAGGGAGAGAGAGAATCTCAAGTAGACTCTGCCTTGAGTGCAGAGCCCAATGTGGGGTTTGATCCCAGGATTCTGACATCATGACCTGAGCTGAAACCAAGAGTCGGATGTCTAACTGACTGTACCACCCAGGTGCCCTCTCCTGATTCTTCAGTATTTATAAAAGATTTCTGCTCTTAGGCACTTGAGGAAAACTGCTAACCTAAAGGAAAGAGATTAGAAAGGAATTCACAGGAAATAGAGGCAAGGCAGGGAACAGAACAAATATTTTTTTTAAAAAATCAATATAATTAATATTCTGAAAGAGATAAGAGAAGATTTTACACCCATGAAACAAGAGCAGAATGCCTTCTCAGGTGAACAGAGAATGAAGCAAGCAAGACTGTTCCAGCTGATGCTGAGATAGAACTCTGCTCAGGCGGGATGTCCAAGAAGGGTGTTCTGCCTGAACTGAGTCCTAATGGATAAGGATTTTCAGCAAACAAATAAGAGCTCTTGGAATTTAAAAATTTAACTGACAGCTTCCCTGTGGGCTGGGACACAAAAATATGTATAAAAATAAGCTGTGTCTCACCAAAAATTGTTGACCTTTACCCACAGTTCCTAAACCATACTCGAGTCCCCAGCTGCTTTTCTATGGAGAGTATGCTGTCTTGGAAAGGAGGCAACCTTGGTCCTGCTCATCCACCCACCCCTAGTTCCTCATTTGTGGTCTTCGTCTCAGGCCCAGTTTTTGTTCCAATCCGTGTCACCAGTGATAATTCCAGGGGCACTGAGGCAAATAGAGATCCTGAGTGGTGTGCATAAGACAGACTTGACTAGAAAATGACACACAGGCTTAGAGGGGTAAAGTGACCTGCGCAAGATCATATAGATAAAGGACACAGACAGTAAATCCTAAATTTCCCGATACCTCCCATTTGTTTCCTCATCCATTCATTGATGAAATATTACAGCAGTGACAAGAAAGATGATTAGTTCGGCACTTATGGAGTTCACAATCAAGTGAACAGAGAATGAAGCACGCAAGTCTGTTCCAACTGATGCTGAGATGGAACTCTGCTCGGGAAGGATGTCCAAGAAGGATGTTCTGCCTGGACTGAGTCCTAATGGATAATGGACAAAGATAAGATGGGAAGGGGATAAAGAGGATCAAGAGAGGTGACAGTGACCACTATGCTTTGGGGACACTTCATTGGTTCTTGAAGTCTGGACAGCAAAGATCAAATGTAGTCACAAGAAGAGTTGAGGCTGAAGTATCATCAAGGAAGGACCAGATCAGCCAAGGGCCATTATACCATGCTAAGGAACCTGGACTTCATCTCACAGCCAAACAATAGAGAGACTTTCAGGGTTTTGATCAGGTGAGTAACTCTCACCCATTATATAACCCATTTATTGATATGGATTCCAAAGGCTACAAAGATATGATAAGGGAGAGACCATTGTGAGGTGGTGATTAAGCCTGAAAGTGGCAGATGATTTAGGTGAATGGAAAATAAAAAGAGGGGGACCAGTTGGAAAAGGAGCACAAAACAAGGTTGAGAATAAGAGTGTTGAGTTCAAAGAACAACTAGAAGAACCCTCTATCTCCAGGAAATAATAAAGGACAGGAAGAGGGTAGGAAGGGTAGGACCAGTTGAGGTAGACACCAAATTGAGGAGGTTAGACATGGCTCAGCATATTGGTGCTGTTCCAAACTTTCTTCCCAATGGTGGAGGAAAAGGAACCCCAGAACCCTTGGGTGATGGCCAGAAGTGGGCTTCTATAATCTCAGAACTTCTTCGAAATCTATCTTTCATCTTTAAAATTCATACAAGTTTGGTATTTTACTTTACAGAAGATTAATATAAAAAATGTGTTTAATTACTTTCTAGTTAAAACACAACTTCATATGCCCCAAGAAATCTTGCAGGAAATTAGTAGTACAGAAAGATGTTCCTGTGTCTCTTTATGTCTCATGAATGCCAATTCCTGGGGGACATGAAGATGCACAACAGTGAGAAATCCGGTTTCTTCAGGTGAGCTGTGAGGTGGAAGAGGAATTTGAGGAAGTTGAATAAGCTGGAGTGTGCTGGGTGGGTGAGGCAGTTCAAAATAAGTGTTAGAATTCTAGGTAAGAAGCTTTCGATATAACCGTGACGAGATTTTAGACCAGAGAATGGCAGCAGATGGAGAAAAAAATGACACAAACACAGACATTTTTGAAGGCTTTTTGGATGATTCAATGCAAGGGCAGGAAGGAGGAGAAGAAGGAATCAAAGACAATTCTAACTTTGAACCAGGGAGACCAGAGGCCAGGGCTGAGGAGGAGGAAGCTGAGAACATGCCAGCTGTGTGTGTCCCCATACCTGAAGCACATGTGGAAATGTGGTATCAGTGGCTGGACTCGGGGAACAAGACCTGAGGTGGAAACATGAAGGTGCACCCAAGTCATAGTTGACACCACAGGGAGGATTGAAGCCTGAGTGAGTAAGGGGAGAGAAGAAAACACAGAAAGTCAGCGGCTGAACTTTACAAGATATACATAGATGAGTAGTAGAGGAGAGAGAAGAAGAATATTGACCTTTAGAGACCATACTTCCAATTACGTAGCATGAAAAAAAATAGATAACAAAAGAAAGGGGGAAATTTCTTGGTTGGTATACGTTTAAAATCCAGGAGTAGGCCTTGACTTCAAGTATGACTAGTGTCCAGTGTTCCAGTGATGTCACCAGAAACCTGTCTCTGTTCACCTTGTCACTCTTCTTCCCTCTCCTGTGGCTTCAGTCACAGGCAGACTTTCTCATCATGGCGGCCCCCTGAAGCTCCAGGCTTTTATCTTCCCATCTCAACGACCCCAGATGAAGGAGAATGGATGTCTCCATCCCCCAAGTTCCAACAAAAGTTTCCAACAGAAGTTTCAGGTTTGGTTCCGATTGGACCATCGTGGTGCACAGGCCCATCCTTAAACCCAACACCCTGGCCAGAACTGGGGTACGTACCCCCAAGTGTCTGAACCCAAACCCACAGGATCTAAGCCCTGGGGAAGGGGGTTTCCCCAAATGAAAGATGGCTCTGCAAATTCCAGAAGAGGAGAGGATGAATGTTCTCAGAGAAGCAGAGAGAGGGTCCAGTGGGAACGGGGTAAGTTTTAAGAAGCTGGGGTGGAGCTAGGCTTGCCAAAATGTGCACTCTCAAACCAAGACCAAAGTGGAGGCAAGAGAGACCCCACTGCCCCCAGACAGGAAATGGGGCTGCCCTTTCCCTCTACATCCCCCTCCTGCCTTAGTGGTGAGTCTGAGGACAGTGAAGCCCCATCGCCAGACTTCCTCCCTCACGGTTCCCAGAATGGCTCCCAGCGCCCCCCAGCACTACACCCTTTCGGAACTATGCCATAGACACTCGGGCTGAGGCCCACAGACTTCTCAGGCAATTAAAAAGTCCTTCTGGCTTCAAAAAACTGCCTTGTAATGTGAGAGCCAGGTCCTTCCTGGCAGGCCTTCCCCACCAACACACACATCATACAATTCCTTCTTTCCCAGCAGGTAATTTTTCCAGCAAAAGACTCACCCCTCCCCTGTCCTTTGCCTCTGACCCACCAATTGTTTGCCAAGACAGGACCAGGGATGCTCCTTGGCTGGACTTCAGAGTCCCAGTTCAGCCGGGGGTGCTAGGCTGGAATTTAAGCAAGGACCCTGAAGGGCTCATGTTATATGAATCATCTCCCCAGCGCCCGAGATGTCAAACCACACTTCACCCCCTGCTCTTTCTTTGCCAGCCGCTTCAGCTCATCGGCGTTTAAAGCAACATCACTGGCAGCAGCTCATCTGGAACATCCTGGCCTGCTCCCCTTTTCATGAGAGCAAGCACCCTTTGCCGCAGAGAGTGAGGAAGAGAGAGTCAGACAGACAGATGGACAGGGAGAGGGGAGTCCTGCAGACAGTCAGGATGAATATGGATTTGCGGCTTCTGCGGCGGAAGCGGGGGGCCGTGGCGATCACATCCGATGCTGCCGGAGCTCGGGATGGACCGACAGCAACTCCCCTTAGGAATCGGAGTGGGCTCTTTCTTGTGTGATGTTTTGAAGCATGTCAGCATTCCTGGACACTGTCAGCCTCCTCCAAATGACCTGAGAGGGGGTGTGAGTAGCAAGCTCTCACCGCCTTGGGCTGTGCAGTGGGAAATGCTGGGAAAACCAAGGCAGAAATGCCTCATCCGCAGCTCCCCATATACCCTTGAAGATCAAGGGGCAGATAAGCTAATCTATTATAAATTCTAATGCGGCACAGTTCCCTGACCAGAACCTCTTCTCCTTCAGTGCCCCAAGCGTTCGCCAATACTCCATCCAAACCAGCTCCCTTCCGGAGACCTCCCCCTGTTCATCCCGCTCATGCCAAGAGGCTCTCATGCTGGAGCCTTCTCCATGCTTGTGGTCTTGACACACACACGTGCACACAGACATACACATATGAGCACACATGCACATGTACGCACACACACACACACACACACAAGTAAAGCAGGACCCTGATCTTCCTTCCAGATTTATGACCCTGCCTTGCCCAGCCTGTCTTAAAATCATCATTTTTCACTCTCAAAATGTTTGAATCCCACAAATGGATGCTTAAAAAAACCAAAATGTTAACACACACACACACACACACACACACACACACACACACATCAAGGAGACTCTCAGAGCTTTGACATGAGATACTCGTTTCTGAAAACCTGCATTGTGATTTCAGCCTTACTCCTTGCTCCATGCAGGCCTAAAATGTGATAAAGGCAAATCCCAAGCCCAAGAGTGCCCAGCCATTTCTATGGGCTGCCCTGTTCATTTCTTGGCAGTCAAGAAATCCACGGTTTTTGTTTGGAGACCTCATACAGCCACTTCAATACCTGCTCAGTCTTCATTCTCCCTCTTATAAAATGGGTCTAATAAAGCCCACCAAGAGTCAGGCTGTGGGCATTCATATACTAATATTGCCAGACCCTTTTGAAAATGAACACATCATTACCACCGTTCAGCCCTGGCATTCTGAGCCAGGAGGAAGGCAGGGCTCAGCCCAACCTCGAGACCCTGCCTGGGTGAGCAGTTTAAGAAAGCACCATAGTCTAGCCACTAGGTGTGAGCAAAGAAGCAACAGCCCCCATAAAAACGACACCTCCAGCAGAATATACTGTATGATTCCAGACTTCTACTGTACCTAATAATAACCCTCAAGGACAACCCCTTTAGAGAGCGTGCTGCCTGCCGGGTGCTGTGTTTCACGTGCACTGGTCCCTTCGCTTCTCTTACTCACCCCCTGACGAAACACCATCATTAAGCTCTAGGTTACAGATGAGGAAGGAGTAGCAGAATAGCTAAGAAACTTGCCCACGTGGTGGAGCCAGACCTTGCTTCGAAACAGGACAGCATGCTCCTGCGGCCAAGGGTGTGAATAAGCGAGCCTGCGAGCGTGCATGTGTGCGTGCGTACACGTGCATGTGTGCGTGTGTGTGTGTGCATATGTGCTCGCATAGCCAAGGACCAGAAGAAAACAACAGCATGATATCTTAGGGTTGCAGGTGGTAGGATTACAGACCTTTTTTTTTTCCTTTTCTCTCCAGTATGTACTTTTTATCTAAATGTCCTCATTTCCACAGCAAAATATGTATTGTTTTGATAAGAATAACGTTTAAATGCTGTTTTGAAAACACATCTTCCATTTCTGTTTCTCTGACCACCGTACTTTCCCCCTCAGAGCGGCAGACACTGGACCCCACATTGTTAGGCAGGCTCGAGCTGCTCCGCAGACACAGACCGCAAAATAAGACAGAATGATAAGACATTAGTTGGCTATGAAGAAATGTCCTCATCAACGAGGGGAAAGTGGTCCCATGCGCCCTAAATCCACCCAAGCCCCCGATGTCTAGGGACAGTACTGGCGACACAGTGGGCAATGTAAAAAGGGACCTCGATGGGGCCAGGAGACCAGACTTCTCTCTCTTCCTCCTCTTGTGCTATCCAAATAACTTCGCTATCCGATCCAGATTTCTTATCCCTGACCTCCGAGAGCCTCTGAATTCTAAGAGAGCCTGACTCTGGGCCACACGTTTCGTGAACTTCACACATGTGGTCTCAGTCCCCACACAAAACCAATGGGGTACAGGCTGATATTCCCATTTCACAGAAGGGAGCACTGAAGCTCCAAGACTCACTAACCAGATCAAGGTCACAGAGGACGGAAGCCACAAAGCTCGGATGCAAACCCAGGTACACCCAACCCCCGATTTTGGAGATTTTTCTGAGCTAATGATGTTGCCAGATTTCTAACTCCAGTATTCCAAATACACTTTCACTCGAGCTCCAGGTCAGCGTGTCAGCATGATCGTTCCAGCTTTGGGGGCTGTGATGTAAGTGAAGGGCTCTGTGACTCTTACTCTGTTTCACTTCTCCCCCTCCTATCACACAGGCTCCACAAAGTGCTTCAGGGCCTCTGGAGCTTTCCAAGGCAAAGGGGAGCCAGTTCGTCAGGAAGAGCGCTCCGTTCCCTGGCACCCACGGAGAGCCGATTGCACATTAGCCCCTAGGTGCAGGCCCATAAGCTTTTCCCAGAACGGACCAGAAACGGGAGGGAGGGAGGGCCCGGAACTCCGCCCAGGCAGTTAGCTCTTCGGGGCAGGCAGCAATAATGGAGAACGTGATAAGCTGTCACTAGAAGCCAGCTCGGTTCTCTGAGACTTAATGGTAGAATAACACAATAGGGTCAGACTAAAAAGGTTCCCTTATGAAAATTTTATCAGCAACTTTGGTAAATGGCTATGGGAAAGGTGCTTTGCTCCCAGGCAGACCTGGGACCCGACTTTACAAGGTACAGGCGGCCTGCATTGCATCACCCCCACAAGATATTAAGGGCACTCAAATTGAATTAACACCAAATCAAGTCGGTGCACTTAACAATACAAATGCACTTAAGGGATGCCTCAGGATGATTTGTGACTAAAGAAAGCAAAGAAGAAAACGGCCTGCAAGCCACAAGGGTGGTGTTGTGTGTCATATACAGGAAAGGCCATAAGTAGAACTTAGAATACCGGAAAACCATGAACTTCGGGGGCTCTCAAATACCTTAGACCCAGCCGTAAAGTAGGAGGCCGCTTTTGTGGTATGCAGAAACAATTGATAAATAAATTACAGCCAATTTTCTTAGTGGCATGGTCTCCATTACCTCTGACAGCGGCCTAACTACTCTGCGAAGATGATAAGAGGCGAATAATAGCGTATCAGGTAGCGCCCCGGGAAATTCTGCGCCGGTTGCCAGGTCTCTTCATGACAGTGATGACACAAAGATCCTCAGTGAGAGCCAAGTGATGAGAAGTGACAGCTCGCCAGGCAGACCGTGACAGGTCCTGAAAAGGATCAGCTGGAAGTGTCCCTGGCAGGTGGGACCCCAGAGTCAGGGCTGGCCCTTTGGTTTCTCTCCTCTCCCCATCAGCGTTTGTCGGCACACATTTTCCCCTCATGTCTCACTCCCTTGCTGTCTCCCTCACCCTCTTCCCACACCCCTCTCCTCGCCCCCTCACCTCCCCTCTCAAACATACCCTGTCTACTGAGCTGGAAGACAATTTGGCCATCTTCATAGATGAATGGCTCTTCTGAGATTATCTTGGAAACTTGGCTACATTCTGGACTTGAGAGAATTCAGGGGGAAAAAATGGCCTCGCTGGGGATTCCTTTCCATCAAGTGAAATACACACAAAAGCATGCTTTTGTTATCCTTCCAGGAAAGAGCTGTCTCCACGCAGGGTCTTACTCTGAAAACGGGATCCATTTAGGTTGGAGGTGGCCTCATTTTGTCAGAGTTAAAGCAATTGCTCGCCGAGTCATAAGGTGGCTGAGAAACTAGGGCAGGCAGGTTCAGGTTTTCACTAAGGGGAAAGTTCTCGAAAAGTAAGACAGACCGTTTCTAGCTGCTGACGTACCTCACCCAGGACTTGGCCACTCTAGGAGGTAAGCATCAGCGTAAGGTAAGCTGGGTGAATACAAACTTCTCTACATCTAGAATGGATGATCTTGGGCCCTTGTCTTCAGCTGTATGACTTTGAGTGAGTGCCTTGGCTTCTTCGAGTTACACTTTCTCCTTTAGCAAAATAGTGACCTTGGTGTCTTCTCTAACATCCTCATGGGATTGGTCAGAGGACCCAGCCAAAGTAATTATGGGAAAGATCTTTAGAAGGTAGGAACCATCTACAAATAGAAGGCCCTGTTATAAGGAAAACTGTCTACAAAATACAAATGCAGACGCACTTCTTATAAAGACACTCCAGGGTCCCAAGAAAGAGTATTCAAACTGTCCCTGGTTTTCCATAACAGCTGACTCCTCTCAGATGATCATAGGAAGAGAAGAACAAACAAACATGAATGAAATCATCAAGATCCTCAAACTTTACTATACCGATTACTTTTTAGCTTCCCTTAAGAAGCAAAGCAACACATGATGCAATTTCTGGGAGCGAGATTTGCCTCATCTTCTGCCCCCAACTGGCATACCACATGGTGGAACACACACTCCAGAGCACACCCACTTCTGTCTACTTCCCCTCCACTCTGAGCCTCTGGAGTCTCTGCCCAGGTTCTATGTGGGCACTCGCTCTATGCTTCTACACGATCCCATCTGCGCTTAGGGATCACTACTTTCACTGCTGACTTCTTACTGATGATTAGTCTCTTTTCCTCAAACAAACTTCTCTGAAGCACACGACACATTATTCATCAATGATTCATCCAGTCAGCGAGTATTTATTCAGTGTTTACTTAATACCAGCATGGTGCTTGGTGTCAAGAATACAGGAGTTCAGAGATGCCTGGGTGGCACAGTCAGTTAAGTGTCGTCTGCCTTCGGCTCAGGTCATGATCCCAGGGTCCTGGAATCAAGCCCCACACTATCTCCCAGCTCAGCAGGGAGCCTACTTCTTCCTCTCCTGCTCCCCCTGCTTGTGCACGCTCTCACTCTCTCTGCATCAAATAAATTAATTAATTAAATATTTTTTTAAAAAAGAGAGACTACAGGGGTCCTTCAGACAACGTTCCTAACTGAAGGAGCATACTTTCTGCCTCATTGTCCCTTTCTTGACCTCATCTTTGGTTTCTCTATTTGGTTCTGAAATGCAGCTGAGCTGAGCATACCTCTCAAGTGAGAGGAGACACTCCATAAATTGGAAAGAAAGCAAAATTTGTGTTACCTGGAAGCCTCCAATTATATGTGGCTAACTCCATCCTTCAGACCCATCAGGCAGAATCCGTCCCTCCCTCACCTGGATTCCCACAGACTCGTACATGCTTCTATTGCATAATGTTTGAAAATATTCATTTATCTGTCTCTGTCTTCCCAGCACACTCTGGTCTCCTTAGGCTTGGGCACCCTGTTCCTCTTATTCATGCCTGAGTCCTAAGCATAGATCACAAGGCTTAGCGCTTAGCTGGTATTCAGTGAGGCTTTGTGGAATGCATGCATGCATAATGAATGAATGAATGAATGAATGAATGAATGAATGAATGAATGAATGAATGAGTTTCTCTTTACTTTCTCTGTCCATGACCATCTCCCTTTTCTTCCTTCTTTTCCATCAGCTCTAGCCCCAGCCTCTGATGCAGGGAGACAGTATTGCTCAGTGCTTATCAACACAGGCTGACGTTGGGGTGTTTGGGCTTGGCTTCTATTGGCTTGCAAGAGCAGGTTATTAACTATTCAGGAATTTTTTGAGCTGATTTTAAGTTGTTGATAACTTGAAATTGGCTGCAGTGGGAGTATTCACACAATGGAAATCAATAAATGGTGCACATTAAGATTTAGGGGTTTGTTTTTGCCTTTTTTTTTTTTTTTTTTTTTTTTTTTTTGCTAGCCTGCTTGTCAGCACACCACTGCTCTGATTTAGGCAGACCTGGATTTGTGGTTCTGCTCGGCCACTCACTAATTGTGTGACCTTGGACAACTTGCTTGATATCTCTAATACCGTTTCCTCATCTATAAAGTGAAGGTGATAATTACGGCTTCACAGGGTTATGGTGAGAATGAAGTGACCTAATGTTTACAAAGTGCTTAGCACAGCCCTTCATACACAGTAAGTGTCCAGTAAAAGCAATTGGTTAGTATTCGTATTCGTCTTATTTCCTGGCTTTCAGTTAATGTGTTATTTCCATCCAGTTTGTTAGACTTTTCTTTTTCTTAGTGTCCGAAGGATTTGTGACAACTTAACCCAGCAAAAGCCATAAAGTAGAAAATATAAATTAAAAATCAGGGGAAGGGAAAATAAAAATTCTAATACTTAAAGTCAAAATGACAACACTATGTCATCCAACACTATGATTGTATAGAATCTGATAGACCAAGGCTCAGTAGAGTGTTAGTGGGCACATTTTAAGGTGTTGTCAACAGAGCCACAAAGTGTTAGAGTGGAAGGGGCCTCAGGGATCTTCTGGTTCGATCCCTGACTTTACAGGTGGAAAATGAGGCAGGCAGGCAGGAAGGAATCATTTCATGAGTACTTAAATCATGATGGCCAGCATCTTCACTCTCGCCATCACCGTGGCGTTCCATGGAGACCAGGGAAAAACAGGCCTTTCCTCAGACCACCTCAGGCTGGCAGGGGCAGGATTGAAATTAGGACCCGTATTCCCATCACATCCCCTTCATCACTCCGGTACCAGGGTACCACACTGTCTCCTCACTGCAGGAAGATCTATTTCGTGATAACAGCTTCCTGAAGATCAAATAGTCTCTCAAGACCCAACAGAATCATACCCAATTGGACAAACTGCAGACCCTGGGATGCAGGGGACTTGCCAGGGAATTTCCTGGGTCTGACCTTGACATTTGAAAGAATGACAAGCAGAAGCCCAGTAGCAGGAACAGGTGTTCCTGCATAAAACACATCATCGTTCTGTATTGGCTTTGGAAAGAGAGCTGTGCTCTTCATTCATATTTGCAGTCCACTCAAAAGTTCAGGTCTTTATGTGCTGTCCTTACAGCTAGATCCCCCCCGCCCCAATTTCTACCAATAGCTTCAACTTCATTCTTCACAGAACCTTCTTAGTTCATAGACGCTGAAATAAAATCTTTTTTCCCTTCCTCTTTCTCCACCTGAAAGCAGCAGCACACAGCCAGAAAAGGGTTAAAAAGCAACTGATGGGATTGACATGGGAGGGCAAGGAAGAAGCTGTGTAATCCACAAAGTGAACGAATCCACCACCTATGGAGAGTTTAAAGCAACGTCTCATTTATTAGGCCACCACCCTTGTTTGGCACAAGCTGACTGGCGGCCCAGCCTGGGGGGTCTATTTTTATGGGGATCCTGTTATTGCCCTCAGAGCTGTGGCTGACCTCACACCAAATAAACACGTCAGTCACTCCTCAAGTCACCATGCCCAGGTGTGACATGGAGGCACCGGCGTGGACCCTCGTAGCCACTGCTCCCTTTTCCCCACCTATGCTCAGAAATGCCCTCAAAACCCTGGTGTCCCTTGCTAACAGCCCTCTCTCTCTCTCCCTAGACCTTTCCCCAAATCATCTGTCACATCTGTCCAAGATCTCATGAACTGAACTTATCTTGCCATCCAAGTGGCAGGGCAAGCCATCAACCTTCGGAGAAACTTCTGGATAGTAAAGAAGGCCCCAAAAGGAAGAAAACCAATACACAATTACATACAAATTTTCTATTATATCCCTCAAAAGTTAGGTTGGGCTCTATTTCTTACTACTTCTTTTTCCAGGTTTTCTTAAATGTGTTTTTTATTATTTGTTTTTCATTCAGCAGAATTAACTGCTCCAGACTTAATCCCAGGTAGGCTTAACCACAAGCATAATTCTGAAACCCATCATTCCGCCACCTGTTTGAGTGAGCTTGGGTAACACTGACTCACTCTTAAGTTTTTAAATGAGGCAAGTATGATAAAATAAATAAATAAAAATTTAAAAAAATTTATAAAGTAGCTCTGCCATCAGAAATCAAAGAAAACGCCCAAAAGTCACGGGAAAGCCAACTCTGAGAGTTATTTTCATTGCCCACCATGTGGAAGCCTCTCCAGACTGTTCCTCTTCAGTCACTGATGTGCTCATCTGGGTATGTCTATGGTTGGTCTGCAGTTCCTCTAGAAGATTCTTATAGATTCCAACTCCTCCACTCACTACCTCTGTGACCTTAGGCAAGTCACGTCAACCTTAGTCCTTCAAGGGTAAAATGGGAATATTAATCCCTGCCTCATATACTTCCCATAACAAATACAAATGTGCTTTGGAAACAATATGTGGTAGAAAATGGCAGCTGTTGTTCTTGAGATTAAGACCAAAAATGAGATGAATATGTGTCTCATCAGATAAAATATAGGGCACTTGGTTCCGAATGTATTTCTCTGGGCACCAGCAGTGAGCCACTGTGGGGACAGGAGTAGATTGACCTGCCCCCATGTTTGTGGGAGAAGGCTCCATCTTGGGATGGAGGGAAGCAATGCATCCTGGGAAAGCCACAGCATGCCCATTGTCCAGGGAGCCAAGCTGAAACCACTCTCTTCAGAAACCACCATGTGCACACCCTGAAATGAAAGAATTCAAACACTTGGGCTTACTCTGGGACTGTTTTCCCAGGGCCAGTCCTGCCTTGGAACCTTAGCGGGGATTTACTTTCCTCGTTACTTGAGGGAAACAGGAAGCGCAGTTAAGACGATCATAACTCTATTTTGCAGGTGAAACAGCAGCTCTGATGTGGCCTGTGTTTTATTCCCACCTCTCCTTCAGGCTTTACCTGAAGTATCCCAAGGGAAACAGGGCTGGGAGTTGGTATCTTTGCAGATCTTTGTTCTGCTTCTAGAGTGTCTGAGCCTATAAGCTAAAAATACAACTGGTAAAGTACCCCTTTAGGCAGAAGTACCACTGAAATTCATTCCCTCCTCCTCTGAGAAGCAGGGAGAGGTGCAGACACTCACGTGGAGAAGGGTCTCGCACTTCCAAACAGGTCTGGACCAGGCAAGGGTGGCCCATTGCAGGGCGGCCGGGTAACAGGCAAGGGGCTGAGGAATGGAGGGAGGAAAGAGGCAGGCGAGTGTTCTCACGGTGGACGGTGAGGGGAGAGTGGAAGGATGTGGTCATGGGGAGAGAGGAAAGAAAGATGAATGGGGCCTGAGTCAGTCATAGGCTAAAACAAACAGGAAGGTTTTAAAGTGAGATTTGAGGAGAGGAAGTGGTTCTGAGCAAGGGAGGGAGAGAGTTCCAGATATCTGTCTTGGAAAAGAGCTACTCTTCATTTTTTTGGATAGTCCTCCTCATGTGAATATTTCTTGGCTGTTCTGACAGACGGGTGAACCAATTTTTTATTATTATTATTTTTTTAAATCACAGCTGGTTCCAGCCTTTCCCTAGAACTTGAACCAAAAAGGTTTGAGACTTCAGGTTTGAAAACATTCAGTGGATTCATTTGTGTTAAATTGCACTGCTGCCTGCTGCTCTTAGCAAACACTTGGGGCCACCGATGAAGAGAGCGTGGGGAGGGGGTGGGAAGCATCTCCATCCCCGTTCAGCTGAGGTCATCTCTCTCATACCATGTCCACTGCGCCTCAGTGATCCGGGGAACGTGATCCCAGGAGAGTCCGGCACCTTTACAAACCTCCCTAAATCTCAAATGTGGAATTACGATTGGCTAACTCCAGGAGGGGCTGTGCGTGGTGGAGGGAAGGAAGAGGGATGGAGTTTCAGGGCTGGGGGTCCAGAGTAAGCTCACATGGAAAGACAAGAGTTTTTTGCTTGGCAATCCATGGAAAGTATGAAGACACAGATCCAACCAAATAAAGGGCAACCTTTGATAGATGCGCAGTGATGTGCTCTCTCCAACTAAGTAAGCTTAGGACAGTTCTAGAAGCCAAAAACCAAGACCAAATCCAACTAACCAAACGAACGCAAAGCCTTCTTTGAAAGGACTTTTAAAAAGCAAATCTTTCCAGTTCCTTAGGAAAGACCCTTTC
This sequence comes from Ailurus styani, assembly GCA_002007465.1. Lineage (NCBI taxonomy): Eukaryota > Metazoa > Chordata > Mammalia > Carnivora > Ailuridae > Ailurus > Ailurus styani. The sequence goes on along the minus strand of LNAC01000417.1, from coordinate 280,527 downwards.
CCAAGAAAATTTATCAGAAATTGTTCTGTCTGTATTGTGAAAGATGATAAAATCCTCATCCCATGGGCTTCAAAAGCCAAAAGGCTTTGCCTTTGCTCCTTGTTTCATGTCTTTGGGAATCAAACCTTCATGGACCTTATTCATATCCCCTGTAAAGTGGGGATAACAAGCTTTGTTCCCACCTCAAGCCATATTACTCACATGATATAAACTTGTGTAAAGACCTAGACATGTTTACGAAAGAATATGTTTCATAAAAGCAGAAAATTGTTGCAAAACAACAACTAAGGACATCCAGGTGATTGTTTCTAGTCTGAAACTGAACTCAGGTACAAACAAGCTTAATGCTGAATCATTTTTCTATTGAACTAGAAAAAAACTATTAAATAAAAACACCAATGTTTTCCTGTACTGTCCATAGTCCCTACTATGAAGTCAAGCTTCCACACCGTAATAAAATTTCAAATCTTGATAACAGTAAACCCATTTAAATATTTATTATAAATATTGTAAATATTATTTTAACAGCTTTATTGAGATATACATTTATTCATATTATTTTTGTACTTTAAAACTGCACTATCAAATACAGTAGTCACTAGCCTCGTATTGCTACTAAAATTTACACTTAACTGGGGCGCCTGGGTGGCTCAGTTAAGCATCTGCCTTCGGCTCGGGTCATGATCTCTGGGTCCTGGGATCCAGCCCTGTGTCAGCCTTCCTGCTCAGTAGGGAGTCTGCTTCTCTCTCTCTCTCTCTCTCTCTCTCTCTCTCTCTCTCTCTCCCTCTGCCCTTTTCCACTGCTGGTTCTGTCTCTAATATAAATAAATAAAAACTTAAAAAATATTTTTTAATTTACACTTCACTTAGTATTATTTAGTACCATTAAAAATCCAGTTCCTCAGTCATGTCAATCATATTTCAAGTGCACAGTAACCATATGTGGCCAGTGGCTATGGATTAAAGGTACAAACATAGCCTACTTCCATCACTGTAGAAAGTTCTATTGAGCAACAGTGTTCAAAAATAATATATACTCATTACAAAAATTTGGAAAATACATAAAACAAGGAAAAGATAAATGTATTTCTTACTTTCCTATTTCCTAGTGAAATCTACAATTAATGTTTTGGCAGGTTCTTTATAATGTTGGGGTTTTTTCTGCACACTTGTTTTGTTTACATTATATGGTTTTGATGTATTGAACATGCAATGTTACGGACTGCCTTCTTAACTTTAAAATGTAAACATTCTTCCACGTTATTTTCTGTTTCTCAGAAACACTTTCAATGCTGCAGACAACTTCATCAAGCAGAGGTATGAGTACCATAAAAAAGAGCACAGATTTACATCATTTTAAATAAAATAGAGGTAAAATTTAAAACTTGCTAGGATTTTCTGGCTTTCAAAGGGACTGGAGAAATTGCTTCATTGTATGATAGTTTCTGATCACTTGCATTTTACTAGAAACATGCACCAAATCCAGGAACACCTGACTGATGTCCAGGAACAACTCACCTAAAGCAGTGGTGGCTTCCTCTGTCGTCTTCTTCTTCTTCTTCGTGAGCCCCAAAAACTGGTAGAGGCCACCTGAGTGTCATCACACATGAGAATGCCCATCTCCCATCACGTTTGAACTGTGCTCAGCAGATGCTAAGTAAGGGCAACATGCTGCAGAATGAGGATAATCACCCTGAAATTACACGTTTCATTTGCCAAAAGCTAAAGTGAAAGGATTATGTTCTCGAAGAGCATTCTCTCTGCAATATACCGTGAACATCGATCACAGGGCTGATGTGAGTGGCTGATGAGGTCATCTACCTGAAAGGGCCCCACGCAGCACCTGGCACATTCCCTCCAAGAAGCTTCCAGAACCTTCACTCCGCTGGTTCTCCTTCTGCAGTGGCTAGCTCCTTCTCCATCCCCTTTGCTGGATCCTCTTCACTTCCTGAACTCTGAGCATCCGGAGCCCCGGATTCTGTCTGGACCTCACTCTGTTCACATGCTCTCCCTGAGTGAGCTCAGGCAGCTTCCGGGCTTTAACAACTACGGGGACCCCCAAACTTCTCTCTGCCTCCTCCACCTCTCTCGGATCTCTTGTCTCATAGACCCACCTGAACATCTTTTCTGGGCATCTCAAAATTCAAATGTAATTCTCTCTATCAAACAAATGAACCTGGGGCACAGATAACAAATTTTCAAAAACTCGGTTCCTCGTTGCCCTCAGCTTTCTCTAGTGTCCAGTTCATCATTAAATCCCATAAATTCTTTCCTCCCCACCTCCACCACCCGGGCCCAGCTACTTTTCTCCTAACTGGTCTCTCTGCTCCCCTGCATGGTCCTCAGGGCCTCGCCTCCACATTTTCTCTGTGCCAGGGTGGTTCCACCTCGCCCCCCTCTCCCCGAGGTGTTTGAAAATACATAGTGGCATTTAGGGTTGTTGAAATAATGCTTGTCACCTTTAATTCGGGGGGGAGGGGGGATGAGTATCCTAAATGCATCCTTCACAGCTAAATTATCTCCATCCCGAATGCCAATAGCCCCCTACCCCCACTGGGAAGCCCTGACTGTGTGTGATCCTTTTAAAATAAAATCAGGTGTGGTTTTTTGTTTTTTTAAGATTTTATTTACTTATATATTTGACAGAGAGAGAGATCACAAGTAGGCAGATAGGCAGGCAGAGAGAGGGGGGGAAGCAGGCTCCCTGATGAGCAGAAAGCCTGATTCAGGGCTCGATCCCAGGACCCCGAGATCATGACCTGAGCCGAAAGCAGAGGTTTAACACACTGAGCCAACCAGACGCCCCCAGGTGTGGTTTTGCTATGTTCAAAACCTCACATAATGGTCCCCACTGCACTCAAAATAAAATCCCAATTTCTTACTATGACCTCAGAGTCAGCCATGGGGGACCTTCCAGCCCCCCACTCCCCAGGTTCTCCCTGCCCCTTCACTCTGTCCCACCCCACACGGCCCCGTGCTCACTGTGATCTGGGCCTTCAAACTGGCTGCTCCATCTTCCTGGGGAGCCCCACTGGGCCCCCTCCCTTCTGCACTCAGGCCTCCCACTCCAATGTCACCTCTTCATGAGACCTTTCCCAACTCCACCGCTCATTATCATCTACCCCAACCTCAGAAATCTGGCAGTTGGTCCCCTTTGCTTTCTTCCTCTTCACTAACATTTATTTACTTCTTTATTTGTAATCTGTGCCCTCCTCCTGAGTGTAAACTCCAGGAGGTCAGGAACTTGCTGCTGGTGGTAGGTGGTGTCATTGTTGTTGTTTCCCCATCAACAATGGGGGGCGGGGGGGGGACGCTGAGTCTAACCTAGAACTTGGTGATGAGAAATCATGACAATAATAAGCAACCTTAGGGAGCATTCCCCAACTGCCAGGCTCTGTTCTGAGCACTTTACAAGCATCGATTGAGCTTCCTAATCCTGTTGTAACAAACATACTGGCTTAAAACAACACAAATTTATTATCTTACAGTTCTGGTGGTCAGAAGTTCCAAATTTGTCTCACTGGGTGAAAATCAAGGTGTCAGCTGGGCTGTGTTCCTGCTGGAGACTCGAGGAGTGAATCTGCTCCTTGAGCTTTCCAGCTTCTAGAACCTTCCTGCGTTCCTTGACCATGGCCCTTTCCCTGTTCACTGTCTCTTCTGCCTCCCGCTTGTATAGGATCCTTGTGATAACATAGGGTCCACCTGGGTACACTTGAGGATCTTCCTATCCCAGGATCCTTAGTCACAGCTGCAAAGTCTCTTTTGCCAGGAAAGGTAACAGACTCACAGGCTCTTGGGTTGAGGATGTCTGCACCATGCAAGGACATTATTCTATCTAATACATTAACCCACTCTGGGCTGTTTCTACTCACAAAACTTCTAGGTTTTTTTCCACACCAAAATCAAGTCCTCCAATTCCCTAGTATCCCCCTGGGTGTCCTTCAATTTAGTCTATCCTGACCCTATCTATCCACTTGGTACCATCAAATCCCTCAGGTGAAGGGCTCAGTCCCCTAAGACTGCCCCTACTTCAAGTGCTAGTTGCAAATCCCACAATGTCACTGGTACTTGTGACTGGCCAGCTGTAGATTCAGATCACAGCCCTATCCTCAAGTTTGATCATTTGCTAGAACAACCCACAGGACTCAGGAAAGTACTTAATGCCAGTTTATTACAACGGATACAACTTAGGACCAACCAAATGAAGGAGCTGCTGGGAGAGCCAGATGTGGGAGAAGAGGCACAGAACTTCTGTGCCAACCTCCCAGCAACCCAGAAGCTCTCCAAACCCCCAAATTTAGGGGTTCTTACAGCGATTTCATTATGTAAGTATAATTGATTAAATCACTGGCCATTGGTGATTCACTCAATCTCCTGCCCCTTTCTCTAGGAGTCAGACAATGGGGCAGAAATTCTAGGTTTCTAAACAAGGCGTGGTCTTTCTGGTGACCAAACCCCATCCTGAAGCTATCTAGAGGTCCACCAAGAGTTACCGAAGAACAAAAAATGTTTCTATCACCTAGGAAATCCTAAGGGATTTAGGAGCTCTGTGTCAAGAACTGTGACAAAGAACAAATATGCATTTTTTATTTTGACACACTCACTACTCCTCCTAGCAACTTTGTGACATTGCTCCCAATATTGCCCCCATTTTACAGATGAGAACACTGAGGCAGAAAGAGTTAAGTCATTGCTCAAGATCCCAGAACTAGTAAGTGACACAGTTGGCCTTCCTCACCACTATAGGTCAACACTTGATGCACTGTATTGAAATTGTAATTGAAATTTTTGTATTTCCACTGTTAAGAACAGATCCAGCATGGAAGGATGGATGTCACCATCAAACAGCAACCCAGAAGAGATTTGTAAATGGCTACCTTGAATGAGAATTTTTTGGACCTTGATCCTAGCTGTTTCCATATTTAGCTCCCACTTTGTCTTTCCCCCCGATCCTACCAGAGACACCAAGGAAACCACCGCTAATCAAGGAATCTCCAGGGTTGTAGGAGGAAAGGCTGTTGAGGAGAGGCTCTTTGGAGAACACAAGAGCTGTTTCTAGGGATTCACTATGCCTGGACTGTCCCTCTCCACCTGGCTGGTGCATGGGAATTTGATCTAAATGTCACCTCTTCTGGGAGCCCTTGCTGACTTCTGCCTGGAGATAGGGACTCTTTCCTGCTTTGGGCCAGCTCTGGCTTTGTACACACCTGCATGACAACAGTCATCACAGGGTATCCATTATTTATCACTGATCTTTGCCCTATTGGCCAGATAGTTCCTTGAGGCCAATCTTGACAATGGTCACTAGGGTGTGGTTCCAGGACCCCTGAGCAGAGGTCCCCCTTCACCCTTTCTGGCCACAGACTGGCTGCTGTCGCCAGAGCCAATGTCAAGACCAACTTCCAATATCCAAGCTGAACCCTGGACTCAGATGCAGACCCAGAGAAAGATCACACCCCTTCATGAGCTCAAAGATAGGAAAGCCTCACGAGCACACTTTGAAGAACAGCACTGAGCCCCAAAGGAAAAGGAAAATTTGTTGCATAAGGCAGGAAAGGGCATGGTCAGGAGAGGCTACCAGTGCTGGGAATCCATGCCCACCCCTCTCCCCTTTGACAAAGGCCTGCTCTGCCCTGGAACTGAGATGAGAGAACTAACAGGGGCGAGAAAAGGAACATGTCAGTAATATGAAAGGCAACATACCTAGGGGAAGAGATGTCCAGATCTACATTCAACTGTGGACCCAGAAATCTTCTGATGGAATAATTTTGAAACCATGCCTTGAAACTCAACACTTGAGAAAGCTGTGGAATGAAGACTCGTGGCCATGTTGAGGCAGCCAACATCTTGAAGTCTTCTGCAGGTGCCAGATTCCCATCAGACACTCCCTCTGGCCCTACAGCCCAGCACTGGGGGATTCAGCCTTCTCAGCTAACAGCAGCGGCTGTCACAACCGATGGTGAGGACCGCACTCAGGAGGCTGGCTGGCCAGCAAGCAGATTGCTTTTTGGAGAGGCAGAGGAGCTTAAGGAAGAGAGGCAACATTCCTTGACCCATATCCACATCAAGTACTCTACTAGGTTATTTACATCCTCACATCCTCAAATAAGCAAGCCTGGGGCACCTTGGAGGCTCAGTCGGTTGAGTATCCAACTCCTGATTTCAGCTCAGGTCATGATCTCAGGGTCGTGAGATCAAGCCCCATGTCAGGCTGCATGGTCAGTAAGGAGTCTGCTTGAGATTCTCTCCCTCTGCCCCTCCCCCTATGCACATGCACTCTCTCTCTCAAAATAAATAAATCTTAAAAAAAAAAAACAAAAACAAGCACGCCTACAACAAGAACAGGAAACTAAGGCTCAGACCAGTGCAGTAACCTGCCCAAAGGAGCAGACAAAGTTGCAGAGCTGAGGTGGGAGGCTTACTTGCCCTCACTCTCCCAGAATCCTCCCTGCTCATAACCGCCTCCCACACCAAAAGCACTCAGGCAGCGCTATCATGAGACAGGAAGTGGAAGAAGATGCGAGATGGTCTGGAAGGTGCTGGGCACTGCCCGAGGCTCGGCAGGCCTGGGTCCTGGTTCAGGCTCAGTGGGTGGGAGGCTGTAAGCAGGCCCCCTGAGCTCTAGAGCTTTAGACTCCTCATCTCTCTGGAGCGGAGCTGCACGGAGGTCTCCAAGAGGCCTCCCAGCCCTCCAATTCCTTGATCTTCGGAACTCACATCCTTCAGTGAGGATTTGTCCAGCTACAACTCCAAGAAGAATTATTCTTGCGGATATGAGACTCAGAATGTTAAGACTTTGCAAATGTTACAATTCCAGCAACAATGTGTGCATAGAATATTCTTGGCCAGGGAGGGCGACATTTGGGAAGAGCGGAAGTCCGTCTGTCAGCAGTGGGCTTAAATGTGGCTGAATGGTGAGCGGGGTGATGGGAGGGGGAATCTGGAAAGGTTCACAGTCTGTTTAAAAAGAAAAAGGGTTTTAATGGGACATGCTCACTCACTCTGGATTTTAATGACCTCTCAAAATGTAACTTAGGGGGAAGGAGAGTTGAGGAAGAGGATTTGGGGAGGGAACAGAGAGGAAGAGGGAGAAAGTGATAAATATAGGACAGATTCAGTGCCTGGGAAGTGAGGAGGGGAGGCCACTGAGCTTGTCAGCTGGAGGGCAGAGCCTACCCGTGAGCCAGCCCCTGGTAGGGAGGCCCATAGTTGTCTCTTAAGATTATTGTGAATGCCAACAATTAGATTTGAAGAGCAAACATTTCACTTTAAAAATTGGAAAGGTCTCATGCAAATAATGCAGGCCCATTAGTTAACCTCTGTGGGCCTCAGTTTCTTTGTTTCTGGTGTGAAGAGAAGTCCATACCTCATAGGATTTTGCGGGAATAAAATGGGATAGCACACATGGCATCGGGCAGCACCTTTGGCCTGGAAGCTCTGTCACTCACTCAACCAGAAACAGCCTTGAGGAGCAGACAACCTCATGGCAGCCACAGACAAGGACAACCAGATGACATAAGGCCAGCTTTCCCCAGCGACAGCCATGGTGACGTGCTAGAGAACATGGCAGCCAGAAATCGGGGCAGGGACCAAGGAGGCCTCCTCAGAGCCTTCCTTCCTCCTTCTGCTGGCTGTTTGAATGAGGAAAGGAAAGTGTTCACCTGAGCATGGGGCTTTCCACCACCCCAAGACGGAGGGAGCTCAAGGCAGTTTTAGTTACAAGATGAAAGTGATGGAACATCTCTTGTGGCCCAAGTGGATGAGTATAGCAGAATGGCTGAGAATTCTGGATTCCAATTGCTGAGACTGGATTCCAGATCTGTCGTGGCACACTCAAGCCAGGCAAGAAGGGGAGTTTAACAAGAGATGCTTTTAATGAGAAGGTGGGCCTGGGTTTAGGAAAACAGCAAGAAACTGGGGTGGAACCTGAGAACTGTCGCCGTGACAAGACCCCACAGGTCAAGGAGTGGCTGGCAAGAAAACCCCAAGAGATAGCTCCCTAGAGAAGGGGAAATCAGTACAAGCCCACCCAGGCTGAGGAGAGCAAAAGATGAGCAGGAATAGCAGGGAGAAAGAAAACCAGCCAGGACCCTCCTGGGATGGAGTACAAACCAAGGCCTGGGGCCTGCTGGCTACCATCATATCAGAACCCAGCACTTCTGTCCCTTAATCTGAGACTGTGGCCTAAATACCTCCTTGAAATCACTTGAAATCACTGTTGCTGACGTAGCCTGGAGTAAACTTCTCTTTTGCCGGAATGTAGTGTTTGAGGCTCACACCCTCACCCAGTGCCGCCAACTCACTCTCCCAGGTGACCCTGTCCAAGGGGACCTCCTGTCTTCCCTCCCCTGGCCAACCCTCTCCTAGAGATGTCCATAGGGGGCCCTGGAGCAGAACATGAAGGACCCACACCAGCCTGCCAGCCTGTACTTTTTCTGGCCAGCTGTGCTGCCACACGGAGTGCCATCTGTATACAATAAGGGCTCCACACATTCTCCAGCAGTTCAGTCAGTCAGGCGGTGTGTCCTGGGAACACTCTAGATCCTTTACTTGTGCTCCCAAGGAGGCTCACAGGACAGAGTGGTGAATTCTTGGACAGGAGGCATTTCAAGCTCTGCAGCCAACATCAAAACTTGATGAGTTAGTTGGTGCTTTGCCCAACTCATAAGAGCTCAGAGCTGGAAGAGCAGAGACCCAACGCTCTGTTCCTCGCCCAGGCGTGCTCTTTGTGTCCCTTTCTGCTGGGGGTCCTGCCTCCTGGCTGATAGGCCAGCGCTGGCAGTGTGCTAATGCTCCCTGTGTCCCCACTCCCTACGCAGCCCGGAGCCAACAATTCTGTGGCACAGATGAGGAACAGGATGCAGTAATGAGATGACATATGCTGGGCAGAGCCCTTCCACAGTGACCCCTCACTGCACACTCACGACAACCTTGGAAGTCAGGCAATAACGATAGAGACCATGCATTGATCTCCTGTTATGGGCCAAGTCCTGTTAAAAGTGCTTTTTATAGATTACTCACACAGGTACTGTTGATCCCTGTCTTATATTTGGAGAAACTGAGGTTGACAAAGCACAGGTAATTTACCTGAGTTTCCAAGATTTGAATCCAGCGCTGATCTCTTTTAAATCACTCTGATACTCTCCCTTCAAAGATAACAAAGGACTTAGATAAACTATTATAGATAAACTATTATAGATAAACTATCCAAGGCCTGGTAAAACTATTGGCAGTTCATTCAGAAAGTGGTGGAAATGATTTTTTAAATTTTGAATAGAATATGGTGATGGTCATGTTGCCTTATAGAAAGAAGAGTCAGAAAGGCCTCAGAGGAAGGAGGTCAGCATGGCGGAAGCAGCACTGATGCTGGGGGGATGAAGAAGCAAGGCCGCCTGTGTTGAAGCAGCAGGAGGTCTTGAGGAGGAGACAGATCTAGTACTGGAGGTGGAATGAGTCCTGTTGGGTGGGAGGTGGGCAGAGGGGCACAGGGCAGAAGGGAGAAGTTTAAGAACCCTCTTCAATTTCTGTTTCATAGAGAAGTGGGTTATCAACTGGCAAGAGATTATAGGAAGGGGGCAGATCTGAGGGCTTTTGGAAGGAGATCAGTGGGTTCTATCTGAGATTTATTGAATTCAAAATACCCACAGGATATTCAGAAGGGAATGCCCCCGTATGGACTGAATGTCAGTCTCCACCCCCGCCCAAGTACCTCCCAATGTGATGGTATTTGAAAGGGGGGCCTTTAGAAAGTGAGTAGGATTATGTGACGTCATGAAGGTGAGGCCCTCATGAACAGGATAAGTATCTTGAACAGTCACCAGAGCGCTGACTTCCTCTCTCCGCTCTCCACCACATGAGGATACAAGAAGTCAACAGTCTGCCGTCTAAGCCCTACTGTGCTAGCACCCTGATCTCAGATCTCCAGCCTCCGGAACTGTGAGAAATAAATTTTTGTATTTATAAACCACCCAGTTTATGTTATTTTTGGTGTCACAGCTTGAGCTAAGACACCCTTCCTGATTGCTCCCTCGGCTTCTAGAAGAGGGTGCAGCGGACACTCTAGGGTCCAATGGTGGCCCCCTTCTCAGCTTTCCAGCTGGACTTCTGAGGCCAGCACCTTGCCCAGAGGCCCCTGGGGTTCCCATGGTTCTAAACCATGGGCCGTTCTGCCCCCTTCCAGGGGGTGTTTGGTACCGTCTGAAGACATTTTTGATTGTCACACCTGGTGTGTGTGTGTGTGGGGGGGGTGCTCCTGGCTACTGCCATTTAGTGAGAAGAGGCCAGGGATGTTGCTAAACTTCCTACAATCCTCAGTGTATCCCACACAACTAGGAATTCTGCTCCAAATATCAGTAATGCTGAGGTTGAGAAACCCTTTCTGGCAGGATTAAGACCCAGGTGCCCATAATGGCCACTAGCTTGATGAGCCCTTTAGTGGCCCCCTTCCCCTCCCTTCCCTTCTTCCCCGCTCCAGTTCTCTAGTGGGAGCTCCTGGGAGCTCCAATAAGCCATTTGCCCTCAAATCACTGTCTCGGGATGTGCTTCTGGGGGCCACAAACAAGACACCCCTCAAGCTATTTCTGGTCTGGATGAGCAGATAGAATCTATCCCCTATATCCCACTAGAAAACAACACTCCCCACCATGAGGGAAACTAAAAATATGTTTTGAACATATTCGTGGAGAAAAGGCAACAATTCAGATGACTATAACAAGAACAGTGACCTCTCAGGACACACTACAAAAGCAAGAGGAGCACAGACTGGATTTGGGCAGAGTCCACCCCGGCATGTGGCCTTGAGGAGGTGAGGCAGACTGGCAGCAGGCAGAAGAAAGGGCTTTCTGAGAAGAGGAAGTGCCTTTGTGGGCCCTCCCCAGATTCCAACCCCAGGTCGTAACACACTGCTGTCCTTTCCCTTCCAAGGCCCGGCTCCCACGGCATCCTGGGAATTGTAAACACGACCGTGGAACATTACAGAGAGCGCACACGGCCCAGAATGTCCTCCTCCCTGTGCACTTCCTCTTTGTGGGAGGGAACAAAATGGCTGCAAATGTCTCCAATGTGAAGGGAAATCTTTACTGGTATATCACGGCCAGGGGATTATATCTGCCTACAGTTACAGGATGTATCACTTGCAGACAATTCCTTCCACAACATACTCAAGGAACTAAAAAAAAAAAAAGTATTAAATCGCCAGCTAAATTTGATCTATATTTTTCATTCTGTTTTTTTCTCCTGTGGTTTTTCACCAAAGTCCACTTTGACAAGCCATTAAAAGAAAACCCTATGTATATGAGCAATATATTTAAAAAAAAAAATAAGAATGTATCAAACAACCCAACGTATACAATTTGGAAGAAGTAACCAGATCCTCTGCTCTGGCAGGCCGTAAACTGGGCTAGGGAGGGACATTGTTTTTCTTCTGGTCATTCTGCCAAGTTAAAAAGGAAGTTGGGGATTAGAACAAAATATTTCAATCAAAAATGAATCCTTCAATGAAAGTTGCTTGATCCCCTTTGCTACCACCCCCTGCCTCCCTTCCCCCTTATTGGAAGCATATTTCTCTTTGAAAAGAAGTAGTGTATTGTTGCTGAATAGAAGGGGGACAGCCCACTGGGGAGACACATCGATCTCATCATTTTAAAAGTGGGAGATAAATGACCTAAGGCCTCTTCCCAATCAAATGCTGTTTCTGCACATTCTCAGAATAAATGGCACAGTTTTCCCTGGTGAGCAGTGAGTGCTCGCCCCATAGCTGTGTCTGCCTATGCTAGCCATGCGGCCCAGCTCCCCAAACAAGCCTAAGTGCAATTAAGATGGATCTATCTGAGCAAGGCCAGGGCATCACATCGTTCTTTGAAACTCAAACAAGACCTTGACTCTTCCTAATGGCAAACTTATAAAATAGCCCTAGTATTAAGATGCAGTATTTTGACTTCTTGAAATCTCCCTGAAGGTGGATAGATAGCTTAGATTCCTCAAATACTACCATCAAGAAAGATCTAAGAAAGGAGAGGTAAGGAACAGAGCCACATCTGACAGGCAAAGAACCTTTCTTCTCCGCATCCTGCCTGTCTCTCCTCCAAAGGATTCCATTCTTTTTTACGTTAAGAAGGAATATATTTTTAAATTTTAATTCCAGTATAGTTAACATACAGTATTATATGAGTTTCAGGTGTACAATATAGTGGTTCCACAATTCTATACATTACTCAGTCCTCATCGTGATAAGGGTATTCCTGATGGGTGAAGTAGGTGATGGGGATTAAAGAGGATTGCATTTTCAAAGTGGCTCAAGTAAATGTGGTCCTCTTGGTACTGAGCCCACTTACTACGTGTTTAAAAGAACAATGCAAATAATGCAAATTATAATGCAAATAATAATAATGTGGTGGGACTTTCTGACACCAGGTCCTGCTTGTTAGAAACACAGTCAAGAATTTATGGGGGGAAAAAATCAGCAAGAATGTGATTCTGGAAGAGTTCAAGCAATCGAGAATTATTTTATTAAATTGGCCAGCATCTTTGTAACTAGCCAGGTCCTATACTCTTCAGTATACTCACCCCCATGCTTCTTGCTAAACCATTATATTCTCTGCTCTTCAACACTCTCAATAAATGTTGGTAATGTAGCCAACCAATATGAATTAGACAGTCATAATAAATAACAGAATTATCAGGGATATAAAAATGTAAGGTTACATTGATGGTATTCATAACAGCATGGCAATACATAATAATGGTTTTGCTCTCCAGGGGCAAGAATGAGTTGTATTCCACAATGGATTTTCCAATAAACATTTGCAAATAATACATATTTTGATAGCGAACAATTATATAGAGCCCATACATACCCTGATTTTTCTCCCCAACCTCTCTGGATTCACCATCCTGTGATCTCATGTATTTCAATGCCGATCTTGTATCAGAGATGACCTGAGGCATCACACTTCCCTGATTTAACACGCACCTAACACCTATGCAAGTAACCCAGGAGCCTGGCGTTCCCCCTTTCAAGTGCTAAATATTTTAGGAGGTTTTAACACTGGAAAACAATATCATCATTAAACAATCCTACACAAACCCACAAACGGGTATCTGTAAGTGACACCCTTTGAGATGGTCCACCTTACTCACCTACATGTATTCAGTAAAATGTGTGCATGTGTGTGTGTGTGTGTGTGTGTGTACGCAGTCATGTTTCTTCTGCCTGACTTTCAATGATGAATTAGAAATGTTAACAAAAGAAGAGCTCCAGTCCCTTACAGCCTGGCCTCTCTTTTGTTCTTAAATGTAAACCCAACGCCACTCTCATCCCTAGACAAACTGCAGTTCTCCATATCCTTTCCAGCTCACCTGCTTGATAGCACTTCATGGCACTCTTTGCAAAAAATCTAAATTAACATGGCATATCCCAGGGACTGAACCCCATGCTCTGGCCCATGTTCTCAGGCAATTGTAATACCACACCATTGGGGGTTATGATTTGTTTCATTTTGCACAGGAGGAAGCTGAGGTTCAGAAAAAATCAAGTTACTTGCCCACGGTCCCTTCAACCTCTCCACATCTTTGCTCCAGCTGGCCCTGCCTGGAAGCCTTTCCCTGTCAGTGCTATCCCACCTGACATATGGAGGTTGTCATTTGGGGGTTCCTCAAGCTCCTCCCAAGGGCTGTCCCCAGTCACCTTGTCATTGCCTCTCACTTGCCTTGGCTGGTTCAGCCTTTCTGTCTAACGTGGTTGCTTCCCTGACTGTATTTCGATGCCTCTAATCCACAGGACCAGACCCCATGTGCCACCAACTCGCTATTGCAAGGACACCGCTTGGCCCCCTCCATGCTCCCAACAGCCCTTGCTCCCCCACAAACTAGCTGGGGTCTGGGAAAGTCATTAAAACTTTTTGACAGTTTCTTCACATTTATAATAGCCATCATAATCCCAGCTCTATCTCTGGAAGAAAACCTAAGTGGAGATTGAATGAGACTCAGAAAGTAAGCTTTGGGGGGCGCCTGGGTGGCTCAGTGGGTTAAAGCCTCTGCTTTCGGCTCAGGTCATGATCTCAGGGTCCTGGGATCGAGGCCCACATCGGACTCCCTGCTCAGCGGGGAGCCTGCTTCCCCCTCTCTCTCTGCCTGCCTCTCTGCCTCCTTGTGATCTCTCTCCCTCTGTGAAATAAATAAAAATATAAATAAAAATCTTTTTAAAAAAGTAGGCTTTGGGGAGCATAATTCTCATGCCAGATTTTATTATCTCCAAAATGCCCCCTGAAATGCAAATTTTCATCTAAATTTGCTCAGAATGTGGGGTTTCAGCATCTTAACCCAATGCTGGAGTTTTCCTCCCATATTACCCCTTCTGCCCACAAAGAATGAAAGTTAGTCAATCAGCTTCTCCCTGCAAAACCTTAGTTCACAGTTTATGTTCCAGAAGGTGTGGCCAAGAATTGTATTCAGTAATAAACACCGCATGTCTCATTTACAAAATCACCATTAAGGAAATCATGATAAAGAATCTTACTTTTGGGCACCTGGGTGGCTCAGTGGGTTAAAGCCGCTGCCTTCGGCTCAGGTCATGATCCCAGGGTCCTGGGATCGAGGCCCACATCGGGATCTCTGCTCAGCAGGGAGCCTGCTTCCTCCTCTCTCCTCTCTCTCTGCCTCTCTGCCTACTTGTAATCTCTCTCTCTGTGTCAAATGAATAAATAAAATCTTTAAAAAAAAAGAATCTTACTTTTAATACCTAAAGCTCATATTTAATTAATCCAATCTTAGGGATGCCTGGATGGCTCATTCAGTTAAGTATCTGCCTTCAGCTCCAGTCATGATCCCAGGGTCCTGGGATGGAGCCCCACCTCAGGCTCCCAGCTCAACAGGGAGTCTGCTTCTCCCTCTCTCTTCCCCTATTCGTGCTATCTTTCTTTCTCTCTTTTCTTTTTAAAAACAATTTTAAATCTTAATTTTCTAGATTGTCGTATTTGATGAGATAACCAAAAAGAAAAATAAGTTTTGGAAGCAGAAGTTGTTGAGAATCCTGGTGCCTAGACCAGTTCAGATCAAAATAAATACCCCAAAGCTTTCAATGTCTCCCCTTTATCATACAGTAAAAATCCCGGCTCTTCCGCCTGACTTCCCAGGCCACCTCCAGCCTTAATCTACATTTTCCACCCAAAGTGCCTCTTCTCCTACATGAGCTATTTGTTTTAGGCACTCTGGATTGTTTGTTCTCCTCTTTTAAAATCCCCTTCATCGTCTCTCCTTAGCGTTTTCCTTCAGGCCACCACCATGAAAATGCCTCTCCTCCTCTCCCCTTGACCTAACCAAATCTAACTAATTCAAACCTCCATCAAAGTTGCCCTGATCACCACAGTCTGAACAGATTTCTCCTTCCCCTGAGCGCCTGTGGCAAGCTCATGCTCTCACTCACCACGCGCCGCCTTCTGCCTAGTGTCATCTTGAACCATCATTAAACATCTTTCCTTTTCATATTTTAACATTTGGTGCCCCATTCTGCCTATATGTCCAGAGCCAGCAAAGACAGCACTTCACATACGGTAGTTACCCATTAAAAACTTGATATGTAAACTTGACCCACACGCTTGCTAAATCACTCTGATCCAAAGAAATCTTTCTCCCGAATAAAAGACGGAATTGTAGAAATCCACCCCATTGAATATTTTTGGCTAAAAAGGAAAGAGTATCTTTCCATGGTCTCAACGGAAATGGTGCATGTGAATGTGTGTTTGGGGTACAGAAGCAGAGAGAAGCTTGTTAATTTTAAAGCCACATAACATGTTTGGCTAAGACTATGACTCCATTTGTGTATTTCAACCACGTAAAATACACCCTGGGATTCTGGACTGAGAAAAATAGCCATATAAGGAGAAAACAAGACATTCCCTATAGCTGCCCTTGTAAAACACTCCATGATTTAACCCTCTGCTCGGACAGATCCAAGCTCCTGCACTTTACAACTGCAAACAATCAGATTCCTGGGAAGAGCTCAGCATGTGACCTGCACCAACGGGCACAGCAGATCGCAGACAAGACCTGACAGGTCACACAAGGGGCAGCATGACCAAAGCTTTGTAGCTGCCTGCCTTTCTCTTGGCGGTGCACCGTCCCAGCCGGAGCAGGCACGGAGATGAGCTCCAGCCCAGAGACAACTCTAAGGGGCTCATTAATCCTTCTTTCCTTTAAGAACACGGAGGTCTGGGGTCTGCCTCCACCTTCCAGGTGACACTCCATCAATCCGCAGAATCCCTCCACTGGGGAGGTGGGGAGAGATCAGGAGAAGGAAAGGGGGTTCCAGCCAAAGCAGCCGGAGGCAGGAGCTGGTTGGCCATTGCTCCCCACCCCCAACAACGCCCATGCTCCTGCAATGCACTGTGTGCCCGCCTGGGGCCTCTGCTCTGCGCAGATGAGGGACTACGGTGCCAGGGACCCACAGAGAACCCTGCGAACCCTCATTTTCACTCTCTTCGTCTTCATTGCCATTAATAACAAATCCGAGATACGGTCTTCTAAGTGGAAAAACTAAAGTCAGGACAGGATCCAATGTCCCTCACGTGTAATGAATGGGGCTGTGACTGGGAATAAAGATTTGAGCTATGGCTGCCACTGCTCGTTTTCTTTGGTTACGCAGTCCAATTTCCCTTCCAGCAACACAATGACCCCCAAAGCCCCCACGCACTGAGGAACAAGAAAGATGGCTGCCCAGCCGCAGACAGTATTTCCCAAGCTCCCCTGCGGCTCGGACTGGCCACGTGACTAAGGTCCAGCCAGACGGAAGTGATTGCAAGTGACATGTGCAAATGTTGGGTGACATCTCTGTAAAGGAGCTACTCACCCTTCCCCTGGGCTAGAAGGGCTGATGTGGGAATGAAGAGGACACCGAAAGTAGAAGGAAGGGGGAGGATTTTGTGGAGCAGCGCCACCTACCTGCCTGGCACCGCCCGCCTGCGTCTGGATGTTCCCTGGGAGAGAACTAACCTTGTCTGAGCCCCTGTGTTTTTTAGTGTCTTTGTGACAGCAGTTTAGCGTGCACCTTAACTAATGCACGTGACTTTCTGCTGCCTCAGCTGTGTGCGAGAATCCCGAAGCCATACGAGCTTGCACTAATTTAAAAAGCAGAAGGAAAAAAAAATCACAGCCAAGATACTTAACAGTCAGCCAGATTCACGTGCCAAAATCAGCCCCTCCTTGAAGCAGGGCTGGAATGGGTCTCATCCACAGGAGGGAGTCGGGCACAGGTGAAAGGGTGGAGAATTCGGATCCCTCCTTTCCATAAAAAAGCGTCCTCTGGAATGTTTGCCTTCCCAAAGGAATTTCAGGTAGAAAGACCCTACACCTCTGGGAACTGGAATCAGAAGCACTATTTAGGCAACTATCATTTCAAAACGATTTATTCAAGTCTTCTTACTAATTCTTAAAATTCGCTTTGCCTAACTGAAGAGTCATGTTAAAACATCTACTGTGGTTGTATATTTGACAATTCCTCCTGTAAATTCAGTTGTTGCCTTTTATTTGAGGCTACTAGGAACTTATTAGAATTGTTGTATTTTAGAACAATCCATCCCTAATCATGACTCTTGCCCTAAATTCTGGTAAAAATGTAATTTTATTAACCCTTCCCCTTCTTTTTTGGTCTGATAGGTCTTTTTCCTTCTTTTACCTTTGCTTTCTCTGCTCATTTGTATGTCTGATATACATACCACCCATTTGGATGTTACCCTTATATTTTTATCACATACACTTAACTTCAAAATGTATAAAATAAGTCAACATCTCTATCCACTTACCAATATTCAAACTCCAATCATCTCCCACCCTTCTTACATATTATTGTTGTCTAGCATTTCAATTCGACATTCCTTGTACCCTTAATATCTGTCAATATTATTGTTATTTTCTACAGTCAGGACATGTTTAAATTTACTACCATTTCTTGAATTTCGCTTCTTCCTTTTTGGTTAAATTTTCTTCTACTTGAAATAAATCCTTTAGAAACTCCTTCATGAAAGGGGCACCTGGGAGGCTTAGTCAGTTAAGCATACGCCTTGGTCTCAGGTCCTGATCCTAGGGTCCTGGACTGAGCCCTGCCTTGGGCTCGTGCTCAGTTGGGAGCCTGCTTCTCCCTCTGCCCCTGACCCCAATCATTCTTTCTCTCTCAAATAAATAAAATATTTAAAAAAAAACTCCTTCATAAAGGCTTTGGTAACTAAACCAAAGTTTAATTTCACCTGTGTTGTTGAATAATAATTTAAGTAGCTAAAGAAGTGACAGTTTCTCTTACTGTTTTGGGTATTATTACTTTATTGACTTTGGTTTCTGTCATTGCTGTTGAAAAAATCTGCTGCCTGTCTAATCATATTTTCTTTGTAGGAAATATGTCTTCTCTCTGTGTTTTCTTTAAGAACTTTTTTTGGGGCACCTGGGTGGCTCAGTGGGTTAAAGCCTCTGCTTTCGGCTCAGGTCATGATCTCAGTGTCCTGGGATCGAGGCCTGCATTGGGCTCCCTGCTCAGCTGGGAGCCTGCTTCCTCCTCTCCCTGTCTCTCTGCCTGCCTCTCTGCCTACTTGTAATCTCTCTCTGTGTGTCAAATAAATAAATAAAATCTTTAAAAGAAAAAAAAGAACTTTTTTTGGCTTTGGTGTTCTGCGTTTTCATTATAGTGGACTTATGGCTTGGATTTATTCTTATTTAGTCAGCTCATTGCTGACTTTGTAGCTTCCTGAATCTTATGATTTTTACCTTTTAACCATTATAAAACATGCTCAGCCCCTTTCTCTTTGACTGTTTCTTCTCTGTCATTCTCTATCCTCTATTTGAAAATCATATTATTTCTCACTCTGTCTTCCATATCTTTAATCACTCTCCTACACATTTATGTCTTTGTGATACATTCTGAATTGGAATCAGACCTCTCTTCCAGCTCATTAATTTTCTCTTTAGCTATATCTAATCCATTAAAATTAATGACTATATTATTACTTCTATTTTTTTTATTTTTTCTTTTTTGGATCTGTAGTCTCTTTTTACATGATATCTTATACATTTATCATATTTTTAACTTCTTATTTTATGTCTCTAATCATTTTAAACATTTATAGTGCTTCTACAACAGATCTGAAGTCACTGGGAATCTAATCCAGCTACATGTTCTATCTGTTGACTCTGTCATGAAGACTGTTTCCTAATATATTTTATAATTTGGGAGGGTGAGCTTATCTTTAGTGTGGCTTTACTTATCAGAACTCTCTATGGCCTGAGCTGAGGGTATGACTCAGTAGAGTTTTGTGTTTGGTTCATGACTGTATGACATCATGGCCTAGAATCACATTTTTATGTTTGCATCTCATCTCAAATATTCCTAAACCACATATATAGCATAAAGCCAAGCCTCAAACCAAAGTAAGGTGTTAGGTTCTTGGTTCAGAATTCCTGATTCATCACTGAGAGGCTTTTCTTTGTACATGGATTTCTGGTTAAGACAGACAAATTCCTTTGTTGTCTCCCTGTGCTGAGGGCTTACTTGGCAGGGCCTGCATTTGGCCCATCATGATGGCCACAGAAGGTAGATCTCAGCTTTCACAATTACTTACCTTTTCAATTCAAGTTCCCAAGACAACTTATGTAGTCACTGTGTCTTTAGACTACATATGATTCACTTATCTTGGGTGAGGAATCCACATCCAATGCAACAAGCTGTAGACAGCAACAGGGTCTCAAAGCACTTAGGGAACTCCCTTTTGGGCTGTTTTTGGAGAGATAATTTCTCTAGTAAAGAGGCCTGGAGAAAGGAAGGAAATGATCGTTGGAGGAAATAATTAGCATCTCTGCAATCAATGAGTTTTCCAATACTTCTCGGTGATAGTTTGGCCTCCACTGTGGGCATAAAATTGTTAAGGGGTAGAGTCTGAACTGTTGTAACTAGAGAGGGTGCCCAGAAGAGATCAAGGTGAGCATGTTTCTCCATAACAGTAGAATTTGTTTTCAACTCAGATTAAATTTGGAACTTACTCTTTCACATAACAACCTAGCCCAGTGGCTGATATAATAGATATTCAAAAAATTTTCGTTGGAACAAAAACACTTCCTCCACCCTGCAATAAAGAGATAAAGCAGCACACAGAGGCAGTAGACAGAAGGGATTCAAAGAGAAACAGAAAGCTCCAAGGCCATGCTGAGGAAAAGAGAAATCTTTTCCAGAGAAATAAGTAACTTGAAGCAGGCAGTTAGCAAAGAATTCCGGAAGAAAGAAACCTCTTTAAAGGCTCAGAACTTGGTATGGACTTTGACTGAGAATATATACCAAGATAGAAGATGTTCTGCAGCTCATTAATAAGAGCCCTGTCACAGGTGGTGACATCCCACACAGACCCTCACAGTAGGGTATCACTGTGAACTCGGGTGTTACATTAAGATAAAGCACACCCTACAGAAACAACGACCATTCTTTTAGCTACACCTACATATGGGATTTAAGGGGAAGGAACTGAAAAAAATTTTTTTAAGAGAACCAAGGTTTTACTTTTTTGTGTATAATAATATCAATCTTAATTATGTATTAAAATGTATATAGTTCAAATTGTCCTGTGGAATCCTTCTGAATATTTATTTTGGTTTTTAAAACCCAAGTTCAAGGATCTCTCCAAATGCTATTACAAATAGATATTTGGATTACCTAAGAGCTGCAGACAAAATTTGGGAGCTAAGAAAGCATTCCTCTTACAGAATGCTGCTGTGCCCAAGATTTCTCTATTCTGAGTGTACTACTCATTATTTTCACCCTCCTAAGGAAGTCTCCAAACTTTCTTTAGAAAAAGTCTTAGGGTGGCCATCTGGTTGAAAGATGGAGCTAGCAGACTTGATCTGAAACTGTGTTTGCATATTTCTACTCAAATTGTTTTACTAAGGTTGCCTTGTGGGAGAGGAAGATTGAACCCTATGGCCCAAGCTAACCTTTTGTCTCATGGTACCTGAATACTGAAAGGAGGACTCCACAAGTAAAAACCCCAGAGAATAAGACCCGTAGCCTGAAAAAGATGATTGTTAGTGCCAACCTGGGGCTCAGAGAAGCTTTGTTAGGCAAAGTTTGTGCTATTATGGCTTTTCAAAACACTCAAAACACCTGTTGCCCAGGATGGGGGTAATCTCCATCATGATGGTGAAATGCTGGACCCCTGCCATTCTGATAGACAGAACTCCTCACAGGATACTTCCTTGATGAATATACTAGAACTCGACTATGTCCCAGATCTGAAACATCTAATACTAATAATGACCTCGACATTGAACCTTGGGTTGCTTTCCCAACAGTAGCTCCTGCAGTTGTTCTCAGATGAAATCAAATTACTGTGGAAAAATGTGTGAGACCGCCCTTCCCACAACTGGGTGAAAAGGGCAGCTTCCCGGGTTACCATGTGTTGAAAACACTATCTTACCAACTTACAGGTGGTGTTATTCAAGCACAAGAACGTGTGGAATGTGTCAAATGTGTGTGTCAAATGTGTGTCAAATTAGGTAGCCTCCCTCTCGAAACCGTTAAATCTTTGCATCTCATCATGATGGGGGGCTCATGGAAGGACCATCGGTGGGAACCCAGCAACGTAACAACTGGAACCAAACATCTTGCTGCAGAAACAAGGGGGTGCTCTGCAGTGGCCAAAAGAAAGGTACCAAGCTTGGCACATGAGACCTTCCTTTCTCCAGGTAGTTCTTTCCGGAAATACTTCTGGGTCACAGTTCCCCCCACCTTCTAGTATTCTTGAAAATATTTACGATATGAGATAGGCACTTGGGCTTCAAGTTTACATTAAGAAGCTTAGATGAAAAGATTCTTCTGTGCAATTGAGCACCCAGAACTCTGGGACAGCTTCCGGTTGGAAAATGCCATTCTACTCCCCCCACCCCCTGGAGCTCCCTATGCGGGCACAACAGAGAACCAGAAGGCACACTTGCTATGGGGACCCACGACCAGATGTTAGCCCAAGGTGCTGTGAGTCCCAGGACATTTCCTGAGTCCTCATTTGGTTTTCCCTGTCTCTCAGAGTAATTGTGAGAAATAAATGATATAACAACATCAGACGCGTCATTACCCCCTTCCTTCCATGATCCCATGGAATCTGAGACAAAGTCTTGTGGTGGCTTTGTCCTCATCCTGTGCAGTGGGCACTTGTATTCTTGCTTGCCCAGTGACTATTCCCTCTTTCTCTGAACACAGCACCTCATGTCTTTCCTGGAGAACCTCTCTGCCGTTGCTCATGGTTTGGGTGCCCTCCTCTGGCCAACAGCTGAGAACATGACCCAAGCAAGCCCATGTGGAATTGCCCTTCTGGGAATGTGGATTGGGCAGGAGCAACACCAGGACAGAAAACTTTCAGAGCTAGTGAAAGCTTGGCTCCAGGCCCTGAAGAGCCTGTCCATCAGTTCCTGCTTTGCTGCATCCCTGAAACTACCCTGATCCTCACCCCTTCCTCAGGTCTGGGAGCTACTGCCTACCCTCACATTAAATTCCTCGTCTGCCTCTCCAGGCCAGGGTGGACTTCTGTGCTTTACACCAATGGGTCTCGCTTTCCCCTTCCCTGCACAGAAGAAACCAATTGCCAGGTCATGGGGACCAAGGTGCCAGCAGGATGAGAAGCCCGCCTCCAGATTGGCAGACCGTGCCCCGTCCACTGCACCCTCCTGGGTCCTCTCCTCTTGGCCCCTCACCTTCCCCTCCCTGCCACATTGTTCTACTGTGCCCCACGTCATCCCAGCCATGATCTGTTTCATCCCAACCATGATCTGTTTCAACCCTCATGTCTCTTTTTCCTCTGGTACCAGGTTATTTTCATAAATCTTTCATTTTAAAATAAATCTCAGTGTCTCGTTCACCACAACATTTCTAAAATTCATTCCTCTGCCCCATTCCTCTGCCAGAGTGCTCATTCCAGAGGAGGGCCCTTCCCACTTGAATGTTGGCAGCATCCTGGCCTCTTGGCTTCCTCTCCTGCCACCTTCCTCTCTCCCAGAGAGAAAATGAGGTTTGGACTTGGGTGGGTTCAAAGCCCATCCATGCATGCCATGCATAACATTCCCTTCCTCAGCACTGATGCATTCTAAGACAAAAAGACCTTTGATAATGTTTCTCTGGGGGCCTGTTTGGTGCCATTTTGCAAATTGAGAGGTATTGGCTAAGTTCCTTCTGCCAGAGAGTAAGCAGTGGTCACCAACAAAGGGCAAGTTCAGTCCCTACCTGGTCTATACAGCTGAGCCCTGTGAGTTGCCATCTCCTCACCCAACTGAGGGGTTGAAGCTACGGTCATGGTACGTGGTGTCTATTCCACCGAAATATGTTTTACCCAATCAAGCCCCTACAAAAATGGCCCTGCTTGGCAGCCAGGGATCATCCGCTCCCCTCAGGAAGTGATTACATACTAGAATTCAGGGTATCTCTTTACAGCTGGGAAACACATTCTATGGGCTGTCCTCTGGGGGCCCATAAGGAATTCACACCTGTGATTAACTTAACTGAACGTCCGATTTCCCCAAAGCCCTGTCCAGATCCAGTTGAGAGAGCTGTTCTCTGGCAACAATTCAAGATTTTGAGAGAGAAATCGAGGTACGGCAGATTCGGGTAATTTAGCTTATCACAATAAACAGTGTGGCTAGAGCTGGGCCAGGTATTGCCGACATAGACAATGAGGAGAGGTCTACCTCTCTACCATCTAACACCTATCGTCAGGTTTGTACTGGGCATTTTTCAAAATTTTTCTGGTGTGAAATATCGAATTTGCTCTTCACTAGAAATTTCTCATGCTACTTAAAATTAGATTAGGATTTTACTTTTTTGTGTGGTATTCAGAAATAGCATGTTGTACAACAGCATTACCACATATGTGGAGCATATGTTCGAGTTCCAGTTGGGGGAAATTATTTTTATAAATGCAGGTTAAAGAACATATATTTAAATGAATTCTCTTAAACTTAAAATTCATTTTAAAGCAAAGGCCCACCACCATTAAAATGGAGAGGGTGGGAGGGAGAGAGAGAGAGAGAGAGAGAGAGAGAGAGAGAGAGAGAGAATGTGGACTGGGCAGAATTCAACAATTACTTTCATGGCTGTGTAGCCTTCAGTGAGTTCTCTAAGTGATCTCTTAAACTCAAGGCTCTGGCCTCAAAACTAGATTTGGTTCTCCTCCTTGTCTCCAGGGTACGCTTGTGCCCCTGAAAGTTGAATCATGGACAGAAATTTCCAGTATTTTCGTTCTCTCCCTGCTTTGAAGTCCATTAATCTTCATGTTGATTTTCCCTCCACCCTCTTGAAAAAATGTATGCGTCCCCAAGTTGGAAAGCCAGGAGCTGGCACCTTGGGACGAGATCACATGGAACAGGAAAGGCAGGAAAGGCAAGAGCCTCGCCAGTGTGGTGAGCCACCACCACAAACCATGGCCGGCATCTCAGGAAGGGAAGTGAGTCAGTCCTCTGAATTCTGTGGTGACGAACCCCAGAGCCTCTGTCACCCTCTTCCCTCCCTGTGGGTGCACGCCTGACCAAGCATGGGGCCTCCTGCTGTGAGGCGGGGCCAAACAGATGTTCTTTTGTCCTTAACACAACTGTGCAAACGGCTGCTCTTGAATACCAAGTGTTGTTCATATTCTTGATCTCAGCCCACTTTAAATCAATACATTCCCTTTCCAGTAAAGAGAAATGTAATAATGCAACTCGACAGTGGGTGATGTGCTTGGAACTTTTCTGAAGTGACTTCAGAACAGATGGAATTCCTATATACTTCTGTACATATAAAGAACAAACGTGTATAACTAAACATGAACCTGGGCATTTGAGTGATTACAATCGAATGAAGGCAACAGAACAAATCTCTGCCCAACATTCCATCTGTATAAAAAAACCTGCGCATGAGTCTAATGACCATCAAAAGACACACCGATGGTGATGACACTTGGTGTTTGGAGGGTGACTCAAATTACCAGTCCCAGGTGGTGAGGAGTGTATAGTCTGATTAGTTACCCACACATACACACACACACACACACACACACACACACACACACACACACACACACACACACTCACACACACCAGCAATGGAAACCTCAGAATCTTACCTGATTCTTCCCCTTCCTTGACCGTGTGCCCTATTTGATTCCCCAGTCTCGCTCCTTCTAGTTCTGTCACTCCCAAATTTACATCCTGATCTTTTCCTCTCCCATCTATTTCAGGCCCTCTTGTTTTGTTCCCCGATTATACCAACAGCCTCCTTTTGGGCACAGGACGTTGCCTTTAAGAGATCACCACCATGGGCTGGGCTGTCAAAGGCTAGCACTCAGCCTACTGCCTCTACTCCCTCAACCATAACAGACCACATTAATCAATCCCAGTGCCTTCCGCATGGCTGCACAGCCCTTTGGAGCACAGCCCCCCAAGGTCACTACCAATTTATCAGAGTTCTTCCGCAAACAGAGTCTATTTACCATCCCGATCTAAGTCCTTTAAAAGAAAGTTCTTCAACTGGGACTGAGCAGTGGCATCCCAGCTGCCTGAAAAACACATGAGGTCTAAACCTGGCATGAAATGTGGGCATTTTTTAATGTATCACGCATGATTTTTTTATGTGTCTTCTTCATTGAGGGCAAAGTGATGCTAAGCCAAACCCAAACATTTTGCCCCTTCCAAATCCTCTCTCTTGGCCCCCCGATCCCCACGCTGCTTTACACCTTTCCTGGTTCCTACCCCACAGCTACAAATCTCGTGCTTTCCCCAGCCGGCTCCTAACAACTTCCATTTGGACACCAGGTACCTCAGTCCAAGACTAACACCAAGACAGGTTCATCCTCCAAGATGCAATTGTTGGGATGGGATTCGACGTGCGAACCTGTACAAGGGTGAAGGCGTATGAGAGAAGATGGGGGAGGAGCCGAGAGAGGCTGACAGAATTGTGGGACCACCAGGCACGTCTGACCCCATGAAAAGGAGAGAAAAAAGATGGGCTGAAACCCCTTGGCTGCAAGTGCCATCCTATGGCACCTTCTGGAAGTGCCACCCATCCATGGCACCCATGGTGACCCATAGTCACCCATCAGGGGAGCCAGTGTCCCAGCATCCCTGCCGTGCTGAGTCATGGGCTGGGAGTGGGTCTCAGCACAAAGCAGCAGCTTCTGGTGACAGCACCTGAGGCCTCAGCCAAGGCATGACACTCCTACCCTCCTCCTCTCTTGGCCACCCTCCTCACTACTCTAGATCATCTTCTGGAAACACCCTCCTGGTCCTGTCACTCTCCACACAAAGAGCTTCCAGTAGTGTCCTCCGATGGCTTTCAGAATGAACCTCTAATTCCACAGGCTGGCGTTCAGGCTTATCTTCGCAAGGCTGCTTCCCTCTAACCTTTACAGGCCCTGGGCTCTAATCAAACCAGACCTTGTAGTTGTCAAGACACACACTCCACAGTTCCAGACACCTTCCTTTGTCCGCATGGGTCCCTCTCCCTGGAATGCCCTTCCCAGACCGGCCTTCCCCCAGATCTCCACATTTTCAACTTTCATCTGTGCTTCAAGGCTAGCTCAGATGCTGCTCTCCTTGAGGAGATAAGCTACGTATGCCACTGCACTGCCCAGAATCCCTTATACCTAGGGACACAGGAAGAAGCCGAAATAGTGTAGAAAGACATAACCTCATCTGCCCTGAATGCAGAGCTTTCCAGACAGAGGGGATTTTAGCCAACAGCGCTTCCTGGTTCCACGAGTGGCATTAATAGCAATACCTCGTGTATGACCAACAGGGTTAGTCTCGCTTTTAGCCCTGGTGCAGATGTTTAATTAATCAGCGCCGCCGTCCTTGTTCGCCCTTGACTGGGTTTCCCTGATGATTACCCACCGGAAAACTCAGCCCTTTAATGCAAACAATGTCCTGATTAGTGTTTTGTGCCGTGCACCAGGTTAGGGGAGTGGGTCCTTCATTAGCGAGCCAGCCCGGAACTGCAACATTAAGTCTTGAAAACTCAAACCTCATTTCATACACAACTGTCTTCCCATTTTCTCGCGTGTCAGCCCTTTCCATAACTCCCTTTCTTTCCACCCAACTTTGATTTGGGGAAAGGAAGTTTGCATTGAGTGAATATAGAATAGTAAATTATTCTGACTTCCGCACGGTTCCGAGGCTGACTTGGGTGGTGCAAATGCCCTCCATCCAGCCGCGTCCCTGCCTCTCCGTGGTCAGGAGCTTGGGGGCGCCCTCCTTTTGTGGCTGGCACAGGTGTTGATTCACGCAGCCCTTCCCCCCCCTCACTAGAAAAGGGGGAGGAAATCAGATGATGAAATGAAAACCTTTAAATAAAATATCATTCACACAAAGGAAAAGAATTTTCCTCTGGGTCATTATCAGTGGAAACCCAGTGAAAAGATAATAAGCACAAGATTCCTGATTAATTAAACATTTGTGCTCTTTGTATGCAATTATTCTGGGTAAAATCAACTCCGGGACATCTGTTTACTCAACCTTGGGCTGAGAAACCACCAAACTACCTCTGCTCTGTATCTCCAGGCACAATGTCAAGGCATAGAACTGAGAGCTCATAAGCCCGAGGAATATGCCCGCTAATTTTCTAGGTTGGAAAAAGATGACCATGCTACGCAAGCAATAAATTAGGAAGCCTGACTAAACTCGTAGAGGGTTAATTGGGGAAATCTAAAGTGACAATATATTAATGTAATACGTATTTACCAACATACATAATCGTTTTATGCTACAGAGCAATGAAATGTAGATGATAAACCTTTTCATGAATGCTTCAATTAATATTGCCTTTTATCCAGTGAAACTGCATTTCCAACTTTTTCCTTTCACCCAGTGCCTTAGCCCGTTGGGGCCACTGTAACCAATTACCACAGACTGGGTAGCTTATAAACAACGGGAATTTATTTCTCACCATTCTGGAGGGGAGACATCCAAGATCAGGGTGCCAGCATGGTCTGGTGAGCACCGTCCTTCTGGGTTACAGACTGCTGACTTCTTGCTGTGTCCTCATGTGGGGGAAGGTGGCAAGAGATCTTTCTGGAACCTCTTTTGTAAGGGCATCAGTCCCATTCATAAGGGCTCCACCCTCATGACCTAATCACCTCCTAAGACCATCACGTTGGAGATAAGCATTTCGACAATTTGGGACAGACACCATTCAGACCATGGCACCCAGTTAGGTCCAGTTTCAATGATTTTCCTAATGCTACTAATCCCTTCACTGTCATCTCTCTTATCCACTGATGCCAGGGAATATCTCTGCCCAGTTTCATGGGAGCCCAGGAACAGGCAGAAGTGGGATGCTCCTTGTCAGCTGACAAGCAAAATACCACAATCTGTGAATTAAAGACGATCAAGATCCAAGAGTAGGTCAAGCGGAAAGTGAAACTGAGGCACAGGAGGTCAAATGTGAGGAGATTCAGGGCAGGGAAGGAGCAAGGGCTGGAGACCACACTGGCTGGAATCTATATGCCTGGAATGGCATTTCTAGGAATCTCTCACAGTAACCAAAAACCCTGGGGAGGAGTCTGGATTATCAGCCAGAGACCCTGTGTTAGATGTAAACAAAGAAGCACAAGTGTTTGAGGAATTGTCAATGACTGGTTGATTCTCCCTGCCTAGCCAATACCACGTGTATCTTTCAGGACTCCAGCTCTGGCGGGTCGGGACTTGTGTGTCCTCAGATCTAACAAGGAGAGAGTTATAATATTGAAGGTTCCCATGTGAGGGGAGAGTTGGCTTACCACATCCACCTCTCTGACCCTGATCCTTTCTGGTGAAATAGGTGAATGAATCACACAGTCTTAGGGGACACAGCAGCAAAGATGGGGCTCTAGTCCTGATTGATAGTCTCCTAGTCTCCACCTGGCCTCAATGTGTGGGAAGAAGAGGGTGGACAGGTACACGTTATGATGAAAGGCTTTGAAATCATCTTCTGAAACCAAGATGCCCACCAAGGGAGGGAATGAAAAAGCAAACAATGTCCTCTACTCCTCCCACCCCAAACAAACAAACAAAAAGAAAGGAAACAACAAGTGCCTTGGGAATCCATAGAGTAGATCTTCCTTGTGTGTGTGAGATTATGTATTTATTTGAGAGAGAGAGCAGAGTGAGCAAGAGAGAACATGAGTGGGGAGAAGGGGCAGAAGCAGAGGGAGAAGCAGGCTCCCCGCTGAGCAGGGAGCCTGATGTGGGGCTTGATCCCAGGACCCTGGGATCGTGACCTGAGCTAAAGACAGATGCTTAACCAACTGAGCCACCCAGGCACCCCAGGAGATCTTTTTTAAAAAACAAAAGCATATAGCTGATGCAGAGAGAGCCTATGCAAAGGATAGAAATGATCATTTTCATGAGGTTGTCTGTGGAGAACCAAAGCTAAGGGCAAGCCATGCCAACATCCTGGGCCTCCCAGGACTATCTCTGAGTGGCTCTAAAGTCCAGATGCCTTTTGGTAGATACACTTTCTCCATATTGGGTCCAAGACGCGTAGCCACAACACTGGTCTCATGACTTCCTGGAATGGGACTACCTCTTGATATGTGCTCTACTTCTCAGGACCAGGGAAATTACTCAGGGTACTGGCTGACTGGTATACAGCAGAAGATAAAGTCAAACCCATCAAAGAGAGTGGCTGATGGTCCCTGTTCTAGATTCTGTCCCTTTTCTGGACCTGAGTTCCTAAGTCTGTCTCAACTGTCCCTGCTTCTGGTGGTCCAAACATGCCCTTTGAGTCAGTCTCTCAATGCCTTGAGGCAGCCATGATAACAACCGGAAGCAGAAGTAGGAGACTCTTACTCCCAGGGGGGCAATGCCCTCAGAGGGGGCCAGCTTCCTGGAGGCAGGAGTTGGTTCCTCCTAGTTCAGAATAATCTCCTTTTAGAGGGGGTGCTCTAGGTTTCATTATGTGGGTCTGGGCCATTTTGAGATAGGACAGGAGGACTAAGGCATTGTATTATTTTTTTTTAAGATTTTATCTATTTAGTTGACAGAGAGAGCACAAGCAGGGGGAGCAGCAGGCAGAGGGAGAGGGAGAAGCAAGCTCCTCACTGAGCAGGGAGCCTGACGTGGGGCTCCAGCCCAGGACTCCGGGATCATAACTGAGCCGAAGACAGACACTTAACCAACTGAGCCACCCAGGTGCCCCAAGTATTATATTAGTCTCTTGTAACAAATTACCACAAACTAAGCAGTTTAAAACAACATAACTCAATTACTTACAGTTCTAGAGGTCAGAAGGCCAAAATAATCTCATCAGGCTAAAATCAACATGTAGACAGGGTTGTACTTCTCCTGAGGCTCTGAGGGAGAATGCATTTACTTGCATTTTCATGTTTCTAGAAGGCAGCCCACCCTGCATTCCTTGGCTCATGGCCCCTTCCTCCATTTTCAGAGTGTGTCACTCCTACTTCTGTTCCTGCAATAGATCTCCTTCTGGCCTTCTTGTCTTCCTCTTATAAGGACCCTCGTGATTATACTGGACCTACATAGGTAATACAGGACAATCTCACCATCTCAAGATCCTTAACCACCTTAGCAAAGTCCCTTCTGCCCTGTAAGAGAACACATTCACAGGTTCCAGGGATGAGAACAGGGACATCTTTGGGGGACCTTTACTCTGTCTAGCACAGACATATCTGAACAACAGATAGCCTTGGTTGTAACTGCCCAGTGAATTCCTCACTGATCATGAGATGATCAGTTACTGAAATGTGCAGAGTAAAAAAGTGTTGAAGCGGCAGTTGGCAGTTGCCGATGAACCCCAGAAATTCATGAACATCTTTGCTTACCCTGGGGGCCTCCCAGTTGCAAAAGGCTGACTCTTTGAAGGACTTCATGCAAACATCTTGGCTGGACTGAACATGGCCCATGAATTCCATCTCTAGCCTCACAAATTTACTTCTCTGGACAAGGCCAGAGGTTGTGCTGCCCAAGTCATGGGGAATAAATTAAGATAGCAACTTTTAAGTCAGTGTGTCAAGGTTCACTGTTTCTCAGGATGTTAATCATTTTCCATACTAAAAATGCCTCATGGTCAAATTCAAACAAATTTGAGAAAACACAGTTAAAGACCCACATAATTAAATCTATTTGAGTCAAAGAGTTTTTTTATTTGAAGACCTGTCAGAGCCTCAAGCCATTCTTGAGAATGTTGTTGTCAGAGCTAACAAGCAATTTAACTCACTATAGGGGGACTATAAAACACAATGTACCCCCAATTGTCTTGACCTCAGAACCTCTTAATTGTAGGGCACCGATCTGGGTCTTCTAGAACTTGGGTTCTATAGAATGGAGTTTGGGAAACACTGAATCAGGATATTGAGAGGATGATGCTCTGTCCAGGGTTTGGTCGGGCCACTGGTAATTCTAGGTACAGAAGGGTGCTTAGCACTCATCAACCTCTTGGATGTGGGTGAAATGCCAGCACCCCAACATCTTATTCTATCAATGCTTCTGCACAGGGTGGACCACAGACAGCCAGTGAGACTGAGAAGGACACCATACTCTATCAGAAGCATCTTTCCTCCATCTTTCCTCTGTACAGAGAACAAAGAGGCCTAGGAAGAGAAAGGGCCCAAAGAAGTTTTACCATAAAAAGATTTTTATGACGCCCCGAGGAGCAAGGTCGTGTAAAGAGGAGGACTTGGTGGTGCTGCCATTTGTACCGTCTTAGGGCTCTGCACCTTTTGCAGAACTTCCATCGGCGCTATGCTGGGACAGAGTATCCGGAGGTTCACAACCTCTGTGGTCCGTAGGAGCCACTATGAGGAGGGCCCAGGGAAGAATTTGCCATTTTCAGTGGAAAACAAATGGCGATTACTAGCTATGATGACTTTGTACTTTGGATCTGGATTTGCTGCACCTTTTTTTATAGTAAGACATCAACTGCTTAAGAAATAAGGATGTTTCAGTTGACCCATCAAACAGATGTGGAAAGGAACGTTTTAAGAGGTGCAGTCTCTGAAAAATGGATCAAACTCTTGAATTCAACATATTCAATATGTTTGTAAATAAACTTATGGCATGAAAAAAAAAAAAAAAAGATTTTTATGAAAGATCTCAATTTCAGGTCCATGAAGTGTTGCCACCTGACAGGAATACAGAACAACTACTTTGCTCTGTGTCTGCAAACATGCCCTGGTTAGATGGTGTATTTTTCCAGGAACCAAGACACAAGATAGCAGTCCCCTTGGGGGGATCCCTAGTGGAATTTGGACAAGTATGGTGGAGGGGTGGGGCACTTACCCTCAGTCACTTGCCTTTCCATAGACTCCATAGGCAAGGGCAGTGCACACCTCAGGGGAACACAGTCACCCAGCCTGTGGTCTCCCTGCTGTGGAAATGATGATGACTTTGCCATGCAGTCAGCTTTGACAGGTGAAAGAGATGGCAGTGATAAGAACACATGGGAGGTCTCCGGATCTCTGTCACCTCCCTTGAGACTTTCCTGGTACTGAGCCAGTAAATTCAACATCATCCCAAACGAACAATCATTTCTCTGTTTCGATGTCTTTTAGAAGGTGATGTTCCATGCCCTCTGGTGCTGGCTGCTGGAGGGCCCATCACCGTCTTCCGGAATGTACCACACTGTCCACAGCCCATGTGTATACTCGGTCTTGGTCCAGGGCTCTGTCCTGATTCTCTCTCTCCCACAGGGTCCTATGAGAGCTAGCAGTAGAAGTCTCTGGGTTCTCTCCTGCATCAGTCAGGAGAGGTTTCTCAGGCTGCAGTAACAAACAAGCCCCCTGTTTCAGTTGTTTAATAAAGCGGAAGTGTATTTTTTTCCTCATTCTACTTGTTCCTCCCTTGTCAGCAGGGGGCTCTGCCTCACTCGGCTCAGGCTAACAGATCCTGCACCCTCTAGACCACAGCCAGTCACACAGGGGGAAGGGAGAGTTGTGGCAGAATGCGTACTGACTCTCAAAGACTTTTGCTCACATTTTTATTATTAATATTATACATAGCAGCTACTGTTATCAGTCTATATATTTTTAGAGAAGGAGAGAGAAAGAGGGGCAGAGGGAGAGAAGAGAATCTTATGCAGACTCCACACCCATCTCCAAGCCTGAGGTGGGGCTCGATCTAACGACCCTGATATCATGACCTGAGAAGAAATCAGGAATTGGACACTTTACTGACTGAGCCACCCAGGAGCCCGTAGCATCTATCATTTAGTGAATATCTACTCTGGGTCAAGCATTTTACAATCACTTAACCCTCACACAAGTTTATGAGATATTTACTTCTCTCAGTTTGCAAACAAAGGACCTGAGTCTTGGAGACATTGCAAATCTGGCAAGTGGCAGAGACCGGCTTTGCTGCCCACTCCCAAACGCCCTGCTTTTCACGAACGTGGCTTTCTCACTCAGAGAACTTCTCTGATTTCTGAGCTCATTTATGTGAAAAATCTTACAGAAACATAACAATTAAATCAGTCACCTATTTTAAAAATTGCCTTATTAAAAGAGAAAAAATTTTAATGAAAAATGTGAAATACGGCAAAAAGCACATACCAGTGAGTGTGATACTTACTTTCATTTTCATTCATCTGCTTGTGAAATTGCTAGCATATTTCCCAATTCACGCTTGTGAGAAGAACTTTATTTGTTCAGTCATTCCTTATTTTCCTTTCCCCTCCCCCAAACATCTCTTGACAAGTCTCTGCATAATTAATTTACATTTTAGAAGAGGCTTTTCAGTGCCCAAGCCCATTGATGACTTTCATGCTGCCCAGAAGTCTCTCATCAGGGACAGAGAGAGAGCTTTCCATGTGAGGTCCTTGAATTCATGCTGAGGTCCAACAGAATGAATTCACGCATTTGTAATGCTTTCAACTGAGTTAACTGCTTGTCAAAATATTTACATTTCCGGAATATTTTGATGTTTTACGGGGATAATGAAAGCAAATATTTAAAATCCGGACCGCTCTGGAAAATCCGAAATATATGGTAGTTAAAGGTTGTAGCTGTTTCCAAACTACCAGTTGTGCTTTAGAAAAGAAGGAACTCCCTCCTCCTGGTATTTACGTCTTCTTGGTATAAATCAACTAAGTTAGCATTGCCCACTAAGGGGTTATTCCTCTTTCCACAAGTGACATGTCCCTAACTGGGTCTCCTCTCTCTTTCCCACTCCTTACCTAAACCCATTCTGCCCTTGCAGCTCAATTGTTGCCCTTGATTATGGGGAAACCAGAGACAATGGCTGAAAATACCCAAAGTCTGGGGATTTGTTGTTGGGGAGTGGGGAGGAAGGATCTTTTGTCTTCCTAACAACAGAATTTAAAGTCCCTTCCCTAAGGGATTAGGCTCTATTTAGGAATGGCCCTTCCTCCATTCCCCTCCCCACCAGTAGATGTCACCCAATTTACTTTCAGCAGCCATTGGAGAGGAACTTGCCTCTGGTTCTTAGGAGCAGCTGGAGAGAAGAGCTCAGAGCCCAGAAGCCCTCCTCTGGGTGTGCAGGCCAATATGGTGCAATTGCATAGAAGCTAGGAGTCAGCTCCCAAATCAAAGGCTTTGGGGGGAGGCACGTTGAAAGGAAACTGTTAATGTTTCGTCTTTGCCACAGGTTTTTATTCCCACTTTCTTCAATTAATTCACAACTTTATAAGATTTAGCTGCTCTTCCACACAGTCCTCCAAGTAAAAGCCTATTACCCATAGGCAAAATCATTCAATCTTATCTGCTAACTCAGATGACAAAAAAGCATGACTAGAAAGAGATTTCTCTGGAAAGGAATATGGGTGGCCCTGAGTGATGGCTTCTGAAGCACGTCAGCTCTGAAAGAAGGCTGTTCTAGGCTTTCCAAGGCCCCAGATCCCCCTAATCCTCTGTAGCTCCCCTGGGTGCCAGCACCTTTCAGAAAAGCATTTGAAGGAGAAAAAGTAGAACCAAGCCTCCAACTGTGAGAACTTAGCAGGACCCCTGCTTCGCAGCATGACTCCATGTCCCATGATGTCCTGTGTGACCAGTGATCTCTGGGGTTATGCTGCCCTGAGAGGCAAGTCGAGGGTACGAAGGAGACTTTGATTTATTAATGATAATGTTTAAATGATCCTACTTTATTTTTTAAGAAGTTAATGAATGAACAAGGTCCAGTATCACAGGAAGAGAAAATAATAATTGAATTACCATACTGCTGTATTCAATACAACAAGCAATTATCTATATTTTGTGGTTAAATATTCATTGATAGGTGTACAAAGAAACCCACCTTAGACCTTTGGACCCCTTGCAGTATGGAGTCAATGGGGTCATCCCCCACCCTTGCCCCCTTTCGCCTGGCCTCCAGCTGTGCTAAGGGTGAGGCCATAAGCTTCTTAGAAATAATGACATCATGTCTTTCTTGTCTGTGGCAACTTCTTTTACAAGTTAGCCCAGAAAAGGTTAAAAAATGATAATTCAGGGGTGCCTGGGTAGCTTAGTCAGTTAAGAGCCAATCTGACTCTTGGTCTCAGCTCCAGTCATGATCTCAGGGTGGCAAGATTGAGCCCCAAGTCAGGCTCCACCCTGGGTGTGGAGCCTGTTTAGGATTCTCTCTCTCTCCCTCTTCCTCTGCCCCTCCTCTACTCTCGCACACATGTATGCTGTCTCTCACTCTCTAAAAAATAAAACAAAAGACAATTCATTTAAGAGGCCATGCGACAGGTTAAAAAACACCACGAACAGGTTAACATCGATCCATTCTGTCCTCCTTCTCACGGATCTTCCTGTACCACAGAAGCTAGAAATCTCAAAACTGTATTTATGGGACTACCTAGCAACTGGGGTTCCAGATGAGATTTCTGTTCGAAGATGGAAGTGGAACAAGGCTGTCTTTTGTGCTCCTTCTGCAGTTTCCACTGGCAAACACTGCGGTGGACTCTGGATTTCCTGTAGAGACTCACCAGTCGTGGTGACTTCGCTTAGCAAGTCTTTCTGTGACCCCCTTCTGCGAGAAGCTCTCAGAGTCATTGCAAGAACCCACCCTAGCCTGTCTCTTCTGGGAAGCATGTTATCATAAAACAAATCTCCGTAAACTAGATCAGGTGAATTCCATTCCCTGCTACTAAACCTGACTGATCCTGGGCGCCTGGGTGGCTCAGTGGGTTAAAGCCTCTGCTTTCGGC
This sequence comes from Ailurus styani, assembly GCA_002007465.1. Lineage (NCBI taxonomy): Eukaryota > Metazoa > Chordata > Mammalia > Carnivora > Ailuridae > Ailurus > Ailurus styani. Next base: position 244,409 of record LNAC01000417.1, on the reverse strand, counting down.
TCAGGTCATGATCTCAGAGTCCTGGGATCGAGGCCCGCATCGGGCTCTCTGCTCAGCAGGGAGCCTGCTTCCTTCTCTGCCTGCCTCTCTGCCTACTTGTAATCTCTCTCTCTGTATCAAATAAATAAATAAAATCTTTAAAAAAAAAATAAACCTGACTGATCCTAAGTTCATCTAACCTCTCAAATCACTAAATGCTTTACCGGTACTATTTTATGCTGGTGGTGGTGCAATGAGGCAGGTATTCTCAACATCACAGGTTGGAAAATAAGTATAAGCTTTTAAGGAAGCAATTAGGTAATAAGAATCAAGAACCTTAAAAAGTCTATAACCTTTGGGGCACCTGGGTGGCTCAGCCGGTTAAGTGTCATACTCTTGATTTTGGCTCAGGTCATGATCTCATGGGTTGTGAGGTCAGTCCCATGCTCAAAGTGGGGTGTCACATGGGGTTTCAGGCTGGGCATGGAGCCTCTTTTGGATTCTCTCTCCCTCTCCCTCTGCCCCTCCTCCCACCTCTCTCTCTCCCTCTCTCTGAAAATTTTTTTAAAAAATTGTTTTTAAAGTCTACAACCTTTGACCCAGGAATCCTCCTTGGAATCCTAATTTTAAAATATAAAAAAATCTGTATGAATTATGAGGCCCACTGCTGTGTTATTTGTAATGGCTTAAAAGGGGAAACCAGCTAAAATTATGATCATGAAGAATGTGAAATGATCATGTTATCTACGTGACTTGGCCATAAGCACATGGGAGTATGTTTACACGATTTTATTAAATTTTAAAATCAAAATAGTACACTTTTTTGTGCAGTGTAGTAAAAACTATGACAAAACACACAAACATGCATAGAAAATGTAAAGTCAGTATGCCAAGGTGAAAAAACCATGTTCTCTGGATGAAGAGTCTATGCAGCATTTTTAAATTTCTCCCCTTCTCTGGTTTTGTCCCCTAATTTCCTTAATGAAAATATAATTTTTAAATAGAAAAATAAACTTAAAAAAAAAGTTACTTCTAATGAGCCAGCATAAAACCTTTTGTGGTTAAGTTTCTCCTGCTTAAATTCATCATTCCCCCTCCCCCATCATCCAATATTTATTAAGCAGACCCTTTAATGTCACAAGACTCTACTGCCATGCATTGATTTTTATGATCTTCCTGGAAAACTGCTAGGTGCATAGAAAGGTACGTGGTGTCTGTATGCATATCATATATCACTTTGGATTGCCAGACAGCCAAGGAAAAACACCATAAACACTAATTTTTACTCCTAGATGGCTTAGTAATTTGCTAAATTTCCTTGTAATTGCTCCTAATTATTCATTACATTTGAGTAGAAGGTGGTGGCTATAAATTTTCAATGAAAACAAAATTTAAATACAATGCATCCAAAATGCCTCCGCAGACCCAAGCGGCAACCTCTTTTCCTTATTAGGGAAATCCGCCAGACACTGGCAACACACGCTGCTTCCTAATGTGACAGAGGAGACAGAGCCAAGAAAGCCACGCGAAGAGTTTGATGCGAACGAGCTCAGTGAGGAGACTGCAGATGCAGCTCGCCCCGCCCCCCACCCACACACCAAGTTCAGGTGCGGGCGCGTTGTGGGAGCTGGTGTCCCCCACCCGGGCAATTCTCACACATCCCCGGCACCCTCCCCGGTGAGCCATCAGCATCTCGTGCTGATTCAGGGAGAGGCTGGCATTTCTGCATTCATTCATTCCCTCTTTCTTTCATTCACGAAGTGTATATGGATCACCTGCTTGGAGGGAGGCGGTGGCAGAAACAAAGACGACCTTCCTGCAGGGGGCTGAGGGCAGATGATATAGGAGTAAAACACTGTCACCCCAAGCCATGTCTTGCACCTCCACAGTGGCCCAGCTGGGGCACAATCGTGGCACCACCAGAGCTCCATCCAGAAGGGCATCCGAAGAGCTTCACAGAGCAGCACAGAGCAGGTGGAAATGGAACCCGACGGTAGAGGACTTTTAACGTGGGACCGTAGCTGGAGGCACTGTGGACAACAGTGTGGCCGTTCAGGGAAAAGTTAAACAGAGCTCCCCCGTGATCCAGCAATTCCAATTCCGGGGGGACGCCCCGCAGAAGGGGGAGAGCTGCGGCAGTAAACAATGCTTGCATGCCCACGTTCATACCAGCGCTGTTCACAAGAGCCAAAGGGGAGAAGCAACCCAACCGTCCCACCATGGGTCATGGATCCAGAATGCGGCAGCTCCTTCCGGTGGAAGATTGTTCAGCCTTAAAAAGGAAGAAAGCTCTGATACGTGCCGCAACCTAGATGCCCCTTGGAGAAGTTATACCAGCCGAAATAAGGCAGATGCAAAAGGATGAGTATTGTATGATTCCATGTATTTGGGGTACCTGGAAAAACGCGATGCCCAGAGATAGAAAATGGAACGGTGGCCAGCGGGAGCTAGGGAGAGCGGGATCGGAGAGTGAGGGCGGCACTCAGGAAGGTGAAAACGTTCTGGAAAGGGATGGTCACGACGTTTGCACAATGACGCGAATGCATTGAATTCGGCTGAACTGTACACTCATAGTGGTTAAAGTGGCCCACTTTGTGTTATATATATGTTAACTGCAATTTTTAAAAAAGTATTTAAAAATTTGACACTGTAGAAAAGAGGAAGGGCACTTAAGGTATTAACAAAACGAAACAAAACAGAAAAACCAGCATGAGCCAGAGCACAGAAGGGGCGAGGGGTGGGCTTTAGTCGAAGAACCAGGAGGACACCTATCCGGCTGCAAGATAGCGGGAACAAGGTGAGAACTATAATGATAATAGTCATGGTCCTATCCATAAGTATGACCTTTAAAGAGTGCGTCTTATGTACCAGGCCGTGTGCTCTGTTTTTGCTAGCATTATCTCATTAAGTCTTCTCAATGATCCATAAGGTAAGTACTTTGATTATCCCAAAGTTAGAGCCAGGTCTCAGAGAGCCGAGACCTGACCGGTGTTTCTCTGTCCCCAGAGCCCACCCTGCTGCTTCTGCCTCCCCACGCAACGTGGGAGGAGCAGTGGGTGGAACCCTCAAACACTGGGTTAAGGAGGGGGGCTTAACGAGAAAACAGAAGGGATCCGGGCAAGAATTTTGAGCAGCAGAATGGTGTAAAGAGAACTATGTTTGGGGAATATTAACTGGGCAGTGAGAGATAGGAGGCTGAAAGGACACTTGGAATTTTTCCAGGGAATAAATCATGATGATCTGACTGCAGAGGCTGTAATGGGAACAGGGAGGATGGACAGAGACGAGAGGCATCTTGGAGAGCTTGGAAACAGCCTGCATGGGGAGAATAAGACCATTCAGGCATCATCCGGGGGTTTTAACACCGGGAAGATAGTGTAGCTATAGGCAAGGAAGCAGGTTTATTGAAGGAAGCGAGTGAATGGAGGCATTTGGAAATGAAAATGCTAGCAGATCTGATTGGTGGAGCTGTTCCTCCGACGGCTGGAAACTCAAGGCATCAGACGTTAGCTTGAGAAGTTCAAGCACTCAGGCAGGCAGACTATGGCAGCCAGTGTGAGATTTTGGGACCCCAGGGCGGAAACCTACACATTCAGTCATTGAGGAGCTCCCAGGATGCGGCCTGGCTCCTGGCCTGTTCACCCAGCCAGTCTACACTCCGTCCATGCACACCAACCCCATCGATCATCCATGAACAGGTAACAAAGGAATATCAGACACTTGAGGAGGCTGCAAACATGAATAAGAAAGAACACAAACAAACAAATGACCCCAGAGGAACTGGAGATAATTCAGTGAACCAAAATTCCTCATATTAGTATTCTGCAAGAGATTCGAGACAAAGTTGGATCCATGAAATGAGAACAGGCTTCTATTATAAAAGAACAACTAGTAGTCCATAAAGAAGGCCTTCTAAATAAAAATGATCACTGTCATAGTAAGGAAATTTGGAGATAGGAGCGACTGGGTGGCTCAGTCGGTTAAGCGTCCAACCCTTGATTTCAGCTCAGGTCATAATCTTAAAAAAAAAGAAAGAAAGGAAGGAAGGAAGGAAGGAAGGAAGGAAGGAAGGAAGGAAG
>LNAC01000417.1:0-240029 GCA_002007465.1 Ailurus styani | reverse complement strand
AAGAAAGAAAGAAAGAAAGAAAGAAAGAAAGAAAGAAAGAAAGAAAGAAAGAAAGAAAGAAAGAAAGAAAGAAAGAAAGAAAGAAAGAAAATCTGGAGATAGAGTCAAGGGAATATACCAGAAAGCATACCAAGTAGTTAAAAAGACCTGAGATATAATGAGAGAAAAGAGAGCCTGATGACCAATCCAGGAGGGCCAACCTCTGGCCTAAGAAATAATACAAGAACAGAAGTTCATGGGTCTACATGTTAAAGGAGTCCATTGAGTTCCCAGGACAAGGAACAGAAGAACAACACAGCCTTATAAAGCTTCCACGCCATGGATAAGGAGATCCCAAAATCTTCCAGAGCTAAAAAGACAGGCCACCTGCGTGGATGCTGTGGGTGTGGGAGCAAAGTGGACAGCAGGGGCCACATGTGAGATGCCCCTCATGTGAAGGCTTTAGTCCTATATGTCTGCCTTGAGCCACACAGAGAAACTTCACCGTCGGCCAGTTTTGCATTCCCTCTTACCTTCACCCTGACTTCCAGGAGAGAACGTCCCAGGGGCAGAGCAGTCCCGTGGTTGGATGCCATTGGAGGGAAGGAGTAATCAGGGAATGGAGGCTCTCTTTTCCTCTCCTCATTTCCTCAGGCTCCACAGAGAGGAAATGGTCACTGGCACTGGGGACAACGACCTGGGTCACCAGACTATCTGGTGTCCGTGATAGGCCGCAACCCTCGAAAAGATAAGGCATAAGACAAGGGAAGGAGTTGAATTTGGGCTGAGCTTTTCACATTCTGTTGTAACGTCCTGTCTATCTGTCTCCTCAGCTGACTAAAAGCTTTAGGAGATCAAGGCCTGTATCCTCCTTAGCGTTTCGTACCCTGCACTTACCCCGCCCTAGTGCACCATGCGGTAAATGCTGAATGAGCAGATGGAGAAATGAGAAAGGGACCAATTTCTCCTTCTGTCCCACAGAAAAGGTGACAGTGGCTGCTGGCCCTGCCTCTGGAAAGTATGAATGTTCTGTTCCATTATTAAACAAAACAAAACAAAACAAAACTGTATAATTGGGCTCTGTTGTCACTCTTAACACAGAGGAGACCATTTTGCCTGTCATTCTTCAGAAAAAATGTGAATAATAAGTTTGTCTCTAAGAGAATTACACTGCAAACAAACAAAACAAAACAAAAACAAAACTTAAAACACAGCATTTTTCATACCACTGCTCCTCCTCACATTGCATCTTTCCTTCACTTCCAGGACTGACTTCCTGTGGCTGCTCCTCAGTGGGTCTGTTAAAGCCATCTTCTTTGCCTGTGGTTTTCCAAATACACTGACCCTCCCTGTGAGGACTTTGAAGCCCCACATGGGGACATCTCTGACTAACTCACTTCCACCATTGTTTCCCAGGGGATCCTACTAGCATCCTTGATTTAAAACCCTGATCCGGTCTAAACCTTCCCCCAAAGGACATCACAGACATGGAAGGTCAGTGCCCTCCAACCCATGGGCAACTATTTACCTCACATGACACAAGTTCTCAGCATCTCAAAGGAGCTTCCATCTCTCCTCACCTTTCTGCTCCTGGATCCAGATCGAGGCATTTCAGACCACACTTGCTGCTCCCTGGCGTGCAGCTCAAAGTCAGTGACACTATTTGGCCTCTAATGTTAAGTAGGGGACACTTCCTTAGAATTCCTATCTCTTGGCAGTTTCTTTTTTGCCCAAGACCCTGAAGTAGTAAGATGATGCAAGTGAATTGAGCCAGTCCTATTCTTGGAACATTCTCCCTCTGTCTTGCTCTTCCTCTCGTCACCAGGTTGGTCCAGTCCGTCTCCCTAGATTTTTAGAATATGCTGTGACACCAAAGCCACAGCCAATAGTAACTTTCATTTTTCTTGATTTATCCTCTTTGCTTATATTCTCTCCAGGGACTTCAGAAGAGGGGATAACTGAAGGTCTAGGCAGAATTTGAGTTTGACCACCCATGTCTTCTTGCTCATCTGTATATGTCTATAGATATCTTTTGATTCCCTATTTCCTTGTGACATACCAAGCCCCTCCAGAAATTTCGCCTCCTTGGTCAGGAGGTGGTGCAGTTGATTAAGCATCCCTCTGACTCTGGGTTTTGCCTCAGGTCATGATCTCGATCCCTGCATTATGCTCAGCACGTAGTCTGCTCGAGATTTTCTCTCCCTCTCCTTCTGCCCCTCCTGCTTATGCTCTCTCTCTCCCTCTCTCTCAAATAAATAAATAAATCTTCAAAAAAAGAGAGATTCCCCCTCCTTCACCTACTATGTGCATAAACCTGCTACAACCACACTCTCTACTTCACTCCAAATGTTATCTTCTCCTATTTCTCTTCCCTCCTACAATCTACTTGTTCTTATGTATGATTTTAGTAATATATAATGAAACAAGGGAGGTTATCTCTAGCTAGGCCTCACAGAGTCACAGAATTAGATAAGAGAGGAGGATGGAAGAGAATGGGGAGGGAGAATTGTCATGGTCCAATTTCTGGTCTTTAGTTTTGAGTAGTCTGAAGATGATGATGGGCTCATTCAGAAATGATTTGCTGATTCACAGTAACCAAACTTACAAGAAATTGATGCATAAATTAGATAATAGCAGATAAAACTTTCCAGTGACTCAAGGATCATGTGTACTCTTGAGCTCCAACCTTTGCAGGACCCAGTTGCCCAAGAGTACCAAGGTAGATATCATAGAGTTGATGGAAGAGCATGTAATCAGAATGAAAGGAGTCGAGCAATGTTGTAGGATATTTTGTCAAATTTCTGAATGGCCTGATGGATTATCCCTTTCCTTCTGAAAAAATGTATTTGACCAATGGCCAGATGATGAATCCATTAATTACAGAGTCTCTCTCCCTTAAAGAAAACTAGATAACACCCTCAAACTCAGGCTGCCCAGGTCAATTTTCCAATTTTCCTTACACTGTGACCCTATCACCGCCACCCTAATTAACTTAGTAAATGGACTCTTAGCTGTTTTTCTCTTTTCTCTTTCTCAGATGGCTGTTTTTCGGTGGGGGGGGTGTATATCTAGATAGATATCTAGATAAATAGAGGGAGAGAGAGAGAGAGAGAGGAGGTTAAGAATGGTCTTCCATTCAATCACTTCAATTCAAAAGTTTGTTGATGTCTTCATATTTCACCATTATAATGCTCGTAGTACATATTCACCATGCTGAAAACCCCTGACAAAATCTCTACATTCCTGTTCGTGGTTGTCAAAACAAGCAAACGAACAAAAACCTCCCAACTTCCCACATCAAGGGTTCTAGTACTATCTCAGTCATACTTCGCTATGACTTGAGCAAGTCATAAGCCTTTTCCCTGTCTTCTGAATAATACCTGCATTGAAGGACCAGGGGATTTCTAAGGTCCCTTCTAGCTCTTATAATTCAAGGATTTTATGCCTGAGATCGGTGTCCCTCTCTTAAAAATCACATGACCATATAACGCAATGGCTCTCTCATATTTCCTGGACACACAACAAATGAAAACTTGCCACAAAATGGATTGGAGAAGTTAGAAAAAGAGCAATGAGAAGGTGCAAAATGTCAAGAACCATCTGGGAAGACAAGTTGATGGGCTCAACTGCAGGTCTCATTTAGGTTCTGAGCTGGTAACATTTGCCTACCCGGTAAGCTGTTGAGGGCAAGGGGTGGAGGGGTAAATTTTATGACTATCAAAAAAGACTTTGAAACACTTAGATGAAATGTACCATATAAGGACTAAATACTCTAATTGGGCCTTTTCTGTCTCATTATTTGCCAGTGAAACTAATCCTGCTGATCTCTAGGTAATAGGGGAATTTAGAAATAGAATTCCATGCTCAGATAAAATCCAAGTATTCACCCTTGACCATTAATAAGTGTTATATGTATGAGAATTGAGGTGTTCCATTTTCCCTGAACTACAAAGCGTTTTGTTGGAGCTCATATTTCACCCCCCAGAATGCACTTTGCTAAAATGTTTACAGTGGAGCAGGGCCCTTGTGGAAGGGAGCTGATGAGGTGAGGGCTGTGTGCAAACACGCGGTGGGGAGTCTGGATGGGTTTACAGTAAGCACAAACGCCCCACTGGGACTGCAGCCTTTTACTTCTCACTGGGGGGTGGGGGGGCGGTGAAGGGGGTCTGCCATTGACCAGGTGCTGCAGCCCCAGAAATCAATTCGACGCTAATGAGGGCTGCAGCTGGGAACAGAGGAGCAAGTGGGAGTTTACAGATGATGCAGCTAGACTATCTGAAGCCACAACGGAGGCATAAGAAATGGCAACCACCACGTCTGTCCACTTCCCCTGTGAACACAGCAAACTCAAAGTTAGATAATAGGAGCCAGCATCAAAGGTAGAAAGTAGAGGCTGAGATATAGACAGTTTTCCTGGTTGAAATGGAGGTTTTAACTAACTCATTAGCCAAGAGCACAACCAGCACTGGAGACAACAAATAAGCAAAAGAAAGAAAGATGATTTTTTTAAAAACCACATCTCTTTGAGAACACTGAAATATTCAACCAGAAAAAGGAAATGTAACATACCTACAGATATTGTTATCTCTTGTAGACCAAAGATCACAAACCAATGACCCATAAGAGAAATCTTGCCCAATGGTTTGCTTTCCTTGATTGCCCTAGCATTGGCTTCCTATGTCGTGTTTTCTTTTGTTTTGCTTTAATCTGGAAAGACTTTGGTGGGTTTTGAAGACCACATGTTGCATGAGCCCCCATGCGTGTTCCCAGTGATATGCTCCCCAGTTCACCAAATGCCCCATTGCTCCCTTGTGCCCAGCCACAGCCACACATTTCTGCAGCTGGGATTGTCCTACAGGTGTTCTAAATTTGACATCCTGATGCAGAGCATCAAGATTTCTTGGTAAAGCTAGGCAAGGGTCTATGGGCCAGAGAATAGATTCTTCTGGTCCTGAAGGTCAGTGCTCTGCCTTGAGAGTTGCTTGAAGCCAGGGGTTGCAGGAGGTGGCAGACTCCTTCCCCTGAAAGCTCTTAACATTATGGAAGAGTCTGGCTTTGGGAAAGATGAATTGTTTAATTGCATCTAAAGTGGAAGGCAAACTAGACGTGCGTGTGTGTACACTCTATCATCTTTATATATCAGCTTGTTATATATGTATCTGTATATATCAGCTTTATTGAGATATAATTCACATACCATTCAATTTACCCATTTAAAGTGCACAATTCAATTATTTTTAGTATAGTCACAGATATGTACAACCATCACCACAGTCAATTTTAGAAATTTCTCATCATCAAAAAGAAACCCTGAATATTTTAGCAGTTGCTCCCTGCTCTGCCCACCCCAGACAACAATAAGGTACACTTTGTTTCTGTAGATTTGCCTATTCTGGGCATTTCATAGAAATATAATCACATAGGAGTGCCTGGGTGACTCAGTCAGTTAAGTGTCTGCTTTCGGCTCAGGTTTTTGAATTATTAGAGTTCCTATATATTTTGGACACAAGACTTTTCTTGGATATATAAGATTTTTTTTTTATTTGATGGAGGGAGAGAGAGATCACAAGTAGGCAGAGAGGCAGGCAGAGAGAGGAGGAACCAGGCTCCCTGCCGAGCAGGGAGCCCAATGCGAGCCTCGATCCCAGGACCCTGAGATCATGACCTGAGCCGAAGGCAGAGGCTTTAACCCACTGAGCCACCCAGGCACCCTTTTCTTGGATATATAATATGAAAGTGCTTTTTTCCATTCTTAGGTTGTCTTTTCACATTTTTGATACTGTCCTTTGATGCACAAAAGTTTTTAATTTTGATGACCTCCAATTCATCTATTTTTTGTTTTGTTGCTCCATATTTTGGTGTCATATTTACTATCCCATTGCCAAATATGAGCTCACAAAGATTTATCCCTATGTTTTCTAAGAGCTTTATGGTTTATAATTATTATATTTGGTTCTTTGACCCATTTTTAGTTAATTTTTATAAATGGTGAGGTAAGGATCCAACTTCATTCTTTGGCATATGGCTATGCAGTTGTTCTAACACCACTTGTTGAAAAGACTATTCTTTCCCCCATTTAATGGTCTTGACACCCTTATTAAGTTTCTTCTCAAGGTCATTCCTAAGTCTGTAACACAGATATCCCTACATTCTTAACCTTCATAAATCATCCCTCTCTTCAATCTCACGTAATACAGTCAGAGTTCCAAGCTGTCATGGATGTATAAATGTCATTCTTTTATCAAGTTTCTCCTAAATCTTCCTAAATACTTAGGTATCCCATAGGTGTGTTTTACTGGTCATCTGCCAGAAAATTCAGCCACCTCTCCCTCTGCTCCCCTATTTCTGCCATTTTATTATGGTTTCGAATTCTGTCTCTCTCCTTGAATTTCTGGGTCACAAGCATGGCCACAAACCTCATTCCTAGTTCCCAGAACATGGCTCAAACTATGCAGTAACTCCTAACACAATTTTACTAAAGGCATGGAGTAAGCAGAAGGAAATTACAACATACGAGCCATTAACATGCAATTTGATAGTGGGTATTCCTGTCCTAGGTTCCACCCACCAGGCCCATCCAAAGTATCTCCTGGATATCTCCCACCTTAGTCCTCTGTGCATTATCCCCGTGGCAATATTGGTACAAAGCCCCCTGATAAACATATCCTTCACCAGTCTCCCTATTCACCCTTTGCCTGAAGGAGAAGAAACCCTTTCCTTCCTTGAAGTCACCATCATTATAATCTCACAAAGATGTACTTCTGTTCATAGCAAGCATTTTTATATTATTATGGACTGCAGTTAGGTCCTCTATCTTAAACATTCCATCCCAGAAAAAGATCTGGCTTTAATTTTGCAGAACTGGAAAGCTCACAAAATTGTCACTCCCAAATCATAGGAGCTGTCTACACTCATATAGGAAGTCAGTGTCTACTTCCAGCTAAAAAGGGAGACTTCTGGCCACTTTGAAATGCAGGTAGTCACTCTCCTATCCCTATTCTGGCCATCAAACAGGACATCAAATAGTAGAGTACAGTCTCCCGGAACCCTGTTAGGGAAACTGGTGTGTCACAATTGCTTTTCCTCAGCTCTACTATTAATTCTCCAATTAGAAATATTCTTACTTAAAGAATTTTTTTAAGTTATGTCATACTTCTAATTTGGGCTATAAAAAACTATATTATCTTGGATATGCTATCATAAGCTTCATGATCATTTCCCTTATGGTTCTTTCTGGTAAGTTAGTGAGAATCACTTTGTGGCTCTAAATATTGTCCTACCAAAGCAGAAAAGCAACCACACATATCACTAGTCAAATTGGTAGAAAATTGAGAGCACCCAAATGCCTTTAACAAGAATGATGGGAATATAAGTAACATGCATTTGTGGTGTGTGTGTGTGTGTGTGTGTGTGTGTGTGTGTGTGTGTGTGTATGTGTGTTTTATCCAGATAAACTTCTGAGTTATTTAGTCCAATATTATTTGAAAGGGAAATGGAACTGATTTTTAACAAAACATATTTTACTAGGGCTGCTATGAAAGTAAATTCAAAGAAAAAAATAAATCTTGGAAGTAGACAGTTAATAGTAATAATCTCTTAGATCTAAAAAATGCATTACAGGCAAATTGAATGCTGGCAACTCCGTTAAAAATAAGTAATGTTCTTTTTGTTCCAAAACAAGAATTGATCCTCCTCAATTCTTCATTATTAAAATTCAGAAAACAAATAGAACTATTTCCTATACTGAGTAATTCATATCCTTCTATCCCAAGTGCTTTAACAGAGAGCCTGGCATAGGCTAGAAACCTACACAAGAAATTGTTGAATTACACAGGGTGGAGATGTGAATGTTCTCAAGTGCGAGTGTGTGCAGCTCTGTAGAGATGAGATCTTTCCTCCCCACAGTATCTAGCCTGGCTCTTCTACCGACCAGGCCCTCGCCCATTTCCAGTTGATTTTATGGGAAAACTTGATAATTCTATAATGTTCAAGAAGAAAAATACTTCTTGGACTGAATATTTTTGATACCAGTTTGCTTCCAAGGGACTCCATCTAGCCAGGATTTTGCAGGGATGTACACACAGGCCATCACTGGGGAATGGACAGACAGGCAGCAAGGCCTATGGGGCAGCCACGTATCTCTCCCTGGAACCCGTGAAGGAGTGGAAGTAGAGCAGTTCTGCCCTCTCACTCCCCAGCCCGGCTCCCAGAGACACCCAACACACAAGCTACCTCATGAAGAAATGTCTCCCCTCAGACCTTTTCCTCTTCAGGCTCCTTCAGCTTGCTCAGTCCTGGTGTTATCAACATTATTTGCATTCAGATCATTGTGATGGGCACACCTAGGTCCAAGTGTCAGGATTCTAAGGCCAACAGTCTGCTAAAAATGTTCTGATGAGAGAGCCTGGAGCCCTGAAAAAAGATGGGTTTGTAATCAGTGGCTACAATGTAGAAATGAAAGCCATGGATTCAGATGAGTTTGCCTCAAGGAGCACTGGACTGAGGAAGAGAAGGCTTCAGGATTAGCCCCAGCAATGCTCTAACTACTGAACTGTTCCCCAGTATCCATCCTCCCCTTCTTCTTTAGTAATAGGGCTCTGATTTATTTGGTTAAAAGACACTACATCCGGGATGCCAGTGTGGGGCAGTCATTGAAGGGCCCGATTCTTGGATTGGGCTCAGGTCATGATCTCAAGGTTGTGAGCCGAGAGTCATGAGCTTGAGCACCGAGTCAGGCTCTACACTCAGCTCAGAGTCTGCTTGAGGTTCTCGCTCCCTTTCTCCACCCTGCTCTCTCTCTCTCTTTCTCTCTCTCTCACAAATAAATCTTAAAAAACGAAAACAAAAAGGTACTACATCCCAATATGCGTTCTACCTGAGAAGTCAACAGAATGCAAACCCAGGGATTGTATGGCCCTTACGAGAAGCTTCTTTAATGACTGGCCTAGAAGGTGTAACATTTTGCCTTTTCTCCCTTCCTTTTCATGCTTCTGATGTATGGAGGTGAGAGCTGCCATCTTGGACCATGAGGTGACCTTGAACATGTTAGGGTGCTGAGACAGAAAGACAGAAACTGGTTCCTTGTATGAATTGTCCTTGGGCTTCCTTCCTTTGTGAGAATATTACTGTTCTTTTTTTTTTTTTTTAAAGATTTTATTTATTTATTTGACACAGAGAGAGAGATTACAAGAAGGCAGAGAGGCAGGCAGAGAGACAGGGAGAGGAGGAAGCAGGCTCCCTGCTGAGCAGAGAGCCCGATGCGGGCCTTGATCCCAGGACCCTGAGATCATGACCTGAGCCGAAAGCAGAGGCTTTAACCCACTGAGCCACCCAGGCGCCCGAGAATATTACTGTTCTATCTTATTTTAGCTACTGTTATTTTTTTGTTTTCTGTTAAGTGTATCCAAACTGAAGCCTAACAGAAGAAGTAAGGCAGAAAAAAAAGAGAGGAGAATGAAGAAAATGGAGGAGTAGTCATCAAGGTATGAAGGAAAACAAAGAGACTATCACAGAAGCCAAGGGGACAAAAATATTCCATGAATGAGTGAATGGTCAAAAGTGTCAAATCCTCCTGAGAGATCAAGCGAGGTAACACTAAAATATTTCCTAAATATCCACCAGACTTAGTGGTCCAGAAGTCACGGGTGACTTTTATGAGACCGTACAGGTTCCTGACAGAGGCAGAATCTGGTTTGCAGTGGGTTGAGTGATGAGAGGTGAAGAAATGGAGGCCACAGGGATAGATAAACCTATTGAGAAATTTGGCTGGGAAGGAGAGGCAAGAGCCAGAGTGGCAGTTGGAAGAGGATGGGAATGGGGTCAAAAAAGGCTATTTGGAAGAATGGCTATAGCTAGTCTTGTGAGGAATCAGGTGATAGGGAAAAGTTAAATATATAAAAGTGGGGAAGAGTATCAGTCCTTGTCCAGAGAGGGTGCTATGGCCACTCACTATAAACAAGTACCTCCCACTTCTGCTGTGTCTGGGGCAAAGCCCACTCCAGAATGCACCCAACTACCTTCACGCCTTCACCTGAGCAACCGCCGGAGGAGAGCGCACAGCTGAGCTGACAGGTAAGGAGCAATCTTCCTCAGCCTCTGAGGTGAGTACCTCCCCTCCCCTCTCCTCTCTTCCCATCTCCACAGTTACTCCCCACTCTCAGTCTGATGACTGAGAGTCTGATGGCCTCACTTCAGCTTTATTGGAGATTGGAAAGCATTAAAGATGATTTTTTTTAATTTTGCCACCTCACACTTTTTGAAATTTTAAAGTTTTTCACTCACTTTTTTGTCCCAGAGACCCATCTCCTGTAGCCAGTTCCAGAGACGCGCATTGCCAGGAGGGGGGTCGTTGCAAGCAGACAAGTCCATTCTTCTGTTTTTGCAATCTACTTTATAGACAATAATCAGGAGAGAAAGGCTTCGGATTTCTGGGTTTACAAACTATGTGAGTTTTGTAGAGCCAGCAGACCTATGGAAATGTGTGTGCCTGTTTTAGATTTCACAGTGATGGGGGTTGGGCGGGCAGGGCAACGAGCAATGTGACTCCTCCACGAGGAGGGATTGTCCTGCCCCCACAGCCAATGGCGTCCCCATCCCAGCCCTTCTTCCCCCAGTTCTGATAGTGAATAGACCAGGGCCTGAGAAAGGAGTGGTTATCAGGAGCTCAAAAACCTCGGGAATGAGGATTTGGGTAATGCCACCAGGAAGTCACCAAGGCCAACAAAGGCGATAGCCAAGGGCAAGAGGAATTTTTTTTTTTAGGAGGAATTTTAGATAGATAGCGAAGTGGGGAGAGAATGGGTGCCACTGACAGCCTCGTGTGCCCCTCTAACCTCCCTCTCCTCAATTTCCCCTCCAAAAGTGAGGCCCATTGGCACCTTGGAAGTGCTACTTCTGGAACCTACTTGGACAGGCAGACTGGACTTCAGTGGCCAGGGCGGTGGTCCACTCTGACCACCCCTCAGGAAAGACCTGGGCTCTGCTGCCGGGGTTGCCCAAGCTGAGAGCCTCCAACTGAGCCCCTTTGGGGTCCATGGCAGGGCAGGAGCTGAGGCCGTGCTCAGGAGCTGAGCATGGTCAGAGTGCTAGGGTCTGGTGACTTATTCCCCAAAAGATCTTGAATAGGGTATCTTCGCTCTAGAGGACCACATAAGGTGGGCTTCGTCTGATCCGAGCTGTGATTTGAGGCTCCCCCTGTCTAATCCTTCATCCCTTATGGGGCTCTTCTAGGTATCAGATCAGGACCACAGACAAGGCTTTTCTTCCCCAGTCCTGCCCCCTCCCCTTGAGCCCCTTTATCACTACTCCTCAATAAACATCTTCCCCCCTAACTCAAGTCTCAGTGTCAGCATCCTGCATGATCCAAATGATGCAGATGGGTAAAGAACATGAGATCTAGGACACACACCCTATACCAATTCAGGGCCAAGCCTTTTTGGTCATTCTTTCTCAATACATTATGCATTGGGTATTATGTTCTATTTTCATTATCTGATTTGAGCCTTTACTCCAATTTGTCTTCATATTTATTTAACTATGTGTTGTTTTAACTTATAAAAATAATACAAGGTAGAATTCAAACAGGACAGAGCTAAAAATCATCCTTTTATATTCCTATCTTAATGCCCGGAATTAACCGTTCATTTGTGGGTCCTTCCAGACTGACATATATGCCTATATATCAGTGGGATTATAGTAAACATTGTTATCCAACCTGCTGGGTATTTTAAAGTTAAAACTGTTATTTTGGACTTATGAACTTTTTTCAATATCAATATATGTAAATCTACTTGTTTTGTTTTTTAACAGCTGTTATCATAACTTAGTAAGTGATGTCATTGAAGAATTTTTACTTCCAGGATTTGCCTATTATAAATATGGCTGCTGTGATTCTCCTTGTATTTATTTTTCTGGGAACCGATGTCCCATGTTCTTGTCCATTTTTTATTGGAGTGTTTGCCTTTTTCATACTGATTTTTAAGAGTTCTTTAAATGTTAAAGATATTAGCTTATTTTCTGATGCGTGTTATAAACATTTTTCTCTAGTTTTTTGTTTATCTTCTGACATTGCTGTGGTATGTTTTTCTTTATAAGATTTAAAATTCGTACATGGCCAAATTTATGAATATTTTCTGTTACAAATTTTAGGTTTGGAGACTTGCCTTTGAAAGGCCTTCTTTGTAGCAAAAGCATGAAAAACAAATCACCTATGTATATTTCTAGTACATTTGTAGTTTGCAAGTATTTAAAACTTTCCTTTTCCAGAGTTCATTTTAGCATAAGCGATGTTTTATTTTTATCCAAATGACCATGTTAAGAACAGAACGAGCCATCTTTCCCCTGTGGATCTGAAGTACCACCTTTGCCACATTCTAAATTCCCATAGTATTTCTTCATTACCAAGCTCCTTGGTCCCTTTAGGATCCTTACAGAATCTATGTTAATCGGTAGGATGCGAAAAGATGAATGAAATAAGCAACAGAATGGAAACAACCACCTACACGTACATCAACAGGAAAGTTCGCCAAGGTCCTCACGGCTTTTACAGAGCGCTGGGTCTAAGGTTGAATCCGGTGGTCCAGTGTGTGCCAGGCAAGCAAGCAAGGAGGCACGGATTGGGGCAATGTGGGTTCTCGCCACCCTCTTACTGTGAAATCCTTCCCATTAGAGTTCCTGGATTTTATGAAAGCGTGGTGGTTTTAATGAGTGCATAACTCCAGGAAAGCTTTGCACTTCAAAGCCTGTTGCTATTACAGCCGCTGCATTAGTAAAGTAAGTAGGGGGATCAGTTGCACACGAAAACTTTGAGTGTCTTATGGCATTCCTCTGCAGCAAGACAGGCTTTCTGAAGGTGATTGCAGACGGACACGGCCCTGTATCTTTGAAGTATACTCAATGTGGAATCAATTCAGGAACTCACAGATACTAGTTATCAGCCTGTGTTTATTCACATCCCAGAGAAGTGTTTAATTAATGTAATACATATTGGTCAATTCTTTGCTTTTAAACTTTACCTTTGGCCCATCAGCAGATCAATATGTATTTTAATCTTCTTCTGTTTTAGAACTGGTTTTAAGACTCACAGCAGAGGCCCAGATTTCACAATCATTAATTGCTATTATCAGTGCCTTTCATTTCCTAAACATCAGCAGTTTCTTAAAATTCTGCTTTCATTCCTCTAAGTTATCCCTCCTTGTTCCTCACTTGGTTCTGTAGTGTCTTTCAACCAAGTACAGAGTTTACAACCAGCCAATAATGGGAAGAAAGGGATGCCCTGTGATTTGCCATTGATCAACTGCTCTGACTTCATCCACAGCTGCACACAAAGCTCAAGAAGCAGTCCAGCCACCTCTCGGTGGATGTTGCCAAGTACTTTTCCAAGGCTCCAGGTGGGTCTGCCAAAGGGCAGGAGACTCATATTCCTTCTCTCTCTCTTTTATATAAGTACTGAATTATCTTTGGATGGCCAATTATTCTACATGCCACAGTATAGCCTCTTTGTTCCTAAATTGCCAGTATTTTCTACTGTATCAAAGTTGGGGGGGTCCGAAGAGTCTGCCATTCCCTCATTGCATAATTGGGGCAAGTCACTTAATCTCAGTGGGTCTAAATATCCTCATCTGTAAAAGGTAATCGCAAAAGGGCAGTATGGGAAATTATGAGATAAATATGAATAATGTGTTTTACACAGAGCCTGGTTACCAAGACACACGCCAATAGGAAGGGGACTGTCCCTATTCACAGAGTTTGTATCACTGGTGTCCTATTGATTAAATAGAGGGTACTAACCGAATGGAAGGAAGTAATCAGACTACACAGTCAGCTGGCTTCCCTGCAAAGGCATCTCTTACTAGATTTAGGAAGGAAAGGAGTCTGTGTGATCATCAAGACAACAACAACCACACAGTCTTTTCACTTGGTGTATTGCATTAGTTCGAGCAGGACTATGTCCATTTGCCCCATTATGGAGCCTCCCTTCTTGTGGTGCTGTTTTCAAATGATCCTTTGCATTTTTATAGTTTATTTTATTCTAAACATAAAAGTATACGTGTGCAGAGTAGAAATTCAGAAATATAAAAGTATAATGGAATAAACAAAAATTATAAATAAAATAAAGTATATTCTTGGGATGCCTGGGTGGCTCAGCCAGTTAAACATCTGCTTTCAGCGGGGGGGGGGGTCCTTGCTCAGCAGGGAGCCTGCTACTCCCCCTCCTTGTGCTTGCACTCTCTCTCTTTCTGACAAATAAATAAAATCTTTAAAAATATATTCATCATTCCACTTCTGGTAGTATTTTGGTGTGTTTTCTCTCAAAAATGCACCAATGTAGATATTTACATGATATAGACATGGAGCGACAAAACAAGCCATTTCACAAAGAGAAAAATAGGCTTGGTTCTGAAATGTAAACCCGTTTGTTCAAGAGTCCATACTGGCTTTAAACTTAGCACCTTGTTTGCCATCGTTAGGTAAAATCAACCTCCTTAGTTCATATCTCTGAAAATCTGTGAGTAGAAAGTCAACAAAAAGAGCAGGTTCCATATACAATTTATGTCCTATTTTTTTTATTTTTTTTATTATTTGCCCCAGGGGTACAGGTCTGTGAATTATCAGGCTTACACCTTTCACAGCATTCACCGAAGCACAAACCCTCCCCAATGTCCATAACCCATCCACCCCACCCCTACCCTCCCACCCCCCAGTAACCCTGTTTGTTTTGTGAGATTAAGAGTCTCTTATGGTTTGTCTCCTTCCCGATCCCATCTTATTTCATTATTTTTCCCTCCCTACCCCCCACAACCCGCCACCCTGCCCCTCAAGTTCCTCATATCAGAGAGATCATATGATAATTGTGTGTCCTATTTTTTTTTAAGATTTTATTTATTTATTTGACAGAGAGAGAGAGAGATCACAAGTAGGCAGAGAGGCAGGCAGAGAGAGAGAGAGGAGAAAGCAGGCTCCCCACTGAGCAGGGAGCCTGATGCAGGCCTCGATCCCAGGAACCTGAGATCATGACCTGAGCTGAAGGCAGAGGCTTTAACCCACTGAGCCACCCAGGCGCCCTGTGTGTCCTATTTTTTTGATCAAACACCAAATCATGAGAACTTTGCCATGTCAGTAAGTATTCTAGGAAGTCATGGTTCTTAGTATAGACTATTATAGACCATTTATGAACATAAAATTTATTGGACAATCCCTTATTTTGCTTTTACAAGTAACCCTATGACGCATATCACACAGAGAAATCTTAGTATATATCTGGTTTTTCCTTAGGACAGATTCCTAGAAGTTGGATCAAAGGTAAGGAACTTAACTGAAAGATTATTATATACATATATATAGTCAAATACTTTCCAGAACGCTTGTACTTATTTACATACCGCCCACAGTGGCACAGAGCCATCATCACTTAAAAAGTCCTCTCTCTTAGGCAGGAAGCTGTATTTCATGCCATCCAGTGTGGTATGCTTTCTGAGCCCCAGATGTCTACACTTAGGTGTCAGGGCTCCAATTTATCTGTGGTAACTCACATTGTCCCAGGGCCCATGGCACTGGCAGTACCTGCCTTCTTGTCTTATTGCCTCTCGAAGCCATACCGACCAGTCTGGTTTGACGTGAGACCACAGTGCAGTCTCTTCTGATAGCAAGGATTGAGGACTCCCCTGGCCTCTACCCCGCCAAAGGATGGAAAGATGGTTTCTGAGATTTATGATTTCCCTACTTCAGATTTCTTCCTTATCTTGCATTTAGAGGTAGAGTTGACACAGTAGTGCTTAGTTTCCAAAGGCCAACACATGCACACGCACGCACACATACACATCACACAGATTTTAGTTCTCGTCTCCCTATGTTTGGGTGAATAAACATAAGTAAAGTGATTATTATAGACAATTCTCATCTCAGGCAATCACATCCATCTCAATGAGCAGATTATTAAGACTCCTTACACAATTATCTGGCTCAAAGAGATTTCCCAAACGGTATTTATCCAGGAACAATTGCCTGCGGGACTTTGGGAGCAGAACAGAGGATCCCCTAAAAAGGTGCTAAGTACCTACTAAGCTGCTTTCCAAGATATTCCTTACATACTCTGGAGAGCACACATAAACACACACACCAAAATTTATCAGAAAACCCATGATACAAACTGCATAAAATATAGGAAATATTATATTATTACTAGGTCTCAAAACCTTAGGAAAAGAGTCTGGGAAATAAGCTTAAACTATTAATAATGTCACAGTTTTAAAAAGAAAAGCCAGATATTACTCCGAAATTACAGATATAAGAAGAAAGAGAAAGGAGGACTCTTACTGACTTGACAAGAATTGTGTCCTGAGCACACCAAGGGACAGACCACTAGGGGAAAGAGGTAGACACCAACACACAACTTTAAAAAGTGTCAATTATTTAAGGGGAAAGAGAAGAAGGAGTCAGAAAAGAAGATGATTCTATCAAAGAAGTGGGAAGCGAACCAGTATGGTGAACTCATGTGGAAGCTGCAGTCCGAGCTTCAAGAAGCAGGAACAAGTCCACAGTTAAGCACTGCACAAGAAGTCAAGGATAAAAACTGACATGATTGTGTGGATTTGTGAGTCGGAGAAGGCTTAAAGAGAGACAACAAGTCACTGCCTTTTGAGAGACTTTTCTGGAGATGCCCTCACCACCACAGCACTTTCTTCTAGAACCCAACACATCTCTGCAGGCTCTTCTGGTCACCTCCGCTGAGCTGCTGGTGGCCCACACAAAGACCCCGCTCTTTCTGCACACAGATGATTGTGGGGAGGTGGGCCTCAAAGACTCAAGGGCTCCGAGCTCAGCTCTTTTAGATTCTTAAACTGGAAAACTTTGTGAACTGGAGCTATGGCAGCCATGCCCAAGTTATGAGGAAATGGAACTGAGAGAGTCAATCAGCAGAGAGGGAGGAGAATCGAGGACAGCAGCGGTGGTGAGGGAACAGGGAGCCTAGACGCAGATGACAAAGAGGCTGCCTTGTAACAAGGACTCTCTGCTTCCTCTGCAGTCTGGGCTGCACTCCTTGCCCTGGGGTTCCATGAATCATCCTGCTTTCCTTCCAGTAATTTTCGGTGGGATTCGATGCCTTATCATCGAATTACCCCTCATCAGAGACACAGACTACTCAGTGTCATTTAGCTGTGTGCAAATATTTCTTCACAAGCTCAGCAAGAAAAAAGGTGTCATTATCTCCCTTCTCCCTGAGGGGAATCTCACATAACATGCCGAAGGTCACACAGCTGCTGAGTGAATTTGGATCTAAATTTTCACACCATGACTCCGGGCCATGAAAGGGATCCAAGCTCAATTCCTACTGATTGATGAGAAGTCCTGAGAAGTGCAGAGAGGCTATGTCTGTGCTATGAGCTCTTCCTTTCTATTAAGTTCTAAAGAGAACACCTTAATTTGCATTACCCGTACCTCAACATTCGGTATGCTCCTTAAGAGAGGAAGTGTGTCAGAGAAAGCCAGAAGCTTCCCAAAAGAAGTCTGCTTTCTCCCAGTTCATGGAATAAACTACAACTACAATATGAACTTTATCCGAAGTTCTTACAGACTCCAACAGAAGTATAAACGTTTTTCAGTTATTAAAAGAATTGAAAGCTTTTTATTGTGCATGAAAAAGACAAACTCCTCCCTTTCAAATTATTTGACTTTATAGTACAATTCCTTCGGCTGGGAGAACTTCAGACACTTTTTCAAATAACCCCAACCATTTAATCTGTACCTTTAGGAAGTCATGCTGAGAGTATATGGACAAGAGACAGACGGAGCCAGAAAAGAGGGGTGGGGGAGGGGGAGGAGAAGGAAGAAGAAAAGGTAAGGCACTGTTTCTGAAGTGGTAAGAATCTCCCAGTTTTTCTGGCCTACTTTAAAATTAGCTGGGTATTTCTATCCACAAAGAACACCTTAACATTGTTTAGGTAGTAGCTACACCTGAAAAAATCTGCTTGTCTACTCCAGGTAAATCTTTCCACCTATTTGTCATCCCCTTACATATAAATCAGCACTAGACACTTTCACTGGAAGCTAGGATGCTGTCTTAGTCAGCTCAGGCTGCTATAACAAAATACTGCAGTCTGGATGGCTTAATCCACATTTATCTGGAGGCTGTCTGGAGGCTGGGGAAGACCACGATCAAGGTGCCAGCCCATTGATCTTATGGAGGGCTGTCTCCCTGGCTTGCAGTCAGCCACCGTCTTGCTGTGTCCCTACAGGGGGGAGAGACTCTCACTCTTCCTCTTCTTGCAAAGCCAGTAATCCCATCATGAGGGCCCTTCCTTCAAGACTTCAGCTAACCTTAATTACCACTCAATAACCCACCATCACACTGGGGGCTAGGGGTTCAACATATGCATTTTGAGGAAACACAATTCAATCTGTAACAGATGCTTTGAACTGGTATTTTAAAAAAAGAAAGAAAGAAAGAAAAGAAAAAAGGAAAAAAACTCTGGGAGCAACACCCCAGAATATCAGCTATGGTATTATAACAGGATACAAATGTCTATACAAGTAGAATGATAAGCCTTGGACAAATACCAAAGACATTCTATAATTTGGGAAGGTTGGATAAAAGGTCTTTGAAGATGGTTTTAAGCCATGAGAAATGACTTTTAAGAAAATAGTTTTAGTAGGTTTCCACTGAGAGAGAATCCAGATTGGAAAACATGGGAATGGGAGGAAACAGAGGCCCTATGTGTAGGCTATTGTCTCAGGAATGGAATCCAGATGCTGAGGGTGCTGTTGTGGGGCGGGGGGAGGGAGCATCAGCTGCTGCACCCCTTCTCTGGGCCATGCATTATAAGACCACTAAGTCTAGGGGAAGCTCAAGAACTTTAACTTGAGTCCAGTTTAAGAATTGGTTCTGGAACCTTTGAACTCTTGAAAAATAGCATGTAGTTTCAGAAATTTAGTTGCTTAAATCCACTTTGGGAGGCTGATTATTCTTGTATTTGGAAAACTACTTCAATAGACTTTGGTTCTATGAAGGTAAAGCCAAGATTCTAATTTGAAATTTAAAATTTCCAGAAAACATTAACTGCTTTGTGTAATTATATCAAAAACTCGATTTATTATGTGTCAGTAGACTGCGGCTAGGAAGTAGGTTGGAAGAAAAGCTGACATTATTTTCCCCACTCTTTCTAGGACTCACTGTATGGGTACAGTACTTGGACTCTGAGTAAAGGAGACATACCACAGAGCACACCCATTGTGGAGAGGTAAGTTGGCCTCTGAACCATGGCAGCAGACCAAGGAGAGTGACTCTGTGGAAGGGATTTTCCCAAGAACATTAGGAGTCTTTATATCTGTTTCCAGTTTAAAATTTTTTCTTTTTCTATAATAAAATTCCCTTCAGTTATTCTCAAGTCTTCATCAAAGTTTTGCTAAACACAAAGCCTGGTCTTAGTAAAAAGACTGAATTAAAATTCAAAATATTAATAGTAAATATTTAAAGTAATTTAAATAGTAAATTTTATGTTTTATATATTTTACCTAAATTTAAAAAGAGTTTTTAAAATAGTTTTTTAAGCTTTCCATTAAAAAATCCCAGGTCCAATTAGCCTCACTGGTGAATTCTATTGAATGCCTACAGAAAAATTAACATACATCCTTTCCAAACTCTTCCCAAAAATAGAATAGGATAAAGAATTTCTCAGTTCATTCTATAAGCCGAGTATTACCCTAGTATCAGACAAACACATCACAAGAAAATAAAACTTCAGACCAATATACCCTATAAACAGAGATCCAGAATTTTCAACAAATTCTAGTAAATGGAATTCAGTGACATAAAAAAAAAAGAATTATACACTATACCATCACCAAATGAGAACTATTCCAGGAATGCAAGGTTCATTTAACATATGAAAATCAATCAAGGGGACACATCATATTAAGGAATAAAGAACAAAACCACATGTTCATCTCAATAGATTCACAAAAGTCATTGGA
Source organism: Ailurus styani (assembly GCA_002007465.1). Lineage (NCBI taxonomy): Eukaryota > Metazoa > Chordata > Mammalia > Carnivora > Ailuridae > Ailurus > Ailurus styani. The sequence continues at coordinate 220,082 of LNAC01000417.1, read as the reverse complement.
CAAAAAGCTGTTCCTAAAATTCAGATGGAATTGCAAGAGACCCAAAATAGCCACACACACATATATATACATATATATGTACCACATACACACACACACACACACACGTGTGTGTGTGTGTGTGTGTGTATATATATATATATATATATATATATAAAGAGTTGGTGGACTAGCGCTTTACAAGTGCAAAATTAATTTCAAAGCTACAGTAAGCAAAACAGTGCAATACTGGCTGAGACATACATGATGAATGCAATAGAACCAAGAGTCCAGAAATGAGCCCTAATAGTTACAGTCAAAATTATAGTGATTTTTGAAAAGAGTGCCAAGACAACTCCACGGAGAAAGCATAGTCTTTTAACAAATGGTGCTGGGACAGCTGGATACCCACATGAAAAAGAATGAATTTGGATCCCTACCTTACACTATATATAGAAATGGATCACTCAAAATGGATCACTGACCTAAATATAAGAATTAAAATTATATAACTCTTAGAAGAAAACAGAGTAAATCTTTATAAACTTGGGTTAGGCAATGGTTTCTTAGAGATGACACCAAAAGTAGAAGTAACAAAAGAAAAAAAAATAGGTAAATTGGACTTAACCAAAACTAAAAATTTTTGTAATTTCAGAGGACACTACTAAATAAGTGAAAAAAACAACACACAGAATGAAAGAAAATATTTGCATATATATAGCACTTGTATCCAGAACATATAAAGAAACCTTACAACTCAAAAATTAAAAAAAAGAATAAACCAATTAAAAACAGGCAAAACATTTGAATAGGCATTTCTCCAAAGAAGATATACAAGTGACCAATGAGCACATTTGAAGACACTCAACACCATTAATTATGAGCAAATGCAAACCAAAACCATGATGAGATGTCACATGACACCCACTAGAATGGCTACTATGAAGAAGATGGACAATGTGGGGTGCCTGAGTGGCTTCAGTCAGTTAGGCATCCAACTCTTGATTTCGGCCCAGATCATGACCTCAGGGTCATGAGATCAAGCCCCACAGCAGGCTTCCCACTCAGCGGGGAGCTGCTTGAGATTCTCTCCATCTCCCTCTGCCCCTCCTCTCTCTGTCTCTCATAAATAAATCTTTTTTTAAAAAAAAAGATGGACAGGGACACCTGGGTGGCTAAGTCAGTTAAGCATCTGCTTTTGGCTCAGGTCATGATCCCAGGGTCCTGGGACTGAGTCCAGCAGCAGGCCTGCTTCTCCCTTTGCCTGCTCCTCCCCCTGCTAGTTCTTTCTCTCTCTCTCTCTCTGACAAATAAATAAATATATAAAAAAAAAAAGATGGACAACAAGTGCTGACAAGGATGTGGAGAAACTGGAAACCTCATACATTGTCAGTGGGAAGGCAAAATGGTGCAGTTACTTTGGAAAACAGTCAAGTTTTGAGGAAAATTCCTCAAAACCTTAAACTTGGAGTTACCATATGACCCAGCAATTCCACTTAAGAGAGGTATACGCAACAGAAATGAAAACATGTCCACACAAAAACTTGCACAGAAATGTTCATATCAGCATTCTCCATAATAACCCAAAAGTAGAAACAAACCAAATGTCACTCAATGGAAGAATAACAAAAATGTGGTATATCCATACAAGGGAATACTATTCCACCTAAAAAGGTATGAAGTGCTGAAACATGCTACAGTATGAATAAAACTGAAATCATAAAGCGCAGTAAAAGAAGCCAGGTAAAAAAGGCAATACACATGATTCTATTTACATGACATGTCCAGAATAGGCAAATTTATAGATACAAAAAGTAGGTTATGGCTGCCAGGGGCTGGGGGTGGAAATGAGGAATGGATTGCGACTTTCAATGGGTACAGAGCTTTTCTTTGGAGTACTAAGAACTAGTTCGGGAATTTGAAAGTGGTGATGGTTGCACATCCTTGGAATATACTAAAACCTATGGAATGAATTGTATGACATGAGAATTATATCTCAATAAAGCTGTAATTTAAAAAATATACACAGGCAGGCACTCTCATCTAAGTATTTGAACTATTTGAATTGTTATGAAGTCAATAAACTTAAATCAATGGATGATTGGCAGTGGTGAAAATTATTTAAGGAGAAAGTGACACAAGGTTTCCACTGTCATTAACATGAATTCAGGACGACTGTATCGGACTTCCGCAGGAGTTTCTCTTCTGGGGAACAAGGATTCTGCCTCCCTACAGATTAGAGAGAAGCAGCAGCCCGACAGACTAGGAAATGACTTTGAAGCTGATATTGGCATCCACGTGCTGGGATCGTTACATGCAGCCCTACAGGTGGGGTGCTAGGCACACAGACGGTGATGGAGATGGGGCCCCCTGGAGCTGTGCTGGCTGGCGGTGATCCCTGGTGATCCCTGCGGTGTCTATGCCCTTCAAGGACTCTTGGACCCAGGCACACTTCAGTAAGAACATCATCACCATTAATTATCTGAAAACACAATTTTAATGCTGACTGTGAATAAAAACTCTGCTTCAGAGGAAACTCTCTCTTGTCGTCAGAGCATATATGTAAAATATTTCTTCCCAGCTCAGAGGAAAACCCAAGTGTATTCACAGGTGGTGCTTCTGTAACCATAAAAACACTTACAATGAGTTCAATGATCACCTGTACATCAAGGTCGCTAGAATGAACTGTTGCCTTTCAACCTCAGGTCCTAAATGATTTGCAGAGAGTGTCCAAGTTCGAGAGCTTTCCATGCACAGTTTTATTGTGGAAGCCTCTTACTTTCAGACCATAAGTGAGCTTAGAAAAAGTAAATAATAAATATATTTTGCTTATTGTTGGAAGAACAAAGGCAAAACCCATATGTCCTATTTATATCTACTACATTTATTTCTTATGTGGTGCTTTTTACTAGGCATCCACTATGATTCCACCCTTTCTGGATTGCATTTAAGATCTTTCCCTTCCATAGATACCCCAGATAGATAGAAGAGATCTATCAAGATATAGATAGAAGGGATCTATCAAGGACAGGGAGCACCCCTTATATTCTTGTCATTAGTGAATATTTATTAATATCTGATAGCTCTTAACCTGTCAGCTCAGTCTTCTTCAGATCTAAATAAGACCTTTTATTTTACACAGTTTCCTACAGCAGCACATTTCTGGAGCCGCTTCACTGGGAGGATTCTGTCAACAATCAGCATTCCACTGGCATTAACATGAGATAAAAGACAATGAAGCATGACTCAATTAAACGGCAAAAAAAGCATCTTCAGATAACATTAACCCAGTAGTCTTCAAAATCTATGTGGAGCTTCTGCTGCATGGCTAGCATTCAGGTCAGTACTTGGAAAACATATGCCTAAGTATCGAACAAACCCACATACAAGATGATTTAGAAGAGAGGTCAAAACTCTATTCTATCTCCTTCCAGGGTATACCCAAGTATTTCACAACTTAGGAGTACATGGTATCAGTTAGGTCTCCCCAACGCAAAGATTAAGAACAAAATTTTTCTTTAAGATGTCAATGCAGGGCACCTGGGTGGCTCAGTTGGTTAAGCAACTTGCCTTCAGGTCATGATCCTGGAGTCCCAGGATGGAGTCCCGCATTGGGCTCCCTGCTCAGCGGGGAGTCTGCTTCTCCCTCTGACCTTCGCCCCTCTCATGCTCTCTCTCTCTCTCTCTCTCAAATAAATAAATAAAATCTTTTTTAAAATGTCAATGCAAACTTAATTTACAGAGAAGATACAGTTTGGGAGCCCTTTAGAGTTAGATCTATTTAAAACTAATGGACAAAAGATTATATGGGGAGTCGTTCCGAGAATGTTCCACAGTATGAACTCATGGACACTGGATGCTGGGGTATGCCAGTTGACACATTTCCACAACCAGAAAAGAGTCTTAGGATAAAACTGCCAAGGCCAGAGAGAAAAGGTGGAGCTCTTCTGCCAATATGTTGATGTACTCATCTGTATCTCACATAACCAGGAGGGCTGGATATGTTCCTTACGGAACCAGAGGATTTTTGTTGGTTTGCTTTGTTTTTTGCTGTATTTGAAATATTTAATGCTCTGGGATTAAATCATCAATATTTTAGGTTTCATTATGTTGAACACTTAATCATTTCAGTGAAAATTGCTCTCGTTGAACTAAACCGTTAGGAAAAAAACTATATGGTTTCACAAAAGTAATAATAAAATAGATTCAAAGAGTACACAATAAAATTTTTCAAAGATTTCATTGTTTGGGGAAATTATTAAAATTCTTTTGCTTCAGTTGTAACAAAAGACATAGATAAATGACCAAGGACATATGTTGAGCTCATGGGTAACTAGTAAAGGAAAATGCTCTGGCACATTTAAGATATGATTTATAAATTCTAAATCATTATTTGAAGTTATGATTAATATTATTTCTTTCAAGCTGAATTTCTTTCGTAAGAAAACTATAAAAATATGCCAACAAAAGTGGGAATCAAAAAAGCAATCTTTTACTTTTTTTTAAAGATTTCATTTATTTATTTGAGAAAGAAAGCACGAGCAGGAGGTAGAAGCAGAGGGAGAGGGACAAGCAGGCTTCCCGCTGAGCAAGGAGCCTGACACCAGACTCGATCCCAGGACCCTGGGGATCATGACCTGAGCCACAGGCAGCTGCTTAAATGATTGAGCCACCCAGGCGCCCTAAAAACAACCATTTAAAATGGACCTTTAAGATAAATCTATACATTAAAATATACCTTTTTGATGCTGTAGAAATTAAAATACCTATTGAAATCATAGGTTCATTTAAAATCATCACAAATGGGGGTGCCCAGGGGGCACAGTCTGTTGAGCATCTGACTCCTGGTTTCGGCTCAGGTAGGGATCTCAGGGTCATGGGATCAAACCCCATTTGGGGCTGCACACTCAGCACAGAGTCTGCTTGGGATTCTCTCTCCCTCTGCTCCTCCTGCTCATGCTCTTTTTCTCTCTCTCAAAAAAAATCTTTAAAAAAATTATTTAAAAATAAAGTAAAATTATCAACAATGATGGCAACTGAGTGACTAAAGGCTCTAATATAGACAGTCACTGTTCATAATACTCAGAAGTCAGAAATATAAAATGGAAACCTAAAAAGATTCAGAAATTCAAATTATGAAGACAAAGAATGAGGATAATTTAAAAGAAGGAAGGATCTTTCTGGTTGGAAATATTAAAATATTAATGTACTATTCTTTAAAAAGAAAACACTAAAAATTACTGGTCATATTAGTTTCCTATGGCTGCTGTGACCAATTACCCCAAACTATGGTTTAACAAATGCAAAATGTATTCTCTCACCGTTCTGGAGCGTTGGAGGGGAGAATCTGTCACTTGGCCTTTTGCAGCTTGTAGGCGCCCCTGTAGTTTGGGTGTGTGGCCTCTTCCTCCACCTTCAAAGCTGCACAGTCTTCTCTCTGTAATCAGACCACCTCCTGCCTCCCTCTCTCATTAGGACACCTGTGATCCCATTAGAGCTCATGCAGATCATCCAGGATAATCTCCCCATCTCAAAATTCTTAATCACATCCGCAAAGTCCATTTTGCCACGTAGTGTAACCATCTCAGGTTCCAGGGATTAGGACGTGGATGTCTTTGGGGTCATTGTTCAGTCTACAGTAATACCAGTCCAAAAGACATACTATAGAATTCTCACCCCCTTCCTAGGACTTGTACGAGTTATTGCTTTCTTGATCGGCTTTGCTTAGCCTGTGTCATTATGTTCTACAGACCATCAATGGCCGGTTGATCACCAATATCTTTCAACCGAAGGTCTCTCTGAGAGGGTCTCTAGGGTCGCTCAGCCCAAGCTAGTGATGCTAGGCAACATAACGCAGGGCTTTGCTCTGAAGGATAGATATAAACTTCACTATTCTTCCCATGACTAGTCATATGGATGGATGTGTTGTGTTTTGCTTTGTCTTGTCTAATCAGTGGATACGTGATGTAGATTTTGAACCAAAACACACTTCTCAAAATTATTACTAACGGGGCAGGGTAACTTTTAAATTTTTTCTCTTCTTTAGAGAGTGCTAATTATTTGTTGAGCAGGACTGGCATAGTGGAAATAAGGTGGGCTTTGGAGTTACAGCTCTGGGTTTACTACACACTGGGTTACTTTCTACCTTTTATATTCAAAGACTTATTTATAAAAAGTGCACAGGAAAATAGGATTGATTTACCATTGTTCAATACAGTCTACAGAATGAATTCAGATATGATTGATAAGTAAAGTAACGTGAAAATAGTAATGATCTCATTAAGTCCTCGATAACACCCCATACTATAAATGTGAAATAAATAGTGTTGCTAAGTCTAATAAACGCCAGACATTGGTAAATGAAAGTTACCTTTCTCCTATTTAAATTATCATTGAACTGGCAATTGCCATATCTCCTATACCTCGGCGGTTGTGTTATATCATTCCAAGGCGCTTATATTAAAAATTCAGGCAAAGCTTCAAGGAGTTAGTGTGACTTAGATATCAGAACAATAACTTTAAGAATCCCTTTGATAGTGACGGAAGATAGAGGTATTTTTCTAGATCACAGGACGTTAGTAAGAAAATCCACATACTAAGGTGTAAAGAAAAATTCCTTCCCCTTACAAAAATATGTGAAGTCATTCTCTTGAGAAATGCCTACTTTATATATCATTCTTAAGGAGGTAAAGAAGCTGATTGAGCAACCGTCCTTGCCAACAGAACACAGATCTCAAATCCGCAGCGATTGGTCACTAACGTGCTCAGAAGCAGTCTAGAGTTTCTCAGATCTCCATAGGATATGTCATTAAATCCTCTCCTCCTGCTGGGTCTGACTTCTGGGAAAAAAGCATATGGTATAAAAATTACTATATTTGGTAGTGAATACTAATGATCACTCAGGAGGCCCATCCTTCGGTTTCTTTGGCCTTTAGCATCTAGTTGGTTATAAATGTGACATGATTTGATCTGATTTAATAATCTTTTTGAATCTGTGGTTCAAAATTTACAGTATAAAATATATCTGTAAAATCAGATACCCAAATATATGGAGAGACAAATACATTTATTTTTGGTGTTATCCCATTAACAGATGGTAAAATGAAGGCAAGAAAAACCCAGGACTGTCCAAGTCTAAGTTTACAGAGGTGCTCATTCCTCTTAAATTAGTAAACTCTGGAAACAGATTCAACACAAACCTACACACACAAAGACATGTTAAGTGATATAGGGTAACACTGTTTTTCTATAGTGTGGGGATTGGAAGTGATGTGACATTAACTACAAAGCTGTATATCAATTTCTATACAATGTCTTAATCGTTGTATGGAATGACAGAAGAAAGTGTTTTGAAAAATGCAGAAATTACTCTATGATCTATACAAAAACAGTAACATTTCCTGCATTATAATAAATTTTTGAGTTGAATTTCACACATGTTATTTTAGGGTATATTCTATAATATTCAAAACCCGGCATGGTTAATAAAAATAATTCCAGGGAAAGAACTAAGAGAGATTTGGTTAAAGATGTAATTTTACTTCACATAAACAGCTTTCTAAATATTTATCTAAAGCTAATTACGCTGGCTCAGTACTGTAAGAAATAGGATTGTGCTACACAGTAGGACAGTCATAGTTTCACTTCCAGTGGCATAAATCACTTGGCTAATTTGGCTAATAACATCAATAGTTAGTATACAAATTTTATTTACCAAGGCCAGTAGAAAGAATTCTCAGAAGTTGTGTTATATTTGGATCAAATGTCACTGTAAAAACAAGACAAGATAGATTCCATAATACATACTGTTATTTTCTAATGTATCCATAATGAAAAACTCCATCATGAAAAATAATATAAAATATGGATTTTGTATCAAAACTCTGTCAAAAAGTACAGTTCACATCAGAAGTTAAGAGCACTGGGGAGTTCAACGATTAATACAAAAGCAAATACATATTACAGATATTTCTTTGTTCTTCACTTACCATGATGCAAACTGCAAGGATTTAACCTTTAAGGGTTAAAGAGTTTAATCAATGTCAATGTCTGATCTTCTGAAGGCGATAAAGAACAGTCTGTCTAGCGATACCCAACAGAACATCACTTTGTCAAGCCACAAAGCGCCCAAAAGCTTGTCAAGTAAGTTACCAGAAACCTCTTTGTGGTTAGAACTCAGCTCCTTCCTGCTTGACCTATTATTTGATATTTGACCACTTGGTTGCAAGACACTTGCTCTTTCTAGCTGAAATGTCACTGGGGCATCTTGTCAGCTCCCCGACATCTCGGCCTGACATACAATTTTACTTTTGTGTGCTACAAGGCAGAAAATGCAGGGCAATGGCCTTGTTTTAAATTCTGTCAGCATCAAAGATGGGCGTCACTCTTGGGTCCTACCAACAACCAAAACAAAAAAGGAGTCTCTTTTGAAGGTCAAAACAGCCATTACCTTGAAGTTTTTCAGTTCGTACTATTTCGTATTACCTGCTCTCCTCGTGTGGGCACCGTCCTTAGGAAGGGCCTAACCATACCCCAGAAATCCTGCCGGCACGATCATGCTACTTTCTCATCAAATGCAGACTTGATAAAAGGATGAGTTTTCCATGCCTGCAGGGACCGGATTCAGCAGTTAACTTAACTTGTTCAAATGGGCAAGTGGTATCATGTAGCTTTACAAGGAGCAACCTGACCTTCTCACATTGACCAGGAGTGACATTATTGTGCAGGAGGGGAAGCGGTCCCATCATTTCTGTTTTGCACAACCTGCTTAAAGTTTGCAACTAAATGCTTGTCTTCAGCCGAGCTGACAAGAGAGAAGAGGGGGCTCAGTGAACCATGGCAGGGCTGCCATGAAATGACAGGAATCATTGGCATACATTTCAAATAGCTCTTTCAATCCTATTAAAGTATTGCGGTCCTGCTTTAAAATAGACAAGTATGAAACAACTTTGATAGATAGAGACTAAAATGGCTTATTGATTTTTTTAAGTCTGAAGGAAATTACCCAAAATGTGTCATTCTTTAACATTTAAAAATATGTTACATAAAAATGAGCCACTGTGATAATAAATAAAACTTAGAAGGAAAGGAGTTGGTGGTTGTTTCATTAATCAAGGAGACATAGGTACCTGTGCACATCGAGATGTCACACGATTTTTAAAAATCCACTGAAACAAAAGTCAGCTGATAAGAAAATCCCCCTTCAAAACAATTTTAATTGTACTGTTAACTCTTCCTGCATTTTTTGTTAGTTTATCGCGTAAAGTCATTATCCAATCTGAGTTGGTCGTTTGGCATTGGCAGACATAGTCGCAGAAGAGGAGTGAGATGACGTCAGAGGATTTATAAATGTCTCCTTTAAGAAAGTGTAAGTTGTATCCAGTTCAGCTTGCAAAGGCAAAAAATCCCCCACACCAACTGTGTCCACAGGAAGAGCAGCTCTCGAAGGAACGGAGAGATTTGAATGGTCTCGTGATCCTACCTACAATATAAAGAAGAAAAAACAAACATAGCAGAAACAGAATCAAAAACCAGGAACAGGGAAGTGGGGGCTAATAATCACTGTAATACCAGATGAGGTGGAAATGCCATTTTTAATTTTGCCATATTCAGTAGGAAAATATGTAAATATTAAATTGTTTTCCAAGCATGTGTGCGATGTCACGAACTTTTCCAGAGTTTGCCTAAACACTGAAACATTGTATAAAACTTTTATAAAGGTATTGCATCAAAGAGTCAGTGCAATTGGGCATTTTTGCCTCTGCTCCTATAGGCAATCTCTAGAAACCAATGCTAGGAGTGTTTATTTCCTTATGCTATATAATATGTGCTCTATAATACGAAAGATCTGACTGCTGAGAAAATGAACTGTGGGTGTTGATGTTTTTAAAATCTATCATCCTGACTCATTTAATTGATAAATACGGTACAAAGAAAAATAAGTCAATTCTAGTGACCTCTAGGAAATAGCACAATGAGATATAAAATGCCAGGGAAATGAACTTTTTTGCCTTCTCCTTTGATAATAATGCCACCGCTCTGTTTCAAAAAAAACTGTTCTATTAAAAGTATTTGGAAATCCTGTATCAAAACATGGGATTGTAACATGGAAACTATTTGGCACATATTTTAAAACATTACTGGTATCCAGAAACTACTAGAAATCAAATCAAGGAAATCCACACATCCATGATGTACTTGAAAATAGAATTAATATTTTGACGAAGCCTTCAGTAACACTGATAACCAGTAGTTAACATTTAACATGAATGAAGTCTTATCAGTAAAGCAGATAAGTATTATTTTATGACATTTATTGATAGTAAGTAACTATTGATCAATTGTATGTCAGAATTTTCCAGATTTCTCAGCAAATAAACGTTCTTGAGACAATAAGTCCAGTCATAAGTGTCTCCATTAAAAACCACACTTTACCTTTCAGAGTTAAAAAAAAACAACAAAAAACTCTTTTTGGTAGATTCTCTTAGAGTTTCAGCAATAAAATCGCAAGAACTATAAGGATCTGCTTTATTATGTCACATTCTGCGAGACCACTCCTACATGTGAAAACAAGAGGGAAGCCATCACTGGCTTTAGGAAAGTGTTAGCAATGCAACTGTTGTATATGTTACCATTTTTGTGGATTTTTTTAACTACAACTAGAGAAAAATCGATAGCTGCATCTAACACCTAGTTCAGCAATTTTCTTTGATCTCTGTTCTTTTGATTTCTTGATATTCCACTGCAAGCCTACAGCTTACGGAAATCATCCTTTTCTATGCTGGAAGTTTATAAAACACCTAAAATGACCACTTGAATGACTCTATGAAGGAGAGGGTTTAGCTTATCTCCATGGAAGGGAAAGACATCGGAGATCAGGTGTTGACCCTGATTAGCAACGTTGATAAGGGTTCACCTGCAAAAGTGGAACATTGGACCCAGAAGCATTGCATTCCATCAGAGGCCGGAGTTGCAAATTCCTGCACTTTTACAGCTCCTAGAATCATCTTTCCTAATTTTTTTTTCCCTGTATGTCCAAATGGGCAGCATCATTACCTGATTGATTTTGCTGCTGTAAAGACTAGTGCTGTCTACTAACTTCTCCTTCTGTCAGACCCGAGCGCAAAGGGAGACCTGGAAAGGCAGGAAATGGTGAGGCTTGATTTTCTTCTTAATAAAATTTAGGGATAGCCACAGTATTCTTTATTATGATAAAAGAAAACTGTTAGGTGAGGCTTCAAAAGTTTGTTGCTACGTCTTTACATCTCAAGTTCTGGTCAAAGAAAACTATATATGAAAAGAAAGAAGTGTGCAAAACTGGACCAAGGAAGGTCAGGGAGTCTCTGAGGGTATTTTGTTCTGATGCCTTCGACAAGAGCAACAGAACCGTGCCACACTGACCAGTCACCCCTGTTGGCAATATTAAAGGTGTACGTGACTTATTCCAATCTATATTCTGTTCTTGAAGTTTCCTTTCTTGTTCTCGTGATTCCATCAACCTAGGCCATTACACATTAGGGAGACCATCCTTTAGGGAAGGCCTCTAACTGCTCATTCCTCCTTAATATTCGATGGATCTTGGCACTCTACAAGAGGGGGGGTTTCTCTTTTGCCCTTTCTCGTCTTAACATTTTAGTATGTCTATTTTTCACCAGGTTGACTGAATGCATCTTTTCATCTAATATAACATTTGTTTAACTAAATCATCTTGAAATGGGATGTTGGGTATTTTCCTAGTATTTCAAATCAGACTCTCACTTTTTGCATGCTAGTTTCTGACTTTTATGTCCTGAGCATGGAAAATAACTTTTTGAAAAAGAGATTTTTCTAAAGATTTGCACCCCCAAAAGTTATGCCCTCCACGAAGTAAACAGATTTACTTTTGTGTAAATGAAAACACATTTTTTATTTGCTAGTAGAGTAATTTGCTATACTCCATACACAGCTAGAAAATAGGTTGTTGTTTTTTTTTCCCATGAAGTGGGGGATAAAATATGATTTTAAGTCACTTAATAGCTTGTAAACAAGCCAGCAAAAATTCTGGTGAAATCTTGATCTGAGAATGTGATGTTAAAAAAAACAAGGAGGGGAGGGGGTTGGGGGTGGGGGTGATGGCCGTTCAGGGAAGGGTATGCGTTGTAATGTGCACTGGGTATTATATAAGACTGATGAATCACAGACCTGCACCCCCGAAACAAACACTGTATGCTTAAAAAATTTTTTCAACATAAAAAAAGTAAATATGAACTCTTTTTTCTTGTTACAAATAGTATCCAGAAATATATAATACTTTTAATATGACACAGACAGTAAAAGACAGTTAAATAACTTTTTTATCAGAGACCATTAAAGGTTAATATTCACCACCTGATCTTACATTTTAAATCCGTAAAGTCCATGGTCATTTGAATTCCTTTTTAAACTGCTGAGATGTTCTGATACTCTCTCACGTAAATCTAAATTTAAGCAATTTTTCAAAAAGAGATTAGTTACCTGAAATAAAAGCTAGGTGTCATGTGAATCTTTATGGAAGCACTTTTATTTACTCAATAAGCTGTAAATGATTTTATTTGAACTGTTACAGTCCATCAGCTAAATACATATTCACAATACAGAATGTGTTCACTATATTTCTGCATTTTAAAATTTTTATGAAATATAGTAATTGGACATGTCTAATAGCTATTTTTTCAAGGGTTTAATACCTTCGTCTTCCAAGAGTGTTTTCCCAACAAAAAAGTAAATAAAGCATTAGTCTAATAATACGATAGTCACTCAATAAGTTATCTATAAATGAAACCCATTTTGCAGACCAAGGCTCCTGAAACAATGACACCAAACTATTTGTCTCCCACGTGGCACATAGGATCAAGTTAAGTCTTCTGAAATCTAGTATTCTGAAAAATGCGTGGTGGTGTGATTTAGTAAGCTGCATGCCACTGCTTAGGGATTCTGTCAGGCACATAGTAGGAGCAGGACAGGCGAGCCAAAGACGATGGTTTTCCCTCCCACTTTTGTTCCAGTCTAGCTGGGCTATTTCCAGCATGGGAATTAGTCCACCCACGTATCACATCCCCTGCCTATAAAATAAGGAGATACACTCTTTACAGCTCTGAAGTTCTACAGATAGATCCACAAAATTCCATGCGTGATGGCATAGGACATAATCTTAATGCCCAACTTTTGTGGACGATGCTAACCCAGAAATCAGTTTCCCAAATACAGTAGTTCAAATTTTGAGGGGACATAGAGAGGAGGAGTGCACATTGCACATGGTTCTTTAAAAAGTTGCACAGAGGGGTGCCTGGGTGGCTCAGTGGTTAAGCATCTGCCTTCGCCTCAGGTCATGATCGGAGGGTCCTGGGATCGAGCCCCGAATCAGGCTCCCTGCTCTACGGGAAAGCCTGCTTCTCCCTCTCCCACTCCCCCTGCTTGTGTTCCCTCTCTCGCTGTGTCTCTCTCTGTCAAATAAACAAATAAAAATCTTAAAAAAAAAAGTTGCACAGATCACATCCAAGACTATTGGTTCTCAATTCTGGCTGTACATTACAGTTAACTGAGCAACTTAAAAATATTTATGGTAATATGCCACCTCGAGGGGTGCCTTGGTGGCTCAGTTGGTTAAGCCGCTGCCTTGAGCTCAGGTGATGATCCCAGGGTCCCGGGATCGACTCCCACATAGGGCTCCGTGCTCAACAAGGAGCCTGCTTCTCCTTCTGTCCCTCCCCCCTGCTCATGCTCTCTCTCTCACAAATAAATACAATCTTTTTTTTAAGTCGCATAGATATCAAGATTAGTCACAGTTTAGATGATGTGGCTTCATTCAGTTAAACTCTATAGTAACACTTTTATGACTTTGACCCCCATGATGATGTTGTAAGCTCTGTGAATTATTGACTGGTCTTAAGTGTGGTGTGCAATGACACATAAACTGATGAAGGAATCAAAGTACCCACCAGAGGGCCTTCCAACGAAGCTCTCTCGCCATTGCTACTTTATCTGCTAAAGTGTTCTTACCGCTAGAGTCTCTGGATTCAGTATCACAGAGTCTTCCTCCTTCCAAAGACTTCAAGTTAGTTAGCCAAATTCTACCTATCTTCCAGTTCCACCATGCTGGTGTCATAGGACACTGCAGTCTGTACAAAGTCGCCAATAATCACATACATAGTTTTCTCTTGTGGAACGGTCCATTATATACTTGAAATGCACACACACACACACACACATACATACACACATGCATACACCTACACACATGCACACATACACACACATACATACACACACATACATACATACATGTACACACATACACAGGCACACATAAGTATAAAACGCACTTGATAAATATTTGCATGTGTCTACTATATGCACTTGCTATGTGCATTCACATTCATACATTATATATATATATATATATATATATACATACACAGGTACATTATGTGTGTGTGTACATATAAAGATAGACATACCTCTGTTATCACGTCATCAAATATTTATTCCTTATAGCTACCAATCCTAACTTTGAGTTACCAATGCCAAACCTGTAGGAATATTTTATGCATTCTTTTCCCTGTAAGTCATGAAATCTTAGTGCAGACCAGTTTGGCTCTTTAGCTCACTGTCATCAAGACATGCGGGATATGTGAATCAGGAGAGTACTGTAAAGGAGTTTCTAGATAGGTAACAACTTAAGAGGCCTTAAACCGGGTGCCTCGGTGGCTCCGTGGGTTAAAGCCTCTGCCTTCGGCTCAGGTCATGATCTCAAGGTCCTGGGATCGAGGCCCGCATCGGGCTCTCTGCTCAGCAGGGAGCCTGCTTCCTCATCTCTCTCTCTCTCTGCCTTCCTCTCTGCCTACTTGTGATCTCTCTCTGTGTGTCAAATAAATAAAATCTTTAAAAAAAAAAGAGGCCTTAAACCTAGAGATTAAGAAGGAAGAGCAACCATAGAGATAGAAGCAAACAGAAAAGAGAGCTAGAAGATATTAATAACATACTTGATTCACGTTACAACAATTTTGTCCTCAAGTAGACATTCAACAATGGTTCAAGAGCCAGAGCTCTAAAGTCGATCTGCTTCAAATTCAACCTTAACTGCTCGGTTAATGTGGCAGAGTGACTGGCCTAGCAGCCTTGATTTTATGTGCCTGCCTCTAAGTACATCCTTGGCTATGGGGCCGTGCGGCTCTTTGCCTCCCTTATCCAGCCCTGTCTACCATTTCCTCCTTTATACTCTGCAATTCAATCAGATGGAACTTGTGAGTCCCCTATAGATGATGCCCCCATGCTTCACACCCACTCCCTACCTGTCCACTGCCGGAGTCTCCTTCTGTACTTCGTGGGGTGAGGGCTCCCCCCACCTTTCAGACTCCGCTCAACATTTCCCTCTTTGTGAGGCCTTTCCAGATACCCGCCCCACCTTTCCCTACCACCCAGTCACACTTTTACATTCCCTCATGAACGTCTAGTTTTCTATTTTTACTTATTTGTATGCACTCATAGCTCCCCTGTAAAATCATGAGCACCTGGGGCAATGGAATCAGGACTTTGTATTCCTAGCACTTAGCAGAGTATCTGGGGCTAAATAAGACTTCCGATGAACGAATCACTCATGTGGTGTTGGTCTCCTATGGCTAATTGGTCATTTCATATACACACAGATTTTGCGCCCATTCAAAGCAGCACAGTATAGTGGAAAGGATATGGAGTCTGAAGTTGGAGAGACCTTGGGCTCCACACCTGATCCTGCCACGTATAAACCATGTGATGTCTGACAAGTTACTGAGCCTGTGTCAGTCTGCATCCTGTGAAGTAGGAAGAGCAATCCCTCCTAGGGTCGTTATAAGGATTAAATGAAATAATAGATACAAAAGGTAAGCATTCAGTAGCTCCCCTTCTTCCCCTCTCCTTCAACTCTTCTCAGATGACAATAAATTCCAAATTTATAATTACGGCTAACGTGCATTGAGCATATATGTCAGAACTTGTGCTAGGTTTAGCTTTATAGACATGTCGATTCTCACAACAACTCAATGATTAAGTACCACTGTTACCCTCACTTTGCAGTTGAAGGACTGGGGCTCAGAGAGTAGAATAAATTGCTTCATGTTGCACAGCCTGGAACATGGTAGAGAAAGGTGTGACTCTTGCTCCATCTGATGCTTCTCCCCTAATGCTTGGCCACTACCTTATCATGCTGCCCAAAGAAGGCAGCCTCCGGCTTATTTTACAACCAGAACCGTTTCGTAAATAGAGGAGTGGTTCAACAAATCTCTGTGAAGCTGGGAAATAAAAGTACATAGATTGTACTAGAGGATAAAAATAAATGTTTATATTTTTGGTAACATATTTTATTATACTCCCACATTTGACTATCCATGGTACTGGAGTAAACAAACAGATTTTATAGCATTTACATAAAATAAAAGTTCTAGCCTTTCACCAAAGAAGCTTGTATGTTGTTATATTCAGAGATAAAAGTCAGCACTGAAGTTTTAAGTTACACTCGAACATTTAAACTTTAATTTTAAATTACTTTAAAGATGTCTTGTGCCTGACAAGATAACAATTCCCATTTTCTTCTCTTGGATGTTTAGATTTCCTGACATGACTGAGGTTGGAAAAAGACTCGGAGGATTTTCCCAGATAGCTTTTGTTCTTTCTTTCCCTACTTTCTTTCCCAACCCTGTGCTCCCAGCCTGCTCCCGCCCTGGTTAATTCTGATACACCTGCAGTAACAATACCAGAAATGGTCAGGAAATGCCAAGGTGGCCATTTCTTCCTCTGTGTCTCAGAAAAACATAGTGACAAAAAATTCAAAGGGAATTTGAAATGTAAATGTATCCATACACCTAAGTATATACAAAGGTACAAAAACTGAATAAATAAAAACTTGGGCAAATTATTTAGAAAAAAATGCCACTGGAAAACTGAAATGACAAGATGATAAAAGTGTAACACACATGATGGCTGTAACAGTGATTTTCTTTTTTTTTTTTAAATGTTTTATTTATTTGACAGAGAGAGTGCACAAGCAGGGGGAACAACAGAGGGAGAGGGAGAAGCAGACTCCCCACTGAGCAGGGAGCCCCATGTGGGGCTCCATCCCAGGACCCTGGGACTGTGACTGGAGCCGAAGGCAGACGCCCAACCAGCTGAGCCACCCAGGAGCCCCTAGAGTGACTTTCTTAATTGACAACAGACTCATGCTATTGAAGAAAATAGAAAATCTAATTAGAAAGCAGGCTAAGGATAGTCTAATGTTAAGATTGGGTTTAGCTGTAAAAGAAAACTCAAAATATCAGTGGCTTAAATAAGATAGTTTATTTCTCTCCGATATTGCTGTTTGAAGCTATCAGGAATCCAAGCAAAAGAAGAAAAAACAAAAATAAAAAAACAAAAAAGGAACCCAAACTGCCTCTATCTTGGGCTCCAATAGCCTCTGTATATGCCTTCCACCTCAGGGCCCAAAATAATTGCTTAAGTTCCAGCCATCTGTCTGCATTCTAGCCAAAAGAAAGACAAGAAGGAGGCACCATTTACATTTAAAGACACTTCCTAAAATCACAATACTTTTGCTTACATCCCATTGGTTACATGTCTAATTAAACTTCAGGGATGTCAAAATTGTAACATTTCCCCCCTCCTGAGTGGCCCAGTAATATTCAGAAGTTTTATTACGAAGAAACAAAGAGAAAACAGGTATCAGGAAACTACTGGCAGCCTCTGCCTCAGACATAAATTGGCCTTTTGGTTGGAAAGGGAGGAATACAATAACCAGTAAACATGGAAAAAGTGCTGAACCTCATTCATAATTTAAAAGAATGCAACACAAGGGGCTCCTGGGTGGCTCAGTTGGTTAAGCGTCTGACTCTTGATTTCGGCTCAGGTCCTGATCTCACAGTCCTAGGATCGAGCCCCACATCAGACTCCATGCTCAGAATGGAGTCTGCTTGAGATTCTTTTCTCTCCCTCTGCCCCTTCCCCCAGCTGGTGTGGGCTCTTGCACATGCACACTCTTACTCTCTCTCTCAAAAATAAATAAATAAATAAAATCTTTAAAAAAGAGACACAATACAAAACATGCCAATGAAGGCAAACTTTCACCTATAAGATAGGCATAGATTTAGATGTCTGATGATACCCACTGTTGAGAAACAAGCTCAGACCACGTAAGCTGTTGCGACCTATCTGGAAGACAGAATTTTAATTGTACCTGACCATTGATCCAGCAATTCCACTGCTAGGCATTTTTTCTCCGGCCACACTCACAAAAGTTCACCAAGGTGAGCAGGGAGATGTGTTCACTGAAGCATTTTGGGTTTTTTTTTGTTGTTGGTTTTTTTTACAGAAAAACAGTTATTAAGTAAAACTAAAGGATCCATCCAACTGAGTGCTATTCAAGTAAAGTATGACACAACCATAGAATAAAACCATCAAAAAAAAATTAAGGTGAATATGTAAATACTAATATATAAATATGTCTAAGTGAAAAAAGAAGGTTTGAAATTATGTGTGTGTGGATAGAGAGAATGCACCTGTATTTTTAAAAATAAATAGAAGACACACAGGCATACATATACCTATTTTTCTTTCTGAAAAAGGAATCACAAGCAAGTGTTATCTTTGGAGTGTGGATGAGAGGGAAAAAACTTTGAAAGTTCAAAATTTTCTTTCCATGGTTTTTATCTTTAAAACTATTTGAACTGGGGCACCTGGGTGTCTCGGTAGGTTAAGTGTCTCCCTTCAGCTCAGGTCGTGGTCCTGGGGTCCTGGGACTGAGTCCCGTGTCAGGTTCCCTGCTCAGCGGGAGTCTGCTTCTCCCTCTCCCTCTTCTTGAGCCATGAACAAAGGTTATGAAACTGGTAGTTTGCAAAAGTAAAACTACAGCTGACTAACAAATAAATGGGAAAAAATGGTAACCTCCAATAGTCATCAAAAATGGAAAGTAAAAATGTATTCACTTGTTGACAATCAAAATTGCATTTTAAAAAATTATGATACTAAATGTAAGTGAAGGCATTATGAAACAGGCACTTATAAGTTGGTAGTGATGTGTAAATTGATAGAACCACTTGGACTATAATTTGGCAGGTGCCTTAAATGGACAATACTACTTGATCTGACCATTCCATTTATGACTAGTTTCCTTATATCAATACTAACAGACAAAAGTTGGAAATACTCCCATATTCAACAACAGAAGTATCTTTAGGTAAGCTATAGTCATTTGGAGGCATATTATACAGCTATAAAGTTTACAGTTATGAACTTACAGATAACATGGATAAAATGCTTAGGTTTGACCAGGGGTCAGAAAGCTTTTTCTGTTAAAGGTCAAATAGTAATTTATGCTTTTCAGGCCATATGTTCTCTGTCGTAACTACTAAATCCTGCCATTGTCATGCCAAAGCATCCATAAACGATATGCAAATGAATAAGTAGCCCGTGTTCCAATAAAACTTTATTCATGAGCACTGAAATCTGAATTTCACATAATTTTCACATCACAAAATATTCTTCTTTTTCTTTTTTTTTTTCAACCATTTAAAAATGTAAATGGTTTGCAGGCTACACAAAAGCAGGTGGTAGGTAGATTTGGCCAACAGGCTTCAACCTTTGCCAACCCCTGAGCTAGACCATAAATGTGAAAAGGTGATATACAAAATCACATATGATAACTTGTTCTGAGTTATTGCAATTGTTGGCATTTTTTCCTGAAACTTCTGCATTTTCCAAATTATCTACAATAAGCATGCCTTGCTTTTATAACCAAAACCTTTTATTAAAAAAGACTAATTTTCTGTATACTGAAACCCATATTTTAGTACAGTTATGACTCTGAAATGTGCAGTCAAAATGAAAACGTAATTGGTTAAAGGCCTCGGAGGGTAGTTAGACAAGTGGTTTGCAAGTTTTGAAAAGGTCTTAATTTAGCTGAGGCCACTTTCCTATTTCACCATCTTCCGTATCTAACCCAGAGCCACAATCTCCCATTGAGCAAACACAAATAATTATATGGAGTGACTTGTCTCTCGATCCCACACAAAAGCAACTCCTTATGTAGAGTGGCTACTTACAACTTGGATGCCTTCATTTTATTCCAAATAGCACTTCCAGCTGCCAAATTACAACTTCTGTGGTCAGAATGTACACATGTCACACTCTATCTGGGAACCATTAGGCAGAACTGTTCTGACCACTTTTTCATTACTCAAGAATTTCCTCTTAAACTTCTACACCTTTTTGATTCAATGTCAAAAATTTAATAATAATCTGAAAGCTATAAATTCAGACCTTTTAGCAGTATGTTTTTCCCTGGGTGGAATTATGACCGTGCATTCAAGGAGTAAAGAGGAGAAGGGAAGAACCGTCTAAAGTCGTTTGCAAGAGATGACTTTCCTAAATCTTACTGACATTGTATCTGTTGACCACATACCTCAACAAAATTAGCAATAAACTCCCATTTGGAAATTTGAAACTCATTTTTTCTCATACCACCCCTTCCACTGCTGTTTTAAGTTATCTTCCTTTTTTCTCCTACATCACACCTAGAATTTCTAGCAGTTCTTCACAGAATGCTGCAAACAGTCTTTATTCCCTTCAACCGCTATTACAGCTGGGCCTTTCTGGAGTGGCTGGTTATCTTCAGTTAAAAGAACATGGTCTCTCTATCTCCCAGTGAGAGAGAGGCCCTTCAAGACGTAAGACAAATCATGTGATGTGGGGTTCACATCTGTGGAATGCCTTCACATCACAGCAAGCACTGGGGAGTATGTTCCAAAACAAATCACTTAGCTGGCAATGCCATTTCCTTTACATGATAGGCAGGAATGTTATTTCTGATAGAAGCAGGTCATTTCCCAAAGTCTTTACCAAACCCGTATCTCTAGGGAGAACATCCCATAGAACTGTGAGAATAATACAGCAACCACAAAATTCCAAAATAATATACCTACAGATTACATTTCAGGAATCCATTCCCTACATTATCAGTTCCATATGATGGATTTTCCCCATGCTTGCATAATGCATAAAACATATCTAAACCCACATCTACCATCAGTATCCTAAATCAGCGCTATTCATTAATTCTTTCGAGAAATAGCTATCGAGTGCATACAAGGTGCCAGATACTGTCCTAGGTCCTGGGATAGAGCAGTGAATAATACACACAAAAACGGTCTGTCCTCAGGGGAGCTTACACTGTCCTTAACTAATCAGACTCTGGAGCCAGTTCTCCTTCAATTATAATTTGCTGAAATACTATATAACCACACAACTGCTATTTTTTGTAGGGTTAAGTTTTGATGTCCAGGGCACTGGGCGTTTATCAGCCTCATTGCTCTGTGGATACAGACGAGGTTCCAGGAATGAG
Source organism: Ailurus styani (assembly GCA_002007465.1). NCBI lineage: Eukaryota > Metazoa > Chordata > Mammalia > Carnivora > Ailuridae > Ailurus > Ailurus styani. The sequence goes on along the minus strand of LNAC01000417.1, from coordinate 198,724 downwards.
TTACATTTCTCTGGTTCTTCCCTGACTTGCTCACGCAAGACCTCAAAAGCCCTGCACAGCCCCCGTCAAGAGTTGCTGGGTGTCCGCCATGCCTCCCCCCGCTGCTGCCTCCAATGTACCAGCCGGCTCACTGTGTCATATGGGTGATGTCTCTACACAGAATTGGCCATATGCCCGCCCCTCCCCCTTCATCACCTGAAAACCGTGACAAGTCTGATGAACCCAGTGTCTCATCGTGCCTGTCATAAAACATTCCTTCCGGTTTCCACCCAGAGGGCCTTTTTCTAAGAGTCCAGATGCCGGTCCCTAGGCCTGGGTGGAGAGGCACTGGGCAGGTCCCAGCCCCTCCTCTGAGTACCTGCCCACGAAACCTCCACGCGTCCTTTACCAATCATCAAAACCCTCATTCAAATGAACTTCCTCAGAGCCTGCGCTCCAATTTTTCAAAAAAGCCTGGCCTCCTCTGAAACGCAGTTCGGGCTCAGGGTAGGATGTCCACAAGATGATGATTTCGACACAGGCTTTCAAGCTGTTTACCAATTTTTTTTAATTTTACTTATTTAAGAAGGTGTCTCTTCATTTTCTCTAACTTAAATTACTTTTTATATTTGTATACAAGTTATCTCATCGGTCTTGTATTTCCTACTTCATCTCTTCTTTATTTGCTTATTATTTGAGAGTATTCAAATTTGCTGTTGGAGACCAGAAAAAAAAATTGGATAGATGAAACTCAGAGTAAGTGTTAAGCTTAAAGGATGAGTCAGCCTGGCGCCTGTGAGACACAGGCAGAATCCACGTGTTGAGAATGTAGTAAGTTAGTGCCCTAGAAGACAGGTTACTTACAGACAGAATGGGGTGGAAAGACCACATCATAAGATAGAGATATGCCACCTCCAGGCTAATGCCATTCTTAAATTGGCCCAAGAGCCGCAGACAAAACTCAGAACTGTTCAGCAGCGGAAGTGGCAAGCTGTGGCTAGGGGGTGGACATATTTGTCCTGCATCTCTCCCGGAAGGGAAGAGGGGTGAATGGCCCAGGCACCTCTGTCTCCCGAGCCCCCTGTGTCAAACCTCCGCCCTGGTCCTCACAACCTCACAGAGAGTGGAGAAGGCTCATGCAGCCGAGGGACACAAGTCATGAGATCACTGCATGACCACCGAGTCAGGGAGTATGGCCCTTCCCCTGCTGGCTCCCTACTACGCTTCTGCTTCTCTCCATGTGTCTTAAATTGACTCATACGTCATGTATTTGGGTATCCTAATGTGTTCTGTGAGACGACCTCTGGGATAACGGGCCTGGCCGTGGACTCAGAGGCCACCGTGGCATCAAGGTGATTTCCCATAAAACACCTTTGCTCCCTAGGACCTATCAGCACGCCCTGCTTTGTCCTGTCCAAGAGTCTCCTTGTCATACTGCTCCTTCTCTTTGAAAGGAGGCTGCTTCGTCAGGTTTTTACTGTTCTTCACGACTCAGCTCGGGGGTCACCTTGCCCCCAGACTTCCCCTGCCACCCATCACCTCACATTTGGGTTGGAGGCCCCTGCTCTGTGTCATGGCAACCCAGTCTCACAAGCTGCTGTTTGCAGCTCAATATACCGGCCACTGGCCACATACAGTGATTTCAGTTATAATTAATTAAATTTTATTCAGTGTAACATTCCATTAAAAACGAAAGTTCAGTTCTCAGTCACGCCAGTCACACTGCATGGGCTCGACAGCCACATTTCCATCGCAGGGAGTTCCCACGGACAGCGGTCACTGTGTACTTCTCGAAGGAAGGCACGGGCTACTCTGTTTCTCTATCACCAGCTGGCTTCCCTGGGGACGGGCACCTAGCTGGTGCCCCAGATGTTGGCGTCATGTTGAATATATATGGACTTCCTCTAATCTGTATTCCAAGGAAAGCCAACAGGAAGGGCATGTTTTGATAGTCAACTTTTCTCTCTCTGAAAATATTTTTAATTCACAAAGTTTCATTTTCTTTAATTCTGATTTCCTTCAAGGCCTCCCTTCTGGAGCATCTAAAGTGTCAGGAGGGACCTCACTGTTCCTTTCTAGCTTATCTTTCTTGACCTTCCGGTGACTGTCATTACAACATTTTACGCTAGGGCACCCTGAGAGAGAGGGAAAGAAACCCGTGACAAAAGGCAAGTGGAAAGTTACCTTGCCAATTGTCCATTCTCCAGACCCCCAGGCAGGAATCCTAGCTCCTTAAAAGCTCGATTTTGTATATTAGAGAAAAATGCATTGTTCCCCTACAGCTTTTAATTTTTAATTTTTATACTCTCTGGGGAAAGATTCCACCATGGGCCAAATTTGGAGGCGATCTAATTGTGTGATGTAAACGTTCAAAGTTTCCTTTGAGTTGAGTGTCTCTCTGCTTGGGCAGAAAAGGGGAAAAGAGGGGATTTACATTCACTTTGCTAAACATTAGCATCTTTTGTTCAATCATTTGAATGCAGGACAGTGCGGGGGGGGTGCGGAAACAGTTTAGCGAACAACGGTTGACACATACAGTGTAAAATCTTCTAAGGTGCTTGGATTCAATGAGGGAGAAAGTGAGACGGAACCGTATTTCAGCTTCCTAACTGTGCTCCGGTCTGCGGGAACTTTGTGACAGGTCTCTGTCTCTCAGCTACACTTGACTGGCTTTCGCTGACATTCAGCTGTCAGACAGCAACCCTTTACCAGGCCCCTAACATGCTCCACAGCCTCACCCAATTAACTCGCTTTCACTTGACACGGCAGCAAAGAGCTTCATAATAGGTAGGCAAGGTGCATGGTGTCTCCTTGCCCTCGAAGTGCTCACACACAGCAAGATGCTTAACTACTTTCCTTCTTGCCTGTGTGCTCACAACTAGTGTGACCACAGTTCAGTCATTCCATGTATTGAATTGGACAGGAACGTAGGAAATATTATAGTGATGCAATAAGCTACTTGAAAGCAGCCTTCTCGAACTTCCAGAACTGAACTGAAAGTTCAATTTCAAATCACTTCTGAGAGGAAGATTTGATTTTTAGATGGCCAAAAGTTAGTATCAGCTAGCAATCAATAGGTTGTTAGTTTTCCCACTCTCTCATCAATAATAGTATTACATAAAGAGGACGTGGTGTAGAAAAATAGCATTTGACAAAGGAGGGCAGAAAAGTCTAGACAAGATTCAAGAGTATGGAATTCAGCCTTTGCTCATAACCATGAACTTTGCAGATGAATTCTACAGTAAGTTTTCTCTACATTTTGGTCATAGCAGCCTTTCTGATGAAATAGATTGTACTTAGGGCGCCTGGGTGGCTCAGTGGGTTAAAGCCTCTGCTTTCAGCTCAGGTCATGATCTCAGCATCCTGGGATCAAGGCCTGCATCGGGCTCACTGCTCAGCAGGGAGCCTGCTTCCTCCTCTCCCTGTCTCTCTGCCTACTTGTAATCTCTCTGTGTGTCAAATAAATAAATAAAATCTTAAAAAAAAAAAGAAATAGGTTGTACTTAAAGATGTTTGGCTTAGAAGTCAAAATTTTTATACTTATTTTGAAAACTTATCTGAATAATTTACACATTTTCTCTCATCTCCCAGTAGGTTCTGACCTAAGCATATAATCCGTTTTCATTTATTGGCACTCTGAAAACCTGAAAATTATGGGGAAAAAAGTGACATGAAGAAAAGGAAAAGTAATATAACTGGACTGCTTTGGGAAACCTACGCTTGTAAAGCTTTATGATGAAGAGGGCACCAACAAAATTACTTTTTGATAGGACTCTTCATTATTGACATCCAAATGCAGCTCTTTATAGCTATTTTTTCAGAGTTATTGATATATTTTAGGGGGGGCGTTAGGGCAGAGGGAGAGAAGCAGACTCCCCGCTTGCCGAGTGCAGAGCCCAACATGAGGCTCGATCTCATGACCCTGAGATCATGACCTGAGCTGAAACCACGAGTCAGATGTTCAACCAACAGAGCCACCCAGGTGCCCCTCTTTATAGCTATTATGAAGATAGAGTTATGATTTCAATTCTAAGTATCCTATCAGTAATCGAAGGTAAAAGTCTAATTTCAGGAATGGGGAGTTCCAGCGTCCACCACCATGAACCAATCCTGGTGGTGATTCACCACTACTCTACACTGGGCACAGAGGAGTTTAACCATACCCTGCCATTCTGTGTGAGTCTGGGGAGACTCTCTGAGCTTCTTCGGAAGTCAGGTCTCTGAATAGCAGTGCCTCTGTGACATGTCTTCAAATTAAATGAAATCTTTCTCTACATAAAGTGTGTCTTTGTTATTTTGAACACTGCTCACTTCTAACCAGAAGCTCAAGGCAGGGGTAGATCTTGACTGAATTGCTGAGCAATTAGGAAACCACCCCGGCATCCACTTGATTCATTAAGTCCTGTCAAGTTTTCCCTGTCTAACTCCAATGTCATGTTCCTCTACTCCCACTGTTAAGGCCCTCACATAGATCACCCTCACTTCCCACTGGGACCTCTTTAAAAAGACTTATTACAATTCATAGTGAGTATCCATGTAGATAGTCTACCTTCTCACAAAAGTCACCAGTTCCCTGAGAGAAAGATTCTCATCTCATCCTGGTAAGGATGTAATACAATATCATGCTTAAGACTGAGGACTTGGTTTCACGCTGCCTAGGTTCAAATCTTGAACTCTACACTTGATCGTTTCTTCATCTGAAAGGAGGAGATAATAGTGTCCCTTAGGTAAGGATAATGAGAATTAAATGAGTTAATATACATAAAGTGCTCAGTACAATGGATGGCACATAGTAGGCATTCAAGAAATATTGCTTGCCACTGTTATTACTACATCCTTAGCACTTGGCAAAGCATGTAGCACATAACAGGTACTCAATAAATACTCAATAGTTAGTTACTTCTTTGATTATTGCTTCATTCCAAGATGACGTAAAAAAACAAAAACCTTCATGAAGAATATGAGTCATGAACTTAAAAGTTTGAGTTCGGATGGTATCATTTTACAGAAATATTAAGAACTGAAAATACAGGGGCACCTGGGTGGCTGAGTCAGTTAAGTGTCTGCCTTCAGCTTGGGTCATGATCCCGGCTTCCTGGGATCCAGCCCTAAGTCGGGCTCCCTGCTCAGCTAAGAACCTGCTTCTCCCTCTGCCTTCTGCTCCTCCCACTTGTGCTCTCTTCCTCTCTGAAAATAAGTAAATAAAATCTTTTTTAAAAAATTGAAAACGCATAATTTTTTAAAGTCAGTAAAAATTTGGGTAGTTTCTGAGATATTTTTTTCTGAGCAGATAACAGAACCAGCATGAAGAAAAATGTTCTTTCTTGTTCTACAGTCATTTTTTTAATGTCCACTCTTATTTTAAGGATTGATGCCTTGCTTATCTAATTAAAGGACAATCTCATTATTTATAATATTTTTAGACAATATGAATAAATGGTTTATTTAAAATGAAGATTCTACTTGAATCCCAATTTAAAACCTTTTTAATTCCTTTTTTTCTAATGAATGATAAGGAATTTCATAATTCCTTTTTAATTCCTTTTTTCTAATGAATGAATGAATTAATTAAAATAGCTTTCCATTTTTCTATTCCAAAGTTATTTTGAACATCTTAACCAGGCCAGGAATTTGGATTGATAAACTATGAGAAGTACTTCTTAGGCTGAAATGAACCCAAATGGCAGGCCAAGCTTTATTAATATGCTGTGCGTCCTTTAAGTAAAGATGCATCAGAAAATAGAACTATCCTTTACAATTAAAAAAAATTACTAGTATTTGGAGAATAAACAAAAATTTAAAATTTTGTTTAGTTTTTTTGTTTTATTTTATTTTTAGAGGAAGGGGCAGAGAGACGGAGAAAGTGACAGGGGGAGAGAGAATCTTGAGCAGGCTCCATTCCCAGTACACAGGGTTTGATCTCACAACCCTGAGATTATGACCTGAGCTGAAATCAAGAATCAGACACTTACCCCACTGAGCCACCCAGGTGCCCTCTTTTTTTGTTGTTTTTTATTTTTTAATTTAAAATTTAGTTTGTTTATATCTACCCTGAATAATGAATACCTTTTGTAAAACTACACCCCAGGTTAAACTTATCAACTGTATTAGCTTCCTAGGGCTGCCACAGGTGACCACAAGCTGGGTGGCTGAAAAAAACGGAAATCTATGGTCTAATCACTCTAGAGGCTAGAAGTCCGAAATCAGGGTGTCAGCACGGTGATGCTTCCTCCCCAAAGACTAGGCAAGAATTCTACCCTGGCTCCTTTTCCTTCGGGTGGTTGCTGGTAATACTAGGCATTACTGGTTTGTAGCTGTGTCATCCCAATTCCTACCTCCATCCTCACATAGCCGTCTTCCCTCTCCGTCTCTCAATAGAGCTGTGCGTCTGTCCTTATAAGGACATTGATCACTGGATTTAGGGCCCACTTTAATCCAGTATGAACTCATCTTAATTTAACTGATTATATCTGCAAACACTCTATTTCCAAATAAGGTCACATTCTGAGGTTCTTAGTAAACATGAATTTTCTGGAGAACACTATTCAACCTACTCTACCAACTATTCACAACATAAAAAGAAGTGAGTTAGGAGTATTATTCTTATAATTTTGGGCTCAGGGCACCTGTATAATTTTCCTTCAGACTGTCTTAAATGATAGCTTAAATATTAGCTCAACAAAACCTTGCAGACTTCCCAAGCCCAATTAACTTTCAAAGATCATTGTTCATGAACATCTTTCTGGTGAAGCTATATATTTAATCTTTAGATTTAAATATTTAGATTTTCAAATGGAGCAAATATTTTTTATGTATAGTAATACTTAAAGTAAACTAGCTTTTTCCCCTTCCTTTCTAATTGCTGAATATTTTACTTTCATTATAAACCAAATACGTTCAAAAATCGGTGGACTGTTTTTAAAATTTATTAAATGATGTCATTCTAAACATAAACCAAAAATTCCAGAAACACCCTATGAAATAAATTTTTAGTAGTATCTAGAAGTGTTAAGGTCTCAGAATTTCTATAATATATGTGCAATAATAATTTCCTAATAAATACATGCAGAAACGGTTTATAACAATAGTCCTACACACTGCTTGTTGTTCCATCATCCAAATTCACGTTACATCAATTTGTTATTTCTCCCAAATCCCAAAGTGGCTTGATTTGTTAGGATCATGTTTTTACTATTTAAATGAACATAATTTTATTATAATTGGATATTATTTATGCAAGAAAAAGAGGCAGATTAAAATGTTAACTTTACAGTCTAAGAAATAAAACCCTTGTATTAAAACAAAAAGTATTAAAATATAAAAGTAGTATTTCCCCCTGCTATCAATACCTCAGGCATTTCACAACAGATCTTGAAACCTAACTGATGTTAATAACATGTTTCTAGGCAAAGCTACCACAATGCCAATCAGAAGGCACTCTAAGGCTAAGTACGATGCTCTGGGCCTAGAAGGGGAGGGATTTTGAGGCCTCCACAGTTCTTTCCTACTTTGAGAACAAGTAAAACTTAAAATAATTCTATGTTCAAATGATTAGGACATAATTGAAACAGCATTAATATCAAGCAGGGGCTTTACAGATATCCTTTCTTTAATCTTCATACAAGCTTAGAGACAGGAGCTACCATTATCCTCATTTTTACAAATGAGGAAACTGAAGCCTTCTGGAAGAGGCTATTCAGGGCAGCAGGATCACACAATTAGCAGGAGGTGACACCAGGGTTAGACAAATCCCACTCTGAGCCCACACGCCCAGCCACTATGAATGCGTGAGCTCTGGAGCAGGGCTGCCTGTGTTCACATCCTTCTCCAGCACCTAGCAGGCCTTACACTATGGAAATAATGAGAGTAATAGCAGCGAAAAATACCATATACCCATAGGGTTGTTTTAACTATTCAATAAGTTAACACATCTTCAATTCTAAAAATGTTGTCTCACACAGGGGAAGTACTGGGTAAAAGTTAGCTCATCTTTCTCTTCCTTTTTTCCCCTGCTCTATACCACCCCTCTGGCTCAACAAACCCTGTCCTATTTCATGTCCAGAGATCAGGCATTTACCTGGAAGATACTGTCCTTTGCTCACAAGGGGACTTCAGTAAGAAAATATAGATGACTTAGGTGCAAAAGAAAAGTGGTGGCCACAGAATTTGCAAAGAGCCAGGACTCTTAGGCTTACTAGCTAGATGACTCTTTGGTTTACTATCTGGATGATACTCCCCAACTTTTCTGAATCTCATAAATAATACTTTTATCACACAAAAAAGTTATAAGGTTATGTATGGGTATGGGTGTATTTTGAAGGCACTAAAGAATTATAGAAACAAACAAAATTACGATCATTACAGAAAAAGAGAAAAACAACATGGCTCCTAGCTTGACCTTGATTGTGATTAGGCCAGCAGCACCCTGTTTCTGCTCACATAATTCACCTTTTCCAGAATTCCTTATTCGAACCCTGTCATTCCTTCAAAATCAAGCTCAAATACACGTTCTCAAAAATCTTCCCTAACCACCCTAAATCCAAATAAATCTATCTTTTCAAGCTCCATGAGCATTTATCATCTTACTGTTTTATGCAAGTCTGTCCTTACCAACTAGCTTATCAGTTCCAACAAACTAGCGATTCTTCACTGTGCCTTCTGGTATTCAATCCATGTACAGCTACAACTATCTTCCTTGCATAAAATATGGGAAGAAAAAGAGCCCTAAAAGATTTTAGGACTCTTCACAAGGGAACAAAATTCATTGATTGACTCAACAAACTTCTGTTGGGTACTTAGTAGTAGGTCAAGCACAAAGTAGGTACTAATGCTATGAGGATGATTACACACAGTACATTGGCTTCCAGACCCCAACCTCAGCAAAATGAAAAATGCACATAGGCCTGCAGGCCTCAATCCTGATCTAGTTCTAGACATACAGGTCTGGTCTGAATGAGTAGCCGCAGTGAGCTAGCATGCTCCCTAAAGATATTAAGTTGATTCTTGGGACCTGCTCCTTTTTATCTCTTTTCCTAAATATTAAGAATCACTAAGCTAGAGAGGTTACCAATACTCCCCAAATCTCTTCCAAAACAAGGACAGTTCCTGGACCAGGCTGGAACCTTGGAATTAGTTGGAGTGGAAGTAGAATAGTGTGATAACTTGAAAATAAATTTATTACCCCAAGAGCATAATAAATCCCATCATAAATAATTGAAGGAATATGTCTCAATTCTCCTATATGATCCCAAAATAAATATATGATTTTTAAGCTAAAATTTATTCATTTAATAACTATTAACTCATTGCTCTTACATGCTTAACTGTGATATGACTTCATATCAGTGAGGCTGTTTATTTTAAAGATCTTGCTCTCACCACTTACAGAAGTAAAAGCAAACACAGTTTCTTATCATCCCCCATATGATGTATTCCATATGCATCTGCAAAGTTCTGAATTCATAAATATGCCTTTTTTTCTGGCACTGATGCAAAAAGGTCATTTTACATTTCCTTTTGAAGATTTCTGCTCTTTTCCTTAAACTGATGAAACTGCCCAACTGCCATCATGCCAATCCGAAGGTCACCGAATTAAATGCATCAATGACAATAGTGACAAAGCTGTTAAAAATGTTCAGAAACACACATGTAGTATCGAATCATTACCACATTGCCATGAACTTGAGAGGAAATGGGAAATCTTCAAGGGGAAAAACTAACATCACATAGAGCTGACAAGACAGCCAGCAGTTTGACTCAGGATCTGTCTCCTTACCCAGTCTGGTTGGGGTTCAGTAGCTAAAGTTCAGGGTTCAGAGCTATTCTCAGGTGGGATGACATTCCTACCACCAGATTCTTAAACTGCTTTGTTTCTTTTTTTTGAATTTACTGTTCTACATTGCTATTAATGTTGTAAGAGCTCTTGATCATAGTTTAAAATTTCCAGAACACCTTGTACCTTTCTCTATATTTCTAAGGGTAAAGAAAAATAAATTGGTCTTTTTTCTTAGGAATATGGAATGTCAACACATAAGTATTATTTGTTGCAGAAATTCATATTTCCATGAAACTCAGAAATGTATCATAAAGCACTCTCTTTACTTAAACTTAGAATTTAAAAGAATAGTATTTTTTATTCTTATTTTTAAGGACTACAGATGGCCTACTAGTGAATTCCTCACCATCACCATTATTACTTATTTATTGTACTCCAATAGTATGCTTACTGAGTAAGATATAAACAAAGATACAATCCCTGATCTCAGGTGAACAATTCAAATCCAACCACATATCAGAAATTTCTTGCTTTTCCTGTTTTCCTTCCCTTAGGAAAGGGGTCAGGGAGACCACAGAAACAATCTGTTCAATAATAACCTGATATAACAGATGATCTTAAGAATAAAGAAATTCTGAACCCACAGAGACAGAAAACCAATCACAGCCACAAGCTTGGCTTTTTGATAGTTCAGCTTCCAAACAGGCTGGTGAACTTTAAGTTAGGCCACATAATTTGAAAGGTGTGATAGAACTTTTAGCAAACTATGCCCTATGTCTCAGTATTGTGCGAACATCTAGGAATAGAACAATCTCCTAATCATGCAGTACTTCTCGTCTAATTGTGTTAGTCAATCAACAATTAATTACAATAAGGTCCGTCAACGTTATAACAGCCTAACAGCTGTTTTGGGGAGGCTTGAGATCTAAAACTTGGGGAAAAAATCAAGTAGGTAAAGTGTAGAAAACAGTATTCCAAGCAAAGGAACCAGTATATACAATTCTCATGATATTGAAACCCTGGAACGAATTTTTACTAATTTAAGTTTTTTTTAATGTAATAGATTGGTAACCCTACAGATGCTATAGCTGGTAACCTTATATCAGGTCTTTGCGTTTTGTGCTTAAAAATAAATTGGCTTATCTGTGAAAAACCCACAGCATATATCTTTCTTAATGGGGAAAAACTGAGAGCTTTTCCCCTAAGGTCAGAAGCACGGCAGGGCTGACCACTCTCTCCACTGTTATTCAACATAGTACTAGAAGTCCTAGCCTCAGCAATCAGACAACAAAAAGAAATAAAAGGCATCTGAATCGGCAACTAGGTCAAACTCTCACTCTTTGCAGAAGATATGATACTTTATGTGGGAAACCCGAAAGACTCCACCCCAAAACTGCTAGGACTCATACAAGAATTCGATGAAGTGTCAGGACATGAAATCAATGCACAGAAATCAGCTGTATTTCTAAACACAACAACAAGACAGAAGAAAGAGAAATTAAGGAGTTGATCCCATTTACAATTGCACCCCAAACCATAAGATACCTCGGATCTGTACTCAAAAAACTATAGAGTATTCGTGAAAGAAACTGAGGAAGACACAGAGAAATGGAAAAACGTTCAATGCTCATGGATTAGAAGAACAAATATTGTGAAAACGTCTATGCTACCTAGAGCAATCTACACAGTTAATGCAATCTCTATCAAAATACCATGAACTTTTTTCAAAGAAATAGAACAAATAATTCTAAAATTTATATGGAACCAGAAAAGACCCCGAATAGCCAGAGGAATGTTGAAAAAGAAAACCAAAGTTGGTGGCATCACAATTCCAGACTTCAAGCTCTATTACAAAGTTGTAATCATCAAAACAGTATGGTACTGGCACAAAAACAGACACATAGATCAGTGGAACAGAACAGAGAGCCCAGAAATGGACCCTCAACTCTATGGTCAACTAATCTTCGACAAAGCAGGAAAGAATATCCAATGGAAAAAAGACAGACTCTTCAACGAATGGTGTTGGGAAAATTGGACAGCCACATACAGAATGAAACTGAACCATTTCCTTACACCACACACAAAAATAGACTCAAAATGAATGAAAGACCTCAGTGTGAGACAGGAATCCATCAAATTCCTTGAGGAGAACACAGGCAGCAACCTCTCTGACCTCAGCCATAGCAACTTCTTCCTAGACATATCGCTAAAGGCAAGGGAAGAAAGGGCAAAAATGAACTATTGGGACTTCATCAAGATTAAAAGCTTTTGCACAGCAAAGGAAACAGTCAACAAAACCAAAAGACAACTGACAGAATGGAAGAACATATTTGTAAATGACATATCAGACAAAGGGCTAGTATCCAAAATCTATAAAGAACTTACCAAACTCAATACCCAAAGAACAAATAATCCAATCTAGAAATGGGCAGAAGAAATGAAGAGACATCTCTCCAAAGAAGACATCCAAATGGCCAACAGACACATGAGAAAGTGCCCAACATCCCTCGACTTCAGGGAAATAAAATCAAAACCACAGTGAGACACCACCTCACACCAGTCAGAATGGCTAAAATTTATCAGTCAGGAAACGACAGGTGTTGGCAAGGATATGGAGAAAGGGGAACCCTCCTACACTGTTGGTAGGAATGCAAGCTGGTACAGCCACTCTGGTAAAGAGTATGGAAGTTCCTCAAAAAGTTGAAAAAAGAGCTATCCTACGACCCAGCAATTGCACTACTGGGTATTTACCCTAAAGATACAAATGTAGGGTATTTGTACCCTTTTGGGTCAAAGGGGCATGTGCACACCAATGTTTATAGCAGCAATGTCCACAATAGCCAAACTATGGAAAGAACCTAGATGTCCATCAACAGATGAATAGATAAAGACGATGTGGTGTGTGGTGTACACACACACACACACACACACACACACATACACACACACACACACAATGGAATACTATGCAGCCATCAAAACCAAAAAACCCCACGAAATCTTGCCATTTGCAACAACGTGGCTGGAACTAGAGGGTATTATACTAACCAAATTAAGTCAATCAAAGACAAGTATCATATGATCTCACTGATATGAGGAATTTGAGAAACAAGACAGAGGATCATAGCGGAAGGGAGGGAAAAATGAAACAAGATGAAACCAGAGAGCAAGACAAACCATAAGAGACTCTTATCTCAGGAAACAAACTAAGGGTTGCTGGGTATGGGGAGAGGGATAGGGCGTCTCGGTTATGGACACTGGGGAGGGTATGTGCTATGGTGAGCGCTGTGAATTGTGTAAGACTGATGAATCACAGACCCTGAAGCAAATCCCTGTATCCCTGAAGCAAATAGTACATTATATGCTAATTTAAAAAATTAAATTTTTATTTTTATTTCAATGTCTGCGTGTTGCTAGTATACAGAAATAAAATTGATTTTGGGGTATTGACCCTGTATCAAGCAATCTTGCTAAATATACTTAATAGTTTAAAGTTAATTTATATATCCAACTCCATAGGATTTTCTATATAGATAATCATGTCATCTGCAAATAAAGTTTTATTTCTTCCTCTCCAAAAAAAATTGGCTTATTTTACATAATATTTGCAAATTTAGTTTCTAAATGACTAGTTAAAAGGGTTTCAGGCTGCTCTATATTGTCTAGGATGTCCTTCAAACTACACATGGACTGTAAAAACGTGTTAATATACAATTTTATTTTTTCAAAGGTTCACTATATGCTTTTCCCAAAAATATGTATGTCACTATTCTCCCCAAAACAAAGGATGTAAAGTTATAGATTTAATGACAAAAATCAGCATCAACAGTCAAGATCTTATACCAGTAAGTAGTTCCTGGAAAAGTTTATGCATAAAGTAAAGCAAAAATAGCTGTTGGAAGAAACAAAAATAAGTCTGAGTTTTAGGCTTTTGAGCAGCCATAAAGCAAGTAAAAATGATTTTACAAAGTACAGAAGTTATCATAACATTGTTCATTCTTTTTCTTTGCTTTGCTTTTTTTCGGCCTTGAGTACATGATCTGTATTTTATGACAAGTCTACATGTTACTTCTTAACAGGTCACTCACTGTTCCTGGGTGTCTTCTTGACATAACAAGGGCTTTCAAACTTCGTAATAGCAGAACCCGTTTGGGAAATGAAATATTATTCAGAAGTTTAATTTCTAAATGAGATAAAAGTAAAATGACCCTGCTTGGAGTTGGGGTGGGAAGTGAGAGTCCGTCCTACAAGCCTCCCCCACAGGGATAAAGACAACTATGAGATTACTTAAACTGCGGTTTCTCATAAATGATAAACCCCCTAGTCTTTTTCCTATTTTCTTAATGCTGAAATTGTGACCATGTTAAACTCTTCTGAATATTGCTAAAAATATGACTACACACCCGAAGCCTTTTGTTATTGGTGCTACTGAAAGAAGAAACAATATGGTCATTAAAGCAGAGGAATTTTAATAACCTTACTTGAAATTTCTTGGTTTTTTTTACCTGCTTTAGAAAAAACACTATAGCCCATTTTAAGGAATTGGAGGATTTTATATTCAAATAAATATGGATTAGGAAATATAAGTATATGAACTAAGATCTTTAAAATAAAATTACTCCACAGGCAAAATAAAACAATACTCCAAAACAATGAATGTCTCTATCTATGAAGAGTAACATATAGAATAGCTATTTAGATTTACATAAAAATCTAGATTCAAAACTACTTTTTAGAACTTTTGCTTTTCTTCAAAAAAAAAAAGTTATATTACCAAAAAAAAAGACCAAAAACGTCTAGAGAATACATAACTATAATTGTAAGACTCTATAACATCCAATATGTTATTTAATAAAATACTTTTAAAAATTAAATCGTAAGCTCCCAGGAGGGATTAACAAAATGATGTCCCAACACAATCTTTCCATCACAATAAAATTAGATATAACCTATACTATATACAATGTATATAGCACATTTTTTCAATCAAATTCACATTTTCAGTTAGAACTTATCAGAAATAAAATGGTAGAGACTAGAAATATAAAGCTGTAACCTTAGTTGGCCCCTTACATTCTGGAAGGGTATCTTTCCAGTTGGTGTCAGGCAAACATTGAGAACAAAAGGATATCCAAAAGAATAAGCTGAATTCAGATTCTATCAAAGTATGCCCTAAGCCAAAGTTCTGGGAGACTAAGACAGCTATTTCTTCCCAATTTCTCAGCTAATGCAGAATCTTAAGAACAAACGCAAATATCCAAACTTCAAAACAGTGTAACGTGGAAGGATGTACACTTTCAATTCTCTGTACATAAAGCAGAAGGAAAAAGGAAGGTCCTTTTGTTCTAGGTAAAAGGCCATAGACCTGGTGAATTTGACAGTCTTCATACACAGTCGCTTTTTTTTTTCCTTTCAGGAAAAAAAAAATTAGTTTTTCCACAGAAAACTCTAAAACTTTTATTCAAGTTTAGGTCCTCTTGTCTATTACCAGCCTAAAGGCATGCTCAACATAAGCTTGGTCATTCTTAATGTTTCACTACTATTTCATAACCTAGAATCCATTTTCCAAGAAAACTGTCTATTTCCACCTTTAGTTTAGAGTCTGTGCTTTGGACACACGGACACAGGTTGCACTACAGATTTCAAAGAGCATGATCTTGGGCAAACTTACTTAACCTCTCTGAGATTACGCTGCCTCATCTACAATAAGGGAAAATAACATTCCCCCCATAAGATTGAAGATTGAATTAAATATGAGATGACATAGATGTAGATGTCTCTACACAGTATCTGGCAATGACGACGTTACTGATGTTATTTAGATTACGGGACTACTAATTTAAACTCTATCTTGAGTCAGTGGTCCAGCCCTCACTTAAGACACACATACTGCATTGTCAACCCAACTATTCACTCCCCCATCTGCCCCTCACAATTAATTACCTATGTATTAACTCTTAATTCAACTTGAACAAAAGTTGCCTTGTCCATACATGGTCCAGTCAGTCAATTGTTCAATGAGTCTGACTAGTAGAAAAAGATGTGTCTTGACCACCCACTTTGTTGGATTTAATGTCTTGGGTGTGGGAGATTTCATTTTAAAGAAATCATTTAGCTCTCTCTTGGGTATTCGGTTTGGCATAAATCATGCATTTTTAAGCACAAGTTTCTTCCAAAATTATTATGAGAATTATGACTCTTTATGTTTGTTGTTCAGCTACCCACCTTACTTTTTTTGGCACCGCTTTCTATCTGATGTTCACTTTTTAAAATATTGACAAATAAAAAATCATTTATAGCGTATAACGAGAGTTTTAGATACCTAAAATACAATGAACAGGAACTACTATAAATATGTGGTTACAATATTTATGATGTCAGTGACAATTGCATTGAAAATTCCAAAGTATTGGAACCATCTAATTATTAAGTCTTTCACTTCCCCTGCAGGTGTAAATACATGAGCCTAATAAGCTTTCTCACTATGAAAAAACATACTTATATTATATTAAAATATTAAAAACTATTTAATGAGCTTCGTTTCCTTCCAAAAGTAAACTGAAGTTGCGTCTGAAGCAGCTTGAGGCAAGGGAAGTTTCAAACGTAACGTTTTTAAAACCAGCCATTATTTCCCCTGTTGAAAAAAAACTACAATTTTATTTCCTCACAGCAAATGAAACTGTCAGGAAAATTTAGGTGTAATAAAATTGGGTGGTTAAACCAACATGCTGGATTTGAAATAAAACTGAATTAAAGGAATTAAAATTAATTCTTATGTCAGTCAACCCTTTAAAAATACTGTTCAAAACTCACTGTTTTTACATACATAACTCCCCTGTTCTTGATCAGGGGTGCAAAGCTGACTATCTCCTTGATGAGCACTAATGGCGGCGCAGTTGGGATGGCGCATGGAACAACATGTTGCATAAAAATGTGTTGCTTCTGGCAACTTCTCTGCCTAAATAAAAAGTTGTCAAGCAGGGTGACTGTAGTGGTACAGAGTTTTAAAATGGTGGATGCCGTCCAAGGTTAGCTAGTAACGGCTGACATGCCCTGGAATCTTGAGGCCTAAATCAACATTGTTTTCACAGCTGTAATTAAGCCACCTAATCAGAAGCACATTTTGACGGGACAGTTTCTGCAAGCCAGACATTACAATTTCTTGTGCCTGGAGCGCAGTGGCTCATGAGAGGTCCTCGTTTAATTTCAGGTTAAAAAGAAGGAGGGGCAGTAAAATAAGAAGACTTTCTTTTTTTTAAGCCACATACAAGTGTTGAAATGAAGCAGGCCTCCGCGCTCATGCTTTGACCAGCCTCGCACCCCTCCCTCCTCTGGCTCTCCTCCGAGTCCCCCGACTCTCGAGTGGCAGCTGCACACAGTGAGATGAAGGGTCTCTGCCAAGATCAACAGATGAGCTGGTCGAAACTGGCTCTCTGTGTGTTCTGATTGTAAATTGTGCTGGTGATGATTAGAGAACTCTAACACAGGATGTCGACTCTTAAAACTGTCCAGAGAAAATACTTTTTTTAAGTTCAGGAAAAAATTTTTTGGACTTTTTTTGTGGCTGGGTGCATAGTGTTGTGTCTATAAATTTCATATGATTCAAATGAATTCACTCAAATTAAGCAACTCCGTTATTAAAACGAAAAAAGAAAAAAGAAGGCCATGGCTTGGCTCAGAGCAGGGACCTTCACCTTGGGCTGTTTATGGAAGAGTGTGGCCGAGTGGGGTTCTCCACCCGCAAACCGGTCACGTGCCTCTACCACCTGCCAACTGAAAAGATTCCTAAAATGATGAAAATCTACGATGCGATATTCACATCTCATCAGGTGACTGTGGATGTCTTTAGAAAGCCAGCTTGCCAGCTGAAGCTGTTTTCTACAGTGTTGTGGCATTCTGCAACATTTAAACTTTCAACCCCAGAGGCCATTGTAAAACTATCAATATGAAGGCACTAGTCACTGGAGTCTGATTACATTTAGTTCTGCATTTTAATTACATATGGATTCTATTAACTAAACCTTTTGCCTTATAGGCAACATTTTAATCAAATTACTATAATTTTCAAATATGTTACAATAGTTTGACGAGTTAAAAGTTCACATTCCTAACATATTAAATATCAAAAAAACTTTGCATGAAAAGAGGAAATACTCCTTGCAAATACGCTAATACATTTTCAGATTACATTGGGGACTTTTTGACTACCTTGTTACAAGTTATATTGTGAGATTTATATAACTGGTATACATTTATAAATGGGTTATTGGTATCGAATATAACCAAACTCAAAATATAATTATGTTATAAATTTAGAAACATGTGCTCATTTGATTGTTGTAAATCGAAGCAAGAACAAAATGAAATATAGTTAGAATCTAAATATTCAAAATCAGTATTTGTAACTTCAGCTGAAGAATTTTAGAGCTGAGAGGGAACTGAGATTTTATCTAGTTAAAATGCTTCATTTTAAAGCCAGGAAAAACCAAGACCAAGGAGATTGTGTGATTTATTTCCCAAAGCTCTGTGGTGAGTTGATAACAAGGGTTGTTCTAGAACCCGTGTTTCCTCTGATTCTCTGTCATGCTACTTCCTAGCACAACACGTTGCCACTCTGTGTAAGCAACAATCTAGCTACCTATCCATACCACCCAAGACCAAAAAGAAATATTTTTTTAATGTGGTAAAACACACACAACATAAAATTTACTGCTGTAACCATTTTAAAGTCTACAATTCAATGACTCAAATATATTCACAGTGTTCTGTGACCATCACCACCTCTTGGCTCTAGAACTTTTCCATCACCCCGAACGGAAACCCCATCCCCATTAAACAGTCATTCTCCATTCCTTCCTCCCCCTTCCCCTGCAACCACTAACCTGTGTTCTGTCTCTACAGACACAGAACATGCCTGTTCCTATAAATGGAATCCTACAATATGTGGCCTTTTGTGCCTGGTTTCTTTCATTTAGCATAGTGTTTTCTAAGTATGTCTGTGTTGTAACATGTATCAGAACTTCATTCCTTTTTATGGCTGAATATAGTCTATTGTCCGGATAGACCACATTTGTTTGTCCATTCATCAACTGATGGACATTTGGGTTGTTTCCATCTTTTGGCTCTTGTGAACAGTGCTGCTATGAACATTTGCTATTTTCCTTTTTTTTTTTTATGGTATTCTTCATCAGTGGAAGTGGTATCTCATTGTAGTCTTGATTTGCATTTCTCTACTGACTAATGACAATGAGTATCTTTGCCTGTGTTTGTTGGTCATTTGTATATCTTCTTTGGAGAAGTATCTATTCAAGCCCTTTGTCTATTCTAAAAATTAGTTCGTTTGTCTTTTGTTGTTGTTGTTGAGTTGCTGAGTTCCTTATATATTAGATCCCAATCAGACATATGATTAGAAATATTTTCTTCCATTCTGTGGGGTGTTTTTTTAATGCACAAAAGTGTTTAATTTTGAATAAGTCCTATTCGTCCATTTTTTCTTTTTCACTTATTCTGTTGGTATCATATTTAAAAATCCATTGCCAAATCCAAGCTCATAACTTATCTCTATGTTTTTTACTAAAAATTTTAGCTTTTATATTTAGTTCTTTGATCCATTTTGAGTTAATTTTCATAGATGGCATGAGGTAAGGGTTTATGGAAATACATTTTTTAAAAATAAGCTTTCTACTTCAGAAATAAATCTCTCATACTCTTACTTTTGGCTACAACCAGGCACAGTTAATGTTAATTTAGTATACTACTGTTATCAACAAACACTTACTGAGTACCCACTGTGTGAGTAAAAGGTATTAAACTGGTCAATTTCTATGTATGTGGGTAAACATACAGAAGCAGAGGT
The DNA here is from genome assembly GCA_002007465.1 of Ailurus styani. NCBI lineage: Eukaryota > Metazoa > Chordata > Mammalia > Carnivora > Ailuridae > Ailurus > Ailurus styani. The sequence goes on along the minus strand of LNAC01000417.1, from coordinate 179,114 downwards.
CCCAAAAAAATCTGACAAAGTTTAAAATTATTTAAGTGGTATGCTGAAAAGAATGTTCTTTGCCACAAATAATTTTGGGTCTTTGTTTTTGTTTATGACTAGGAAAAGAAATGTACAATTTATATTACCTGAAAGTACTTAAAACTTTATCATAGATACAGTAATATACAAATTATTCTATTCATTCTCACTAAGTGTTTGCTAGAGAAGCATATAAAACATAGTTTGATGAGAATTAATTTCAGAAAATTTTGCGTTGGAAAAATTGGGGGAGAATTATGGTTTGTGCAAAGTACATATATTCCATAATAAGTATGTACTGAATAAATGTTACTAAATGAGTATTCTTCCAATTAATTTCAATTCAAATCAACTGGCACTTCCTAAGTCAGATCATTATAATGAATTTTAAAAAATAAGTAAGACATGACCTCACAGACTCACAATATGGTAATATCTACACAACTAATCAATTACATAAGCCAGAGTACTATATAGTGCTCAGACAGACAAATGCAGTGATGAATGGCATAACAAAGGGAACCCTTACTTCTGCCAACTGGGAGATGAACTGAAAGCCAGATGGAGTCAGCATTTACCTGAATGTCAATGATAAAGAATTTTTACTTTATCATGAAGAAAGTTTAGAGCCAAAATATGTTTTGAATCAAGCTATGGCCTGCCCATATCTGTGTGTGAGAAAGGTAACGCCTGGCACTAATGAGGCAGACAAGACAGAAGAGGAAAACTACATATGGGGAAACTCGCTGGAAGACCATTGCAATAACCCAAGGAAAAGTTACTGCAATCACAACGGTAGAAAGGTGAGAATGGATCTAGGCATCTGTGGTGGTACAAACAGGGAGACTTAGCAAGTGATCGAATATTGGTGGTAGACAGAAAGTGGAACAAATGTTAAGGCTTCTTCCTTGGACTGCAAGGTGGATAGTTATGTCAGAGATAAGGAACATAGGGAATGGAGAGTGTGGGAAAGTTGGGAGCGGCAGAGTTGAAGACCATGTTCAGTTTGGGGCCTCCGTGCGTCTGAGCTGTTTGCAGAAAACTGAAGGGGAAATTTCTGAGAATCTAACAGGCAGCTAAAGCCCTCAAAGTACCCAATTTCGTAAGAAAGATAAAAGTGTAAGAGAGATACTCATAAGCATATTCATTCGCTGCTACTCTTTGAACAACCAGTATAAATAATTAGAGCATTAGACTGTCGAATTACTATCTGTATTTTCTACAACCTAATCATTGATTGATGACAATGGTCTGAGTTTGAAATGTTCCTTCCTGCCACTCCATGCTCCGCCCTCACAGTATTTCATCATTGAGGAATAGAACTATATAAATATGTTTTATTTATTATAGATAATATATTTTTATATTTATATTTACATATAAAATTTAACATATCAAATATAAAATATCTATATATTATTATAGACATATAAGTTATATATTTATACAATTAAGTATATTTTATTTATATATTAATATAAATATAGAATTTAGGATATCAAGCCCCTATAATGTCACTATCCAGACATCATTCATCGTGAAAGTAGCTCTTTTTAAACTGCATCATACAAAAATGAAAAGATTAGAAAGGAGGTGTGTGGCCAATGGAATATGTATTACTACCTTCAGGTCCCTATTTACTACACCAACCAAAGCTTGAGTTTCTGGAATATGGGAAACCTTTAAAAGTCTGGATATGTATGTCAAGGATCAAAGAAAAATGTCTGCATGTTGACTGGCCTGTCCCACCTAGTGATATTTTAGGTTTCCCTTATTTAGTTCTGTTAGTATTCAGAGGCCGGGCCTGGAGCTTGTGATAAAAATATGAGAGAACTTACTGAGCATCTAAGTGAGGCAGTATTTAGCAAAAGGGCCCAGTGAGAGTTGTTACGGCAGCAAATGTCAGTGACCCTTGAGAATAACTAGAAAAAACAGTAAATACATAAAGCAAAGGCAGTAGATGTTTGCGATGAAGCTATTGGAGACATCACAGTCAGAGAGCCCAGCCTGCCGAGAATCACGCTGAGGGCCACACGGATCTGGCCCCTTCTCCACCTCACCTCTCCATCTCATTGGCTCTGCTCCAGTCACACAGACGGCCTTCCATTCCAGGAGCAAGCCCTGCTTTCCCCTGTCAACTCCTAACTTTTTAAGTTCTTTTATTTTAATTCTAGTGTAGTTAATATAGAGTGTTAAATTAGTTTCGGGTGTACAATACAGTGATTGAACAATTCTCTACATTACTCAGTGCTCATCTGAAGTGTGCTCATGGGACACCTGGGTGGCTCAGTCAGTTAAGCATCTGCCTTCAGCTCCAGTCATGATCCCAGGGTCCTGGGATCGAGTCTCCAGTTGGGTTCCTTGGTCTGCAGGGAGCCTGATTCTCCCTCTCCTTCTGCCTGATGATCCCCCTGCTTGTGTTCTCTCTCTCTCTTTCTCTGACAAATAAATGAATAAAATCTTCAGGAAAAGTTAATAAATAAGTGTACTCTTAATTCCCATCACCTATTTCACCCATCCCCTCACCTACCTCCCTCTGGTAACCATCAGTCTGTTCTCTTAGTTAAGAGTCTGGTTTTTGGTTTGTCTCCTTTTTTGTCTTTGTTTTGTTTCTTAAATTTCGCATATTTGTGAAATCCCATGGTATTTCTCTTTCTCTCACTGACTTATTTCACTTAGTGTTATACTCTCTCTAGATTCATCCATGTTGTGGCAAATGATAAGATTTCATGCTTTTATGGCTGAGTAATATTCCATTGTATACATATTCCATGTAATATGTATATATATATATTACATCTTCTTTATCCACTCATCTATCACTGGACACTTGAGCTACTTCCATATTTTGGCTATTGTAAATAATGCTGCAATAAACATAGGGGTACACATACCCTTTTGAATTAGTGTTTTCATATTCGTTGGGTGGATGTCCATTAGTGCAATTACTGGATCACAGTGTAGTTCTGTTTTTAACTTTTTGAGGACACCCCATACTGTTTTCCAAAGTGGCTGCACCAGCTTGTATTCCCACCAAGACTGCTTGAGGGTTCCTTTTTCCCCACATTCTCACCAATACTTGTTTCTTGTGTTTTTGATTTTAGCCATTCTGACAGTGTGAGGTAACTTCCTATTTAGTCTTCATGGTTTTTGTTGTTGTTGTTGTTGTTATCTTCAGTTAGCCAGCATATAGTACAACATAAGTTTTTGATGTAGTGTTCAACAGTTCATTAGTTATGTATAATACCCAGAGCTTCACGTTTTTAACTAAGGTTTCAATTCCTCGGGTTGGGCAACCCAAGCCTACATCAGGTCCCCAGGCTCTGTGTTCTCACAGCCCTCTGTGATTTGATCTCAACATCATTCTTTTTAATTATTTGTATCATAGTGTATTTTCCATTACACCTGATGTGCCATGATGGTAGAGATTTGTCTTTTTTTTAAAGACTGTATTTATTTGAGAGAGAGAGAGAGAGAGAGAGCAGAAGCTGGGGGAAGAGCAGGCAGAGGGAGAAGCAGACTCCTCACTCAGAAGGGAGCCTAAAGGGGAGCTCAATCCCAGGACCCTGGGATCACAACCTGAGCCACAGGCAAACGCTTAACCGACTGAGCCACCCAGGCACCCTGAGATTCTCTTAATCCACACTTCGTTCTCATAGGACAGCACTAAACAAGGAAGCAGAGGCCTTGGATTCTAATGTGTTGGGTTCTTTAATTAGAAGACCTGGCAGCAAGACTCCAGTATCTGTACTTCATGGCAATGCAGAGTCTCTCTCAAATTAAGTCATGGCTTAGGGCTCACTTAAAAAAACGATTTTTTCTTGAATAGTTAAAAATCTCAATAATAAATATGTTGAATCAGCTGTGATGAAGTGTTTAAAAGTTAATGAGAGCAACTTCACTAGAGTAAGTTACTTAAATTGTCGGTTTCTTGATCCACACAACACTAACACTGACAAATAATCCTTCTTCTCGCAAGAAAATGTAATGAAAACAAATGTGGCAAATATTATTTGAAAACTTAAGAGACAGGGGATTCTTATAACCAAAATATCTAAATCTTTGGCCTTTATTAACAATATGATACCACTTGACAACTATCAAATCTGACATAATTTGAACAATATGCAAAGATATCTTCCCTGCAAAGATACTAACTGGAATGTTCCTCTGATTTTTAATTCATTATTTTCTCATAAAGAAAGTACTATAGGGGCACCTGGGTGGTACAGTTGGTTACACAGCCAACTCTTGGTTTGGGCTCAGGTTGTGATCCTGGGGTCACGGGATTCAGCCCCATGTCAGGCTCCACGCTCAGCGCAGCAGAGTCTGCTTTGGACTCTCTCTCCCTCTGCCCCTCACCCCTCCCACGGGCTCTACTTCTCTCTCTCTCAAATAAATAAATCTAAAAAAAAAAGCATAGAATTGAAAACATACTGCTTAAACATAGAGTGGAAATGAGGCAAATCAATACTGTAGCTTGCAGCATCATAACTCAGAGGAAAGTATTTGGGTTTGGCATTTCATGTTTCACAGACTGAAATACCACGCGTTTCTCTCCAGCCACGGGTGTGCCGGTCTCCAAACACCCACAAGTAATTGGCTTTGACTGCTGCCCTGTTCTCTCCTGGGGCTGTCTGTGACTTGAAATCTCTTCCCTGGAAGCCCTTTCTGATTACTGTTACTCAAGATAAAAGCCCCAGAGCAGCCCTAAGTTAATGGGTCAAATGCCAACATACTGAAAATGTGAAAACACTGGCAAGGGTACAACGGATGAGAACCTCAGATGCACTTCAGCATTGTTAGTATCTGCTGCTGGACAAAAAATGAAAATGTGACCTTAGGAAGAATAAAGTTTTTAAAGATGACTATTCACGTCTACAATCTGATCAATCTCTTTGTCTGCATTACAACCCCATGATATATTGCTTTTTATTAATAATGAATATTTATTTTTCATTCTTATATAGTTAAATGGCTGGAAAATATGGTTAATGAACATACACTGACTGCCTCAGTTCATTAAATAAGTGATAACAGCGACTATCGTTAATACCATACTTAGTATGAGCAAAAAGCACTGATTTAAGAGTTGTTTTAGTTCTTTAGCCTACTCGTCAAAAGACTTCCCCATGGTTACACATATTTTTTAAAGCTATATGTATAGCTTAGCTGTGGGAAATAAACGTAACTATCAGAAAATATTTTATTGGATTTATTAAATGAAACTTACTGTGAAATTTATTGAGCATCTATTAACATGCCAGACAATGTCTTTAAACCTCAAACCCATCCCCACAATGTAGGCAACTGTATCTACACATTACAAATCTAGAAACTGATGCTTAGAGTATTGTATGGATAATAAATAACAAGGACAGGATGCACATTCTGGCCTGCTTGACTCTAAAACCCTAGATGAGGGCCTGTGGGAAGGAGGTGGTGGTGGGTTGGGTGGGAATCAGAAGGGAGAGCTAGAGTTTTGAGAACGGGCCAAATAGCAAATTCTAGAGAGACCAAACAAGAACATCAATAACAAAATGGCCAGAGGCAGAATCAAGTCAGATTATAGAGTACAAGCCAAGGATTGGATGGTGCAAGAATAGACTGGGAACGTAAGAAGATGGGGTTTGGAGTGACTGCTGTAAGTAGTGTCCGGCTCCAGTGGGCACGGGCTATTTGGGTGGGTTGGCTGTCTTTAATTGAAAGGGGGACTGGAGCTAAAGCTTCTAATATCAAAAAAACAAAACAAAACAAAACCTCTTACATCATTTAATTCATTAAACATATGTTCTATCCATAAGACCTGTTCCTCAAATCAAAGTAAAACAGCAATTTTTATTGGTCTTCCCCTTAACAGGGTGTCAAATTGCTATACATTCTTCAAAGGCTCCTACAAACATCTCATCTTTTACTGACAACGTAGGCAGAATGAATGTCTCCTTTGTCTGTGCTCCCTACATTTTACACATGCCTATTTTTGTGATTTGCTTATGTGTTTGTTTCCCTTGTTAGAAGAGGAACACACAAGAGCAGAGACCATGTCTTCTTGCATTTGTCCCCATAAAACAAATAGAATGGTAAATAAAAATCCAAGAATATCAATAATCATATTAAATGTATTTGGCCTAATCACCCAGTTAAAAGCTGGAGATTATCAAATGGATAGACAAAACAAAACAAAACTATATCTTTCTACAGGAAACCCACTATAAATATAAACATAGGTAGGTTAAAAGAAAAAAAATGGAAAATCAGATATCATACAAACACTAGTTTAAAAATACCTAGAGTATAAAATGGCAAAAACTGAAATGATGGGGTGCCTGGGTGACGCAGTTGGTTAAGCGACTGCCTTCAACTCTGGTCATGATCTCAGAGTCCCAGGATGGAGTCCCACATCCGGCTCCCTGCTCCGCAGGGAGTCTGCTTCTCCCTCTGACCTCTCCCCTCTCATGCTCTCTCTCTTAAATAAGTAAATAAATAAAATATTTTTTTTAAAAAACTGAAATGATAAAAGCAGACAGTAAAGTGAACATGGGCAAAACCAGACTTCTGGAATCCTAGGTTTAAGAAGATATTGAAACATGATTAACTCACTCCCATCTTAGGACTGAACTCCCTGAATCTGCTCTGAATATTCCATTCCTGTCTCCCACTTGACAGCTAAATCCTTGAGATGGTTGTTCAAATTCACTGTCTCTTTTTCTTTTTTGGTCAGCTCTCACAGTTATCTCTCCATCTCTCGCTGAAAGAGCGTTTGCTAAGGTTCCCAAGGGCCTCCGTGCATTAAATCCAAAGGCCATTTTCTTTTTTTTTTTTTTAAGATTTTATTTATTTATTTCACAGATGGAGAGAGAACAAAAGGAGGCAGAGAGGCAGGCAGAGAGAGAGAGGGGGAAGCAGGCTCCCTGCCGAGCAGGGAGCCCGATGCGGGCCTCGATCCCAGGACCCTGAGATCATGACCTGAGCCGAAAGCAGAGGCTTTAACCCACTGAGCCACCCAGGCGCCCCAAAGGCCATTTTCAACCCTTCTTTCACTTGATCTTCAGCAGCATATGACTCTATTGATGCATCACCCTTTTTAAAACACTCCATTCTCATGGCATCACACCTTTTGGTTTTCTTTTTACCTCTTTGCCTGTTCCTTCACAGCTTCCTTTCCAACCTTATCTTCTTCTACTCAAGCACTGTATACTGGAGTTTTCCAAGCTTCATTCCTCAGCCTTCTTCTCTTCTTTCTCTATAAACTGTCTCTACATAGTGTCATTCTTGCGAACAGCCTCAAGTCCTAACTATATGACGATGACCTAAAATGTATACTTCCAGGATGGCATCTTGCTTAAGTTCCCCAAGAACAAGCCTTTTTGATATCTGCAGTTGGATGTCTCAGAGGTACCTCAAACTCAACATACTCAAAGCTAAACTCACAATATTCCTTTCAATTCCATTGTTTCTCTCTCAGTAAATGAGATCATTGATCCACTTCCAAAAGGAAAAAGTCCAGGAACTATCTGACATACCCCTTTCCCTTGTTCTTCACATCCAGTTGTTCCTTCCCACCACAGCCAAAGGGATCTGTTTGAAAAACCAAATCTGAGAAAGTCACTCCTGCTTTAAAGTTTTCCAGGACCTTTTCCCTTGATATTAAAACAAGGACGACGAAGTCTGACTTCTGTCCTTCTCTCTAGACCATCCTTATCTCACTCAGGCCACTCCTGCCTCTGCTCTCTTTATTCTAGCCACACTGGCATTTCTCAATTTCTTCTATCCTTCACAGGGCCTTGTAGATGTCCCTGTTCCCCTCGTCCTGATCTGGGACACTACTCTCCTTCTGCATAACTCCGACCCAGTCTTCAGATACTGACTCAAACATCACTGACCCTGAAAAGGCTTTGCTGATACCTGGGTCTACGATAAGCTCATTTGTTTAAAAAACTCTTACATGCTTCAGTTCTTTTCTTTCAGAGCACTTACCAGGTTAGTAATTACACATTAGTGTGATTACATGAAAATAATTTCTCCCATTATTAGATTTTAAGTTCACAAGAGCAAGGATTGTGTGTTTTGGTTCATACAATGTCCCTTGGACCAGAATTGTGCCTGCTCTAGAGTAGATACTGAATAAATATTGAACTAGTGGATAAAGAAAAGAATTAAGAAGCAAGAATACAAAGAAAGCAGAGATCAAGGAAGTAGAGACCAGAGAACCAAAGAAGGAAAAGTTGATAATGAGTGAAACAAAGGAGGTGAGAATTTAAAGAAGAAAGTAGGGGCACCTGGGTGGCTCAGTCGTTAAGTGTCTGCCTTTGGCTCAGGTCATGATCCCAGGGTGCTGGGATCGAGCCCCACATCGGGCTCCCTGCTCAGCAGAAAGCCTGCTTCTCCCTCTCCTGCTTCCCCTGCTTGTATTCCCTCTCTCACTGTCTCTCTCTCTCTCTCTCTCTCTCTGTCAAATAAATAAAATCTTTTAAAAATAAATAAAGAAGAATGTAGTTAAAAGCTTCATACATTGCAGAAAGATTAAAAGGCACAAGAAGGAACTAATGGATGGGGAGCAAGCAGAAAATTATTTGTGACCTTTGAGAAAATAGTTTCAGTGGAATGAGACTCCAAAGCCAGAGAGCAGCAAAGCTGAGGAATGAATGGGAGACAAGCATACAGAAGAAGCAAGTAGACTACTTTTCAAGAATGTGTCAATGAGAGGAGGGGAAACAGGCTGCAGAAAGGGCGGAGAGCTCAGCCACCGGAATATACTGACAGTGATCACAGAGGAGGAATTACAAGCTCAAGGCTACAGGAGGAGGCAGAACAAAACGACAAGGTTTGCAACCGAAGATGGTAAGTTAGTAAATAATCTTTTCCTGTGCTGCACTCCGATTACTTTCTATCAAGATAATAGTGATAAAAACAATAGCCAACTTTTTTTTTCTTTTTGGACTGACTACTCAATAAGTACAAAGCATACCTCAAAGTGCTTCAACACTTCTCCCTGGAGCTCCCAGCATCTCTGTTAGGGAGTAGGATCATAAACCCATTTTACAGATGAAGACCCTACTTAGCCACACAATTAGCAATCTACAGAATTGAAATTAAACCAGATTTACTGACTTCTATGGCACACACTATTGATTCCTCGTTCCCCTGTCCCTTGACTCATTACATCTATAGCTAAAAATGGACACATGATCCATTTCCAGCCAATGGGATGTAAGTGGAAATATGTTTGGAGCTTCCCTGGAAAGCTTTTCCTTTTTTAAATATACAAATAAATATATTTCTATATATTTAATATCCATTATCTATTAAATGTATATTAAAATGTATAAACACTTAAATTAAATCCATATAAAATATAGTTAAATTGTTTTTAAAGGAAAAGCCTTCCAAGGCTTTATTATCTACATAAAGCAAATATTGCGGGGCCATCCCATCTTCATGACTTGAATGTGATTATAAATCCTAGAGCTGGCTGCTGTCTTATGATAATGAGGGAGGAGCGGAGAAGTCACAGAGACACAGAACACCAAGAGCCACAGAACAACAGCCACCTACACCTGCACTTACTGCTATGTGGGGAAAGAAAAAAAAGCAAAACCACAGAACCGGGATTTTTTTTAAATCACACTGATCAGGTTTTCTGTTATTTACACTTGATTATATTCTTAATGGGTGTAATTCCAAAGCCTCTGCTCCTATTACCAAACTGTACACCTCTCCTCTATGAAATACAAAGACAGGCTCTTCCACCTCCCCCAGCGAGTTCTTAAGGAGTTCAAGGTTGGAAATGCATACACAAATGTCCTGAAAAGTAAAATTACTATAGCAATTTATTGCTGTTTCAAAAATTGTAAGTCTCAGCTAAGGAAAGAGACCAGAGAGTAAACACCCCGTAGGGACACGGGATTGGGCGGCGCTCTCCTAGAATGACACATCGTAACCTCCCGGGAGGGTCTTCACATGACACACATCCCCTTTTGAGAATCACTGCCAGGGTGAACCCCACCTCATACAAATAAGACGATGAGCATATCCTTACAGATGTGTTCGGGAGGGGAAAGGTTGGGGAGTAGAGTTTTATGATGATAGTTAGGCATACTTCCATCAAGACATCAGTAGCACAATAATTGGTAAAAAAAAATTTTTTTGAATCCAGCAGGGATTCAAAGGGGGAAACAATCCCACCTTATCAAGTGTGGCCTTTCTTAAAATACAAGTAATTACTTTGATATGCATAACAGTAACAAACAATAAATAATAGCATGACCCAACAAAGCTGACAGGACCTAAGGAGTATAATGAAATACCAACCAACCAGACCAGAGCGTTCACAAGAAGAAATGTAAGTATGTTTCAGAGAAAGGCTAGAATAAATTTGAATGCTTGAATTTTTAAATAGGTTTCTTCTTCCTTTTAATTTATCTTGGTGGAGATCAAGTTTACTCCTCTCTCACGAATTAAAAAAGTCATTTAAAAAAAAATTTAATTCAACATCTCAGGTGTCAAATAATTGGTTTGGTCATTTTACTGGATGAAGTGCTAGTATTTTCACTCACGAAACATTAGTTAAGCACATACTGTGGGCAAGGCTCTTCTTGCCTCTAGAGCGCCTTCAGAGCACAGAAGAAATACCCCAATTGCTTTTCTCTATGGAACTTACATTCTATGAGGGTAGGGAACAAGACAATAAGCAAATAAATACAATGCAATTTATGTCAACCAAGAATAAGTGCTATAGTCAAAGTTAAGCAAGGAAGGTGTAAGGTAGATAGGCGATATGCAGGGAGAATGAGGCAGTGTCTGGGACAGTTGGCAGCTGCGATTTTAAATATTATGGTCATAAAGGTTTCATTGGGATCAGACATCTGAGAAGAACCAACTCATAGCCACGCAGCTATTTGCTTTAATACTAAGTCTTCTGCTGAATGTATCAATGGAAAAGGGTTAATATCCAAATGGCAAAAACATTAAAAAAAAAAAGACTTAGATTTCCAAAATGTGGAATTTGTTGATTAGGTTACTCGTGTGCTGGTGTACTGAGTTTTTGTTTTTGTTTTTAAATAAAATGCTGCATTAGGTCTTAAAAAAAAAAGTGATACTGTTTTTCCTTAAAAGTCACCCTGAGCCATTATAATCAAGCCAAAAAAAAAAAAAAAAGGAAAAAAGGCACTCCAGTGATCGTTAGGTAACCTTCTGAATCTCACTGTTGATATATTTGCCTTTGGAGGAAAAAAGTTTTCAATGTTTATTTGATTCATTTATTCATTTTTTGATACTCCCCAAACACATATTTCAAATGGAGAAAATTTTCTTTAGTCTTAAATGAGCCCAAATTTCATCATGGGCTAAAATTTTAAGACATAAAATAACTGCTGAAACTGAATTTTAATCATATAGATGAATCACAACATGCATCTTTAGCTAGGCATGTATTATGGATAAGTCTAGTTTTCTACAGAGAATAATCACATGTTCTAATTACCATTTTGGTTATACGCATAATTAATAATATTCTGTCTTAATGGGACACACTGAATCTTCAGACAGTTGCAAGCTTTAACTATGCGTACTGCCAAATTCAACTGTCAGCTGCACTGCCAAACACAAAGGAATCTTGATGTAGTGTTTTAGCATTGCTAACAGTGTGCATATCTTGTACATGATACAATGGAAAAATTAATTGCCTTTCTTTCTTCAAAATTTTCTCCACACTAACAATTTCACATTGCTTGATTGATCACTTACCCTAAATTATATATATTGGCGAGCGATCTCATGAACAATAAAAACATGAATGCAAACGTGACCCCAGACACAAAGAAAAACAATGCTGCAGGACTTACTGATTGTAAACTTTCATTTTCACGTAAACAAGCCGTGTGAAGTTCTGATTTCAACGTTGCAATGTGACTTCGATGAGATGTCATTTCCTTCTCTAATGTAGCAATTCTAGCACTTGCAAGCTGGTAGACATCCATGAAACTTTTAATCATAGCCTTAAGAAATAAATATAATGTCACATACAATTCAAATAAAGATGTCCCCAAAGAAGAATTTCCATAATTTGAAAGCAAAATCATTAAAATTTTAAAATAAACAACTTTTCATCTTTCTTTCAAATAATAAAGCTAACCCTCACATTTTACATTGAGAACAGGGACTATTTTAAGAAAGCTTGAGAGAAAATAACTGAGACTTCTTTTCCAGAGTATATATTTAAATGAGATGTACTTTGATCTATTGTGTTTAAAATTTAGAATGCAATTTTTAAAGATGGCACACTTATTTTCTTTGTGAAGTTATATTCAAGTTGTAATTTGACCTAAATTTCGATCTTAAGACACACAACAGATGGATATATAAGGAAGATATTTCAAAATGAGCTGAGTTAGTAAAATTTTCAATCCACCTAAAAAAACAAATGGTTTGAAACAAAAGGAGCTGAAATAGTCCTATAATTTAAGAGTAAATAATGTGATTCTTATATTGTACAAAAAAGCATAATTGTGTTCATTCATATAACAGAGGAATACTCATGTGTTACACTATGTATAATAAAATACATGTGTGTGTAAGTTTTTCTCCCCCCTAAATAAGTTATATTTGGGGGATCATTAGACCTCTGTATTACATTTTAATCATATTTTATAGACTTTTTCTTCTAAAGCAACCAGAAGTGAATTTTAAGTCCAAGAACACTATCACACCTCTTTAAAGAAGTCTTCCAAAGTACTCCAAATATAGCAAAAAACAAATATTTCAAAGATATATTCAAAGATAATACTGTATTATTTACGAGAAAAAAAAATATCCTAACCACAGCAACAAATTAGTAAAATCATAGGCAGCCTGAGAATTTCCAAATTCTATTCAATCTGAAGGGTCTAATTTGGAAAAACTTTGAGAAACTAGATATTTGAGCAGTTTTTAATGCACGTGAAATAATGTGGTGAACAAAGAGTAAGAAACAATGTACACCATGCCTAAGAAACAGAACTAGGTTAACTGTTCACCAGTAAAAGAAAGAAAATTCACATCTTTTCACCTAATAAATTCCTATTTGCCCTAAAATATTAAGCTCAGACACCATCTCTTTCAAGAAACCTCTTTTGAACCCAAAAGCACTATTAACATTTATTCTAGCTTTCTGTGGGGGCCCCTCGTGCTTGCTTCTACTATAATGCTTATTGCTCTAGCAGAAAGGTATTAGTTTATGTGTCTATCTTTACTAGACTGAGGGGCTCCTTAGGCCAGATACTATGCCTAATCATCTCTGTATCATCAGGGATGTTAGTGGCCCACAGTGATCACCTGTTTGAATGAATGAATGAATGAATGAATGAATGAATGGAAAAGATTTTTTAAAACCCACAAGTTGAAGCATATGTTGTCATAAAATACCTTATAGGAAAGGATGAAGATATTTGGGGAAATATAATCTTACACTCTAATGTATAAATTATTAACTATACTTTGTTCAAATCGAAAAAAGAAGTGAGAGCAGAGCTGTAGGCACAAAAGGAAAGAACACACAAAAGAGAATTCTATTACCCAACACTGAGTGAGCATTTACTCTACCTTACTTTGAGTCATTTCAAGGTGAGCTTATAGCTAATACTAACACAAAATATTTCCCTGGGTTTCAAAAAGTATGTAAAAATCAGAAACCATAAAATCCTATCTGCTTCATCCTATGCCAAGTGTCTCTCCACTCTTCTAATTCATTCATCTCCACCAGGTGGCGGACCAGAAATCCCAAGTCCTGTTTTGGTCCGGTCCCCACTCTGCCCCTTACTTAGACTTGCACTGTTGGGTGATGCCACGTCATCTCTCTGAGCTTCCATTCTCCCCCTCCACACAATGGGGAGAAGGATCATTTTCTTGCCTACTTCCAAAACTGTTGTAAGGCTCAGGTCATTAAAAATCTAAGGCAAAGTCATTCTCTTCGTCCTTCAACTACACTGCATCTATATAAGAAAGCCCTCCCAAAACGGTCAACTACTCAATCTCATTGTAGTATGATTTTAGTTCTATTTTTAAATTCTCCACTAAGATCTTAATGAGACAATCTATGATAGGTGGTTTGTATACATATGTTCTTATTGGATAAAATGTATAAAAGGTACAAAAACATGCATAAATGCTTATTGAATAAAAAAAGGAAGTACTCTTCTATCAGTAATAGGCTCCTGAATTATGATTTCACTGTTGAGGCACAATAGAATTGGCCTCTAATAGTCAAAGATAAAAACCTCAACATTTCACAAGTTATCCTAGTTCCTAAATTTAGAGAAACGTATTTCATGAATTCTCATGTACATGATACTCTTAAAGGAATAAATAATAAAAACGACATTCCTTCAAACCTCTTTTAAAAAAAAATAAAATACTTTCTTGAGAAGTTACATCTAAATTTTTATATGGTGGATGGACCAAAAGTCATCATTATTTTGGCTCCTTCCTTGATCTACTTTCAATAACTAAATCCTAATATTCAGTGCATATTAAGAGAAACCACATATTATTCTTTATAACACTAAAAAGGATATAATGATAATCGATTTTTTGCATAAGATTTAGAATGTTAAGTATTTAAAATCTTTTAAAGCAGTATTGCATTTGAGAGACAAAAGTGGTTTTTTACAGCACTTATATATCTTTTCAGAAAAACAAGGAATAGTGGTAAATACAAGAACCACGTTTCATGGTATAAATACTATACTATAGTATGGCGGGGGCAGGGGGGGGTGTGTCCGTGAAATCAGTTACTCCAAGAAGCACCGAACATTTTGAGGAATAAAGAACGTTGACTGCCCATATTAAAAAGTGATTCAAACTATGTAACAAAGGATTCCAGTGAAAAACCCAACTCTTTAATATAAAAGAAAGGTGTCAGGTGGGTAGAAGTGGAAATGATCATCTGAATCAACTGAGAGGGCGTGGGGGAGGAAGGAGTGAGCACCAAATGACTTCCGTATCAAGCTCCCAAAGTCTAACCCTTCACAACGCGTCTCTCTCGTATTAAAACATCACGTCTTTTTATATTAGCAAACAACGACAGAACAGTGTGATACTGTGTTCAGCGTGCCCAGCACTGGAGAATTTATCCCGTGTCATCTTTGGCCGTGGGGATGTTGACTGTACCACGCCGTGAGACATGTGTCTCAGTGGGGCTTATCTAGTTCCAGGAGAAGCAGAACAAAAGACAGTTTCTGGACAAGAACAGGCTTTTGTTACAGAGATAATCTAGAGTGCTTATAATCAACATAACAAGATGACAAAATTCCCCATCCTAGCCATCTTAAGGAAAAGTATAAGTGCTTTCAGAATTCAAAGAATTCTGAGATACAAGTAGGTGACTGTCATTTGAGCACTAGAATATTACATATATAATCCGTTAGGTACATATTATTATGTCATTTAGACTGACTTCAAAACCGGATTTCAGGAGAAATGGGATGCTTGGGGATCTGATGTCAGGAGAGGAGATTAATGGAAAATGTCATGAGGCCTAGATGCCAAAAGAGTAAATCTTTTACTTATATTTTTGAGTAGTTGGGAAGCAAAAACCTCATTTCCCTTTAAATATAACTATAGATATACTTCATTTCTATCTACTATGTAAATATACCATGAAAACAGATACACCAAATTTGTGGAATATAATAAATCCCCACAAAATGGGGATGATAATTCCTATGTTATAAAGATTTTGTGAGGATTAAATGACTATTAAAACCTGAAAAGACCTAACCTATCTGAAACATAGTAAACCCTCGGGTAAATGTTAGTTGTAGTAATGATAATGGCATCAAATTAGGAAAATTATTATTTTAACTCATAACTCATTTTGTTACAGAGATAATCTAGAGTGCTTATAATCAACATAACGATATGAGAGACTCCACACAAAAATCCATTCAAAGATTTAATATTTCCTTTTTAAAGATTTATTTATTTATTTTAGAGGGGGAGGGGCAGAGGGAGAAAGACAGAAGCAGACTCCCCACTCAGCACAGAGCCTGTGGGGCTCGATCCCACAATCCCAAGATCATGACCAAGCCAAAACCAAGTATCCGACACTTAAACTACTGTGCCACCCAGATGCCCCAAAGATCCAATATTTCTGAAGGCTATTGTTTAGACATAATGTAAATATTTTAAATATTAGATATTCTATACATATTGAAATATTAAAGCCCTTTCTTTTTTTTTTTTTATTTCTTTATTTGACAGAGAGAGAGAGATTACAAATAGGCAGAGAGGCAGGCAGAGAAACAGAGAGAGGAGGAAGCAGGCTCCCCGCTGAGCAGAGAGCCCGATGCGGGCCTCGATCCCACGACGCTGAGATCATGACCTGAGCCGAAAGCAGAGGCTTTAACCCACTGAGCCACCCAGGCGCCCTATTAAAGCCCTTTCAAACATAAAGAATTTTAGAGCCCAATGAATATTTACTTCCTAACAACAGAACTGCCCACTGATAAGACATGAACAGATACTTCTCCAAAGAAGACATCCAAATGGATAACAGACACATGATAAAATGTTCATCATCACTAGCCATCAGAGAAATTCAAATCAAAACCACATGGAGATACCATCTTACACCAGTTAGAACAGCAAAAATTAACAAGACAAGAAACAACAAATGTTGGAGAGGATGTGGAGAAAGGGGAACCCTCTTACACTGTTGGTGGGAAAGCAAGTTGGTGTAGTCACTTTGGAAAACAGTGAAGGAAAACTAAGCAAAAAATTAAACAAAACTAAACGAAAAATTAAAAATAGAGCTACCCTCTGACCCAGCAATTGCACTACTGGGTATTTACCCCAAAGATACAGATGTAGTGAAAAGAAGGGCCATATGGACCCCAATGTTCACAGCAATGTCCACAACAGTCAAACTGTGGAAAGAGCCGAGATGCCCTTCAACAGACGAATGGATAAAGAAGATGTGATTCATATATACAACGGAATATACTCAGCCATCAGAAAGGATGAACACCCAACTTTTGCATCAACATGGATGGGACTGGAGGAGATTATGCTGAGTGAAATAAGTCAAGCAGAGAAAGTCAATTATCATATGGTCTCACTTATTTGTGGAACATAAGGAATAGCATGGAGGACATTAGGAGAAGGAAGGGTAACACGAAAGGGGGGGAGCTCAGAGGGGGAGAAGAACCATGAGAGACCATGGACTCCAGGAGACAAACTGAGGGTTTTAGAGGGGAGGAGGGGGGAGGGGATGGGTGAGCCCGGTGATGGGAATTAAGGAGGGCACGTACTGCATGGAGCACTGGGTGTTATACATAAATAATGAATCAGGGAATAGTACATCAAAAACTGATGATGTACTGTATGGTGGCTAACATAACAAAATAAAAACAAAACAAAACAGAACTGCCCACTGATAATAAGACAGTTCCTATTTGTGGTATCCTCTTTTTTTAAGTTTTTACTTAAATTACAGTTAACATAGTGTTAGTTTCCAGGTGTACAATATAGAGATTCAACACTTTGATACATCACCAGTGCCCTCCTCAATCACCACCACAGATTTCACCCATCCCCCCACCCAGCTTCCCTCTGGTCACCATCAGCTTGTTCTCTAGAGTTAAGAGTCTGTCTCTTGGTTTGCCTCCCTCTCTCTCCTTTGTTTCCTTTGCTCTTTTGTCTTGTTTCTGAAGTTACGCATCTGAGTGAAATTTATATCATTCTCAAGGAAGAAAATCTACACTCATAGTTTTCAGTATCAAACTTTGTTCATGAGTACCTGGAATTAAAGGAAAATTATTTTCTTCATTATCAAGAAGTGACTCTGGTAAGGTTATTCACTGCTCTCCTTTTAATATTTTAGAAATGTAGGGAAAGGCAGAAAATGAGAGCTGAAGGGCCTGTTGCCGGCAGTCTACAAATAGCAAAGGTGTCCCAGGCAAGATCCAGTCTAAGATCTGGACTGGGCCCTGTAGTTTGGATGTTAGGTTTCTGGCCCTGTCCACAGTTACTTGTTTCACCTTGACATTCCGACGGGAAGCTGTGGAGGAAAGACTGTATCAGATGGCTGACTACCAGCCACCTCCTTGCTTTGCACACTGAATATGTGTGTGTGCATGCATGTGTGTGTGTGTATAAAAGCTGCTAAGAATGCCACCGGCTGACAAGAATTCTGAGGAATCAATAAGGAATAGAAAGTAGAAGAGACCAGAAACAAAATTTTGCAGAAATCCTGTCCAGACCACAAGCAAAGGAGGGACCAAGTCACAGGAGGGCTTGACGCTAAGCATAACCAGCCACGAGAAGCAGGCTTAACCTTGTGTTATAATATCCCCGAGACCTTCTATTCTCAATAAGAGGTTATTATTAGTAATTTTTAGTGAAAAAAATATATTTTATAATTCTAAAAATCTTGTTGTATAAGATTTCTTTCTGTGATAATTGCCGTTTGGAAGTCTAATTCTGAGTCTCCACCTGCACCACTCCCACAAAACACGGTTGAAAGATGAGAGGCACGGGCCACCTGGGTGTCTCAGTAGCTTAAGCGGCTGCCTTCAGCTCATGTCATGAGCCCAGGGTCCTGGGATCGAAAATCTTTAAAAAAATCTTTAAAAATCTTAAAAAAAAAAAAAAAGATGAGGTACAGATGACAGAAGGGCACCACTGGCTGTGCTGTGAATCATGACACTCATGTTTCAATCCCATCAATTAAACAAAAGTTTAACTGGAATTTTGGCTAGAAAATGCCCAACTCCCTGAATTCATCGATTGCTCTTTAAAAATGCCATGTTTTTATATTTTAACAAATATACTTTATATTAAATATACATTATATTTCTAACAAAGGTTCAAAACACACACTTTGGTTAGGAAATTATGCTTCAGAACTTTTTATGTGTACCTATATGAATTTTTATAAATTAAGATCATTTTTAGAAAAAAAGTTGAGAATTCTAGAAATATTTTCAGTCAAGTATTTCCATAATGCTTTCTCCATAAAACTCCTTCAATAAAGCAGTTAGTTTTGCTGTTGTTGCTGCTATTGTCACATATGTCAGTTTACCTTGATGTAAAAGAACATATTTTGTTTGGGGAGGGTTTTTAAAATACTTTTCTAAATAAAATGCTCTTGACAGCCCCTTGCCATCAGAGAGAAACTCCATCTACAGATGTGGAATCCTTCTATTTTTGTTAAAGAAAATTGCATAATTCATATTAAGTTCAAGAGTACTCTGAAGTACTTTGTCACAAGAAGATTTTAAAAACTACTCAAAAGGAGGAGATTAATTACATGGTACGTGTACACCAGGGAGAAGGGTCTTGGGGGCCATCTTAGAATTCTGATGATCACAGCCCAACCACACACCTTACACAAAAATTAACTCAAAATTGACCACAGGCTTAAATGTAAAATATAAAACTGTAAAACTTCTAGGAAAAACAAATGGGAGAAAATCTTTGGCCTCTTAGTCTTGAAATGTTCTTAGACATGATACTGAACGCATAATCCATAAAAGAAAAAAAATCAATAAACTGAACTTCACCAGAATTAAAAACTTTGGCTCTCAAAAGATCATGTTTCTAAGATTAAATGAAAGCTATAATAGGGGAAAACATTTGCAAACCACATATCTGATAAAGAACTACCTTCTAGAATATATTTTTAAAAATCTCTCAAAACTCAATAGTAAAAAGACAAATAATCCAATTAGAAAATGAGGAAGAGACACTAAGGTACATTTTACCAAAGAGAACATACAAATCTCAAAGAAGCACATTAAAAGATTTTCAAAATCACTAGCCATTAGAGAATGAAAAAAACCACAGTGAGATAGTACTCCACACCTACCAGAATGGCTAAAGGAAGAAACTGTGACAACATCAAAAGCCTGTGAAGAAGCAGAGAAATGACCTCTCGTACATTCTGGTAAGAATGAAAAACGGTACAGTCCCTCTAGAAAACCATTTGGCAATTTCTTTATTTTTTTAAAGATTTATTTATTTATTTATTTGATAGAAAGAGAGTGTGTGAGAGAAGGGTGAGGGACAGAGGGAGAAGCAGACTCCCTGATGCAGGGCTCAATCCCAGGACTTTGGGATCATAACCCAAGCTGAAGGCAGACAGATGCTCAACCAACCAAGCCATCCAGGTGCCCCAAGGCAATTTCTATAAAAATTAAGCATACACTTGCATTTGGCCCAAAAACCACAGTCCTGGGCCTTTTTTTCTAGAGAAATAAAAAATTTTGTTCAGGGACACCTGGTGGCTCAGTCAGTTAAGCATCTGCCTTCTACTCAGTCATGATCCCAGAGTCCTGGGATCGAATCCCGAATCCGGCTCCCTCCTCAGCAGAGAGCCTGCTTCTCCCTCTCTCTGCTGCTCCCCCTGTTTGTGCTCTCTCTGTCTCGCTATGACAAATAGATAAAATCTTTTAAAAAATTTTTTGTTCATACAAAAATCTGTACATGAATGTTCATAACAGCTCTATATGTAATAGCCCCAAACTGGAAACAACCAACTGTTCTTCAATGAATGAACAGCTAAACAAATTGTGAAACATCCATACCATGACTACTAGTGTAAAAATATAAAGGAACAAACTACTGATAGACACAACATGGATGGATCTCAAGGGCATTCGCTGAGTGGGGGAAATAAGTCAATCTCAAAAATCATATTCTGTAGGATTTCATTTATTTATCATTGATAGAATTATGGAGACAGAAAGCATTTAATAGTTCCAAGGGGTTAAGGATGATTTGAGGCAGGGCGGGGGGGGGAAATATCTAGAAAAATGGTTTAGCTGATGGAGATCTTTGTAGCAATGCCACAGTTCCATATCTTGAGTGTGGTGGTATCTACACAAACACACATCTGTGATCAAATGTCAAAGAACTATACACACACACACACTACACTGATATCCATTTTCTGGTTTTGATAGTATACAAAACTTACGTAGGATGTAACATTAGGGGAAACTGGATGAAGGATACTGTTTTTGCAACGTCTTGTGAATCTATAATTATTTCAAAATAAAAAGGTAAAAAAAAGGCAAAGGAAAGCAAAGGACATATGCACATATATAGTCCGCTCGTGTTTAATTAAAAAGGAGTAGATATACAAATTTAATTACATATCTACACATCTTTTAGAACCACATGAGAGAAGAACAAAACTTCTTCCAAAAATTTTAAATGGTATCTGCTTCTCTGGCAAAGGCCCAGGCTGGATCTTCTTAGATCTTAACCAGTCTTTCGCCTGTAACTCCCAAAGACTCCTTTGCGCAGACACGTGAGCAAGATGACCTAAGAGGATGGCAAACGCTGGTGTCCATTTGCTCCCTGACTGTCACAGCAATGCCAGCTGTTCTGGGGCCAGAGTACAGCTGTGACCGCAAAGGAGTCGAGGCAACCTGAGGGACCTGTGCCCCCAGCTCTGTTCTCTACTCAAAGCCAACCCCACATCTGCCCTAAAAGTTGAGTCAGTGAGGGAGGTGAGCTCCCACCCTCTCTACCACCAGGAATCACCAAATGAGTTGGGATGGAGGACAGTCGATAAAGCCTAGGTTTGCTCCAATCTGGGCTCAGGGGTGTTCTTGCTTCCTTCACAGTTCCTGCACTGCAAGGCTCGCCTGGACCCCAGCGCTGGCAACCGCAGTTACTATGTGCCAAACATCACAGCCTGAGCTTTGCATGCTCTTCTAATTCTGGCCATGACTCCATAAAACATGTTCTCTCTACAGATTAGGAAACAAAGTTCAGTAATGCTAAGTACTTTATCCAAGGTCCCCTCGCTAATAAAGAATGGCACTGGGATTCAAATTCACGTCCGTTCGATTCCAAAGCCCATGCTCATTCCATGAGTTCTAAGTTTCCAGGGTTGCTTTAAATTGGGGGGCTAAGTGTTTCATTTGGTTTCTTTGTTTGGGGCTGTCTATTATACCAAGTTTCTCAGTAAGAGCAGCAGAATTAATCTAGGCTTTCTGAGTTTCAAAAAATGCACAGCTAGTCTATCACAACATTCATTTAACTGTCAATTCAACCCAGGTTCTCTCCTCTCCTGATGGAAAGGGTATAAAGGCAAAGCCCCTCTTGAATTTTCTTATGAAACCAGGATTCTTGAAGTTTCCAAACTCAATAATTATTATACCACACTGACTCTGAACAACCAATTTTCCCTTATGTAATAGAAATATTTATTTCAAGTAAAGGAACTTCAGATGATACTTTCTTGAGCATTTAATTCCTTCTGTAGAATATGGGTTCAATAAATACTTGCAACAAATTCATGGATCTCTATTCTGTCCTACTATGTCACATAATTTCTATACTACCCCCAAATACCTCTCCAGAATTTAGAAAAATGTAATTTGAAAGAAGGCCATGAGGTTATTTTAATGAGAAAAAATTAAGCTTACAAATAAAAGCAAATCTTCTATTATTAATACAACAGGTTATTTTGGAAAATGACACAATTTGGAAAAACAACCCTGAGTGTGTTTAATTGACTCATGTATATAAAATGGCAGTGTGCTGTGCATCTGCCAGCTGCTGCTGTGAGGATCTGATGTTACCAGTGACAGACATTAGAAGACCCCAAACGCCAAGATACCCCAAATGCTACCCACACAGAATTAGTTCTTCTGACTCACACATTCTCGTCTGTATGACATCTGTGCATACTGAACATAGGCATGGAAGGAAGAGGACTCTAAGAAGTTATATTTCGTTTCCATTTTACCTGCTACAACTAGGGAAGGCTTTTATCTTGTCATATCTGGGAAGTTACCTGGCAGAAAAATGACCTTTCCTTCATGTAGAAACTAGGGTTTTGGCAAACCGAATTTTTCCCCTCTCTCTCTCATACGAGATGTTTTCCCATTTCCGGACAGCCCACTTTTGACCCAAGATGCCCTAGGGGTTCTTGCGCATGTACGAGAATTACTATGTTTCCTTTAGAGACCGGTCTGGGCCCCTACTATCCACTTAAGATTGGGTGATCTTATTTCTTTAGTAGAGGGCACAGTTCAAAACATGTGTCCCCTTGGGCAAAGAATAAAAATAAAATTAAAAAAAAAAAACAAAAACATGTGTAACTAGATACTTAATGCAACATACCTACAGACACCGAAATGCTTTATAGTAATGAAGGTGACAATGATCAGGAGTGTAAATGTGTCAAGTTATTAGAAAACATTTTGTTGCTACAACTAAAGACAAAATAGCATGAACTGACTTGATGCCATACTGCAGAGAGTTCAGGTATGTTTTTGTTGGTGTTATTTTATAAAGGAAAAAGAATATCAGAGTTCATTTTCCCCTTTTTTGCCATTTGAAATGGCCCTGGACCTGACTTATGCCATCACTCAAAATTTTTACTGGCACCACTTTGAAGGATGTAAATATAGTAGCTTTTCAGGTATGAGAAGGAGCCTCGTGGGAAACCATATTCAGCAGAGTTGCAGAATACTTCTGCAGCAGATTTTTTTTAAATGATGTTTTCTTTATATCATGTTTAGACTCTAAACTTTTTTCTGGCCTCCACTCAACCATGGCATATACAACTTAAATGTGCCAAGAACAAGACCAATTCTCTTTCAAATATGCTATTTCCAACCAGAACTGAATGAAAGCCAATCTTGAAGCTAAATGCAGCTTCTAGACTGATGGTGATTACTGCTTTTATTATGCTAAAGCTTACCATAACGAAAGACCAAAGGGATAAGGAGTAACATTGGTTTCCTACAAGAATATGGAAAAGAGATCACCAAAATAATCAGGGACTGAGAAAAAAAAAGTTTCTCCTGGACTTAAAAATTTAAGCAACATACCAAATGTCCAACAATATGCTAAATTACACAAATGGCACTGGGTTTCTTAATTAACAAAGATGGATAAATTGAGAGTGGTTTACTTAGTGGATAACACAGAATGAACTGTGAGTCACAGGAAACTGTGAAGAAGCTTAACCTCATTACTTTAGCTCTCCTTCAGGAAAAAATGAATTATTATAGTCACCATTCTTGAGCCTCTACTATGTCTTGACATCACTGGTAGTTTTATAATGGGGATTATTAGGCTGCTGTGGATGTTACTGACATAGAGGTAAGACTTAGTATGGTATGAGCATACGATAGATTTTTTGGATTCAATTGTGATGGTGTGAGATGTGATGCAGGCAGCCTAGCTTTGTCCAAATGTCGAAACCATAACATCTGGCACTGACATAAAGAAATGTTTATATGCACTTTTGATACCTAACAGTACAGTCCTTGGAGATCAGAGTTACTCTGACTACCATTCTCTCCTTAATTTAAGTAACAGATACACCTGTGTGGGTGATTTAGACTCCTCAACCAAAAGAAGGGCATTTTCTAGCTATCATAAATAATATATATACAAATCTGAACACAGTCTGTTTTCTGTGGCAAAATATATAATCTCTAAGCTTTACCCTGTACTTGCAAAATAGGACTTATGTAGCACAATTTACCCATAAAGCCACTGAGGCTCAGAGTCCATAACTAACTTTCTTAAGAGCACATTGCTAATAAGTGGCACAACTGGGAATCAGAGGTCCATCGAATTCCAAACTCCTTGCTCTTTTCCTTAATACCCACACAGTTCCACTTCTCACAAAGGCCACGACAGAGAAAATCTCGGTTCATTCATTAATGTATTTACCAAATATTTTTAAGCACTTAACTATGTTCTGAGGATACAGCAGTTAAAGACCAACCCCTGCACTCATGGGTCATACATTCTAGCGAGAGACAAGTAATAGACAAATATATTCAGTCATGTGCTAGGAAGGAAAATTAAACAGGGTCAAGGCTAGGAAGTATGAAGGGAGAAGGGTGGCTACTTCAGTTAGTGATGAGAGAAGGCTCCCATCATTTGACACTTAAGCAAAGCCATGAATGAATGAAGGAGCCTCATGAAGACTTGGCATAAGGCATGCCAAGTAAAGGGACCAGCAAGCTCCAAGCCTCAGAAATGGAACTATACTCGGTGTGCTCAAGTTACAGCAAAAAGATCAGTATCGCTCTACATTCAGTGAATGAAAGGCAGAATGTTCGAAGATCAAGTTGGAAAGAGGCAAGGCCCAGATCATGAGCAGCCCAAGGGCAAGATGAGAAGTCTGAATTTTATTTTAAGGGTGATGGACAGCCATTCACCTGTATATTAAGAGAGGAATGGCACATTCTTATTCACATTTAAGTTGGGGACATAATACATGTTTAAATTTCATATTGAAACTGAGTAGATAAAACACTAATCAAGTAGATTATCTCCCCCAAAAAGCCAAATGGCTCTTCTTATTAAAAAAAATTTTTTTTGGAGGAGAAGAATATAAAACAAGGCTAGTGATACACTGAGGCTCTTTCCCCACCTTCATACTTTCCGAAGACTGCCGGCGTACGGGCTCACGCTTCATGACCCCCACGTAAGTGCCTGTTGTGTTCCTCTTGTGTTCTGAGGTTCTGGTTTGTAACTCCTCACTGACTGCACATCCCTCCTCGGTCACCCAGCCGTCTGTCAAACACAGGGCTGGGTACGGAGCAGGAGTCCCATACATACTCATTCAGCTTGATTCAATTAACAACATGTAATATTGGCATGGTTCTTCGTTGTAGAGTGTGAGACTCTCAATTTCAGTAATAATGTGGACTGTACCAACAGTGCCTATTATCTTCTTCAAAAGATATTTGGGGTTTAACAAAGGGCACTTTATATTCCAATAATCTCTTTCTGATTTACACTTTTGGGAGATGGAACAAAGTGATAACCAGCACTTCCCATTTGTCTGTTTCATAATCAACCTAAAAAGATCCAGCTCCTTTAATCAAATATGATAGCGTAGCAAAGACACAGCCTCGTTTTACTCTTTGGGGGATTCAGTATGTAAATTTCCTTAAAGGAGTGGTGTTAACACAAAGAGAAAAGTTATAGAAATAAGTGGCTTACAGGGCTGAGAGCTAGTTGTTCATGACCAAAGAAAAGCTGCTCAGTCCATTATCTCCAAACAAACAACTTTCAGAGACTGCAATTGATCTAAGCTACCCTTCCACATACTGAGAAAATGCATACACATAGGCACACAATAGTGAATGCTTCATCTTTCCTCTTCTCTCGAAACACTGTCAACCTTATTTATGAATCTCAGCAAAGGACATCTATAATTGGTATCTTTACGTTAATTTGGACAGAAGTGCTAAAAAGCCATTTCACTGGAATTACAAGAATTTGAAGTACTTGTTTGTGGTTTAATTAAATTCAGTATGAAAACATTTCGGGTGCCTGGGTGGCTCAGTTGGTTAAGCCACTGCCTTCGGCTCAGGTCATGATCCTGGAGTCCCAGGATCGAGTCCCAGGATCGAGTCCCAGGATCGAGTCCCGCATTAGGCTCCCAGCTCCATGGGGAGTCTGCTTCTCCCCCTGACCTTCTCCCCACTCATGATCTCTCTCACTCTCTCTCTCAAATAAATAAAATCTTTTTAAAAAAATTTCAATATACCTAAAGAAAGGCAAATTAGTCAAGAGAAGAAGAGAGAAAATATCCTGGGCCTTTATTAAGAGGTAATTCTCTTATTACCATGATTCCTTCTGATTCTGATATACCAGATTTGGTTTGGAAATCTACATGCTTCGGCAAGGGTTATCAACTACTTCAATAATCCCTATAATCTCTACTTGATACCAAAATTCACTGAAGTATGTTAAACTATATCTCCAAAAAGAAAGTATCACTATATTGTTTTAAGGACAAATTGGTTCTAAGGTGCTTTCTGATATTCAACTAAAGACGTGAATTTACTTTTTGTACATTACAAAGGGATGAATAATAAGATTTCCATGAAATCCTACAGAAACCATAACTTATTCACAGTATTACAGAACTTCAGTAGCTGAAAAGAACAATACCAATCATGAGGGGCGCCTGCGTGGCTCAGTTGGTTAAGCATCCCACTCCTGATTTCGGCTCAGGTCATGATCTTGGGGTCCTAGGATGGAGCCCCAAGTTGGGCTTCACACTCAGCGGGGAGTCTACTTGAGGATTCTCTCCCTCTCTCTCTCTGACTTTCCCACCTCCCCCGCTTGCTTCTTTCTCCCTCTCTAAAACAAATAAATAAACCTTTAAAAAAAATAATTACCAATCATGAAACTGAGATGAGGCCATCCCACAGAGTCCACTCCCACCAAGCTATCTAGTAGTTGGGATTCACACTCCAGGTTTTCCCAACTGTATTTCCTAAGAAAAACATTTTTTAAAATATTTTATTTATTCATTTGAGAGAGAGAAAGAGAGAGAGAGAGAGAGAACAGAAGCAGGGGAAGAGGCAGAGGGAGAGGAGGAGGAAGAAGCAGACTCCCCGATGAGTAGGGAACCCAATGCGGGACTTGATCCCAGGCTCTGGAAATCAGGACCTGAGCCAAAGGCAGATGCTTAACCATCTGAGCCATCCAGGTGCCCCCTAACAAAAGCATTTTATAGGAAAGGATATTTTTAGTTACGTAACCTTCAAGGTTCACCACCCCCAAATGCCACCTCCTCTATGAAGCCTCTCCTAATCCTCTCCTAATTTGGAAGAATGAATTTCACTCATCTCTGAAGGGCAGATTATGGTACTTGATCTATGCCTCCCCTACAGCAATCATGTTTCCTATCTCATATCACTCTTAAATTCTATATTCCCCCCAAATGATTTTTAAGTCCCCTTTGTATCCCAGAACACAGCACAATGCCTTGAACTTGGCAGGCACTCAGTACATGATTGAATGGTATTAGCCATATCCAATGTATACGATCAAAAGAGCAAGCCGTTTTATTTTTCTAAAACAAATTTCCTGGTGCACATTGATCTCTAAGTACCCTCAAATGACATTTCTATTTCTCCTCTAGCATAAGTGGAAAACTGTGAAGCAAAGGGCATTCCGGTACCTAAGCCTCCTGTAGATTACCAGAAACTGGAGCTATAAACAACCAGGTCCTTGGACTCCCAGGTGACATTGCCCTCTTTACCTAGAGCAATTTCCTAGATACCAGGACAGCCAACCCCTCCAGACCCTTGAAGAGTCTACATTACCTTATCCAGTGGGAACAGATGGTCAGAGGTGAAAGGGATAGCAGGTTATGTGACAAGGAATTTCGTCCCTTATGCTTCCAAGAATAAAGTGGGAGGGGCCCAGAGAAGGTCCCAGGGGATACCTACTCACATGGAACAGAGATGCACGTTTAGTTTGCAAAACTAGGTATTAGGTATTAGACATGAGCAAGATAAAGCCTATTAGAGCTGTATCTGAGTTGCATACAATACAAGCATTGAAGCCTCTCTGACTTTTCCAGGTGGCACAAACTACTAT
Source organism: Ailurus styani (assembly GCA_002007465.1). Lineage (NCBI taxonomy): Eukaryota > Metazoa > Chordata > Mammalia > Carnivora > Ailuridae > Ailurus > Ailurus styani. The sequence continues at coordinate 150,731 of LNAC01000417.1, read as the reverse complement.
ACCACTGCTGTATGACCCCAAGCAAAGAACAAGAGAGAATAGTTATTAAACTTAAATTTCACTCAAGAACACCACTCCAGACTGTGGGATGGTAGCTACCCTGTGGTGAGCATAGCATAATGCGTAAACTTGTCAAAACACTAAATCCTGCACCTGAAACTAATGTAACATTGTGTGTCAACTATCCTCAAAGAACAAAACAAAAAACCCAAAGCCATCCCATAGGCTGAATGTGCTTCATTATAAGAAAAACAGAAAGCTTACGTTGTAGCGATAATACGCATTATTTGTGTGGAATCTGTTTCACAGTGTTGGTATGGTTCCCATAATCCCTTATTTGAAACCTTGGAACCAGATGTGTTTTGGAGCTCAGGAGTTTTTGGATTTGGGAAATATGGGGCATAGACCGTATGTGAAGGAGCCCTGTCCTCAGAATCTAGGCCAGTGCACTCTAATCGAATCCATTCTACAGCAAAACACTGAAACAATCCTACCAAGGAGTAGAAACTGAGACTGTACAGGGCCTCGTGTCAGTTCTTCTCACGTGCTGCCACAAGATTAGGTCAGGTCAGGCTTTTGCCTCCGAGTCTCCAGGCTTTAGTGGCGGAACTCAGAGTTTCAGACTGGAGTTGTGGGCCTGAAGGATGACAAATAACTAGCATGTTATTAAAAAAAAAAAAAGTGTCATTTGGGATTGTTGCTATCTATACTTATGGTCACAGGGTCATGATTTCACTGGAGTATGTAGATACCAAAAGCAAAAGGATTCTAATGAATTATTTAATGATTTATTGTGTGAAAATTGGGCGCAATATTCTGCTAGTTACAATGGAGCCAGAAATCAACATAGGCACGCGCATACACGTATGGTTTCTAGCTAACCTGCCAATGATTACAACCATGCAAAAATTAAGGCAGGATGTCAAGATCAAATCAAAATTTTTTTTTTAGAGCAAAGCAGGGGAAGGGGGCATGGTCCCTCTCTCTAAAATAAATAAATAAATCTTTTTTAAAGAAGTATATAATACAGTATATGTTGAGTAACTAAATTTAAAAAAATAAAAAAAGTTTTTAAGAAATTTGGGTGTGTTCAGCATAATGAAATACTTACAACAAATATTATTGCATGTACCATGTTTATGATAACAAAAGTGATCTATATCTACATATGTATAAAATTTGATGTGTCAGCAATTTTTCAGTTTTCTAGCTTGTGTTGTTTTATATACAAATTTCTTTTTTAAACTGTCATTTAGCAAGTCTAACGATTTAAGATTTATATTTAGGTAATTATTCAGATTGCTATGAATCTATAATCAGAGAAATTTGATGGACATGACCATCTTGTACAGTAAGTGTTTTAAATGAAATCTAAGTGGACATTCATGTTAGCATTAATAAACTGGTAACTTTTATATTAACGAATTCTTTCACTAAAGTTTTACCTGTGATCGTTTGTCTCTTAGTCATGGATGTTAACATCCAAAATCCACTGATGACAAAGATATAATAAGAAAAATAGGGCGCCTGGGTGGCTCAGTGGGTTAAAGCCTCTGCTTTCGGCTCAGGCCATGATCTCAGGGTCCTGGGATCGAGGCCCATATCGGGCTCTCTGCTTGGCAGGGAGCCTGCTTCCTCCTCTCTCTCTGCCTCTCTGCCTACTTGTGATCTCTCTCTCTCTCTGTGTCAAATAAAGAAATAAAATCTTAAAAAAAAAAACTTAAAAAAAAAAGAAAAATATCTGTAATACTCCCTGAATTTACCCTTTATCAGTCATTGTTGTATCTACTGCTTAATGCTAACAAGGAATCATTTAACCTCTTAATTTGCAGTAAATTATAAACTTGGTAATAACATGTGAAACCCAAAACTTTCAAAGAATTCCTTTTCACTTGGTGAAGAATTATAACATCTCTCAACTCACACATACTGTCTCGATAATAATAATCATGGCTGGGGTGCCTGGGTGACTGAGTCGGTTAAGTTTCTGAGTCTTGATTTCAGCTCAGAGTAGTGAGATAGAGCCTCGTGTTGGGCCCATGCTGGGCAGAGAGACTGGTTAAGATTCTCTCCCCCTTTCCCCCTGCCCCTCCCACTGTCCCACCCTGCTCCCTGCTCAAGAGCACACGTATTCTTTCTCACTAAAATCATCATCATCATCATCATAGCAATAATAATGCCTGCTACCTTTTGGCAGCTTTGGATAAGACACTGTGCTAAATATCTCATAAAGATTATTTTTTCCTTTTTTGTCCTATGACATAACTTAATACACGTACAACGTTAAATATATACATGTTTTAGTTTCATCATTTCCATCTCAATTTTAGAAAGATTGAAAACACGGAGTTTCTTCTTTTAGACTTCAAATTTTATGGGCAAATCCTTCCACCACATAACATTCAACCAAAGATCGAAGGCCTGAGGGCCATCTTAACCCTCATTGGCAAATATAGAACATGTCCTCTTTTAAATATGTCATGGATTCCACTTAGGCTTCAGTGTCGGTTTGCAAAGCCCCCACCACATGAGCAGAACCCACTTCAGAGACTGTTTTCTAGGTCCTCCTTTTTTTTTTTTTTTAAGTAGGCTCCACGCCCAGCATGGAGCCCAATGTGGGACTTGAACTCACTACCCCGAGATCAAGACCTAAGCTGAGATCAAGAGTCAGATGCTCAACCGATGGGGCAACTCAGGCGCCCCTGTGTCCTCCTTTCAGTCATCATGAAGTTACACCGAGTCAGGTTCACGTTAGTTAATATGCACTATAAAATACGCTCTAAATAAAACTGTGCCCTGCAACAGTGAAGCAGTATCATCTATTCCTGAGAGAAAAGGGGTAAGTGCGAGTTAAGGAGCCCTCACTCAGAAAAGGAGTGAAAATGCCTGCATTTCATGTTTTCCTCAGTGAGTTCCTTCCTAAGTTAGTCTGCCGCCTGAAAGTGAGGCCTCTTTTTAGTCTGTATGATGAGACTTGCGGCCATTTGGAGGGGTGGGGGAGGATGGGAGCTACATCCGCTGTTACTAGAAGGTTCTGAAACTGACAAAAAGCATTTAAAGTTTCAAAATTACTCACCCTACATTTCATTGGTTACTTAAATTACAGCATTTATGCAGCCTCAAATAAAACATTTTTTACACTATGATTCTGATAACTCCCAAGTTTAAATAAGTGGGGAGAGGAAGATTTACCATAATCTGAAAAGATTTAAGATCACTTTCAATTCTTTTTCAATTCAACTCCCTCCCCCTCTCTCTTCTCTCTCTCTCTCTCTCTCTGTCTCTCTCTCTCACACACACACACACACACACATCAAAGTAATAACAGTCTGTTTAATAAAACTTAAGGCATCTGTGGAATTATTACCAGAAATTACTTTTGTACCTAGTTTCAGACTGAATGATTCACTGCATTTCCCTTAATCCTTAAGTTGCATATTCATTGCTGTATTTTCCTCTAAGTGCCTTCACTTAAATTGTCATGTAAAATAGGGCAAATCAGGGTCAGTTTATATAAGCGGCATCAATCTGAAGAACTTCATCAGTCTTTATTTCGAGGCATTATGCAAAGAAAACTGACATTAAGAGAGCCTCAACTGACAGCAAATGAAATCAATCAGCAAATCACTAAGCCATAATAAACTCACTCAATTTGTAGATAACCCTTCCTTTTCCAGGTCTTCACCTAGTCAGTCCATCAAACACTGTTTTTTGTCCAAGTAGCTAAAATGAAGAGCAATTCTGTGACAGCACTTGAAAGTTCAAGTGCTCACAGGCTTCGGTCTCTCAATAATAAGTAGTAAGAGGTATTATCTAGTGAGGTTATACTTATACTTAAAAAGGCTGCAAAAATGAGAAAAGCTAGAGGAAGGGTCACGTTTGGGATTCAGTTTTTGCCTCTTAACATTAATGACAAAGAAATTATGTTCATATCACTTTGTAGCTTTTCTGCCTTGAGCTACCTAGAGCTGAACACTGCAGCCAAAAAAGCCAAAAAAAAAAAAAAAAAAAAAAAAAAAAGAAAAAAAAGAAAAAAAAGAAGCTCTGTACTTCCACATTTTGTGGTTCTGTTTGGTTTTTGTTTTTGACTAAATGCAACTGAAACATTTCACACATGGGCAAATACTGTCACCATTTCAGAGACAGAATTAGAACTCCCTCTTAAAAAAATGGTGTTAATAAAAACCACAGAGTTCAAAGAAAATATGAAAACACGAGTAATTCCTTAATTACTTTGTATAATAATTATTCAAATAGGAGTACATTCGAAGTGTTCACCGTGGCTTTCTACTGAAATGCGAAGGAACACTAAAATTGTGAACACGCTGCTCGGCTACTAAAGTGAAAGTTGCCCCCAACAAAGCATCAGTCAAAAACCTCCAAGAGGGCGCCTGGGTGGCTCAGTGGGTTAAAGCCTCTGCTTTCGGCTCAGGTCATGATCTCAGCGTCCTGGGATCGAGGCCCGCGTCCGGCTCTCTGCTCAGCAGGGAGCCCGCTTCCTCCTCTGCCTGCCTCTCTGCCTACTTGTAATCTCTCTCTCTGTGTCAAATAAATAAATAAAATCTTTTTAAAAAAAAAAAAAAACCTCCAAGAGCTGAAACCCCACAACATTCCTTGATGTACTGAAGCCCCCTGTCCTGCCCCCAGGCCTGTTGGCAGTTCGGTCCACACAGGCGATACCGACCGCATCTTTCGAGGGAAAGAGCAGCCGCGCATGCCCAGCAGGCCACCGGCGCTCCCCGCCGCTGCGAGCGAGAGCGTCTGCGCAGGAAACGCGGGCTGGACGCGGAACCTGCCGGAATCCCGGCCTTCCGACTGCCCACGTAGGCTTTCTCCTGTGTGATGCTGCTCGCCTCTTTCCCACGCAGACAGGATTATCTTACCTCCTCCGAACACTACGCTGTCAAGAAAGTAACTCCCAGTCTGACCAACGTGACGTTTCCGGCAAACTCAAGGACGTACAGAAAATGGCAGCCTCGGGGCTGCCACCTTGCCTGTGATCTGACTGCCTTGCTGGTTTTTAGGACAGACCTCCACCGGAAACTGAAAACTGAGCAAGCGCACACGGGATCGAGGAACGTTTATATGCCAAGTATTCAAAGAAAAACAATTTTGTAAATATCTGTTAGTGCCGTTTAATCTTCAAACTTTTTTCACGGATGCCCCGTGACCTTCAGGACTGCCCCAGGACGCAGCGGGGCCGGTGTCATCACCTCCGTGTTACAGGCGAGAAGCACCCGAATTGCTGAGGGCCGAGAGCTCACCGAAAAGAGTGATTCTCGCCGCGAATTCCAGGAGCACTTGCAGCCTATTGGTCCTTCACACGACAGGACGACAGTGCATTCCTTGCAAAAAACACATCGGATGAAATAATGACAACTCCAGCTACCTGTGCAATTTCTATCTACGGAGGAAGGGTTTCCTCTGTCCTATGGCCAGTTCTATTACTTTCAAATAAAGCTGCCTAACCTCTTCAGACTCCTGGGATACTGACTTCCCTATGATTTTATCTCTTCCTAATTATTCTTCCTTAGAATAAGCAAGGGAAGAAATGATTAAAAACGAAACTGGAAAAAGGACTTCATGAATCATGCCGAGTTTGTAAAGAATCAGATTTTACTTAGCGTCAGTTAAGATTACTGATACCAGATCATGTCCAGAAGGACTAATTCATTAACATTTTCAGCTGAGTTAAGGAGTAAGGAGTTATGAGATTCCTCAATACGAGATTCTGTGTAGCAGAAGCTTCATACAGATGCATTTCCATGTCCTCATACGTCATCCTGTCATTTTCAAAAGGCAACAATAAAAGTCCCAGCAACGACCAAAAAAAGCCCTGTGGTTTCAGACTACCACCAACGCAAAATAAATCCATGATGGAAAATGTAAAATATCTCATCTGCTAAATATTTTAAAAAGAACTTTTTATAACTCCTCGCTTTTTTTGAGAGAAAGAGCAGGGGGAGGGCCAGAGGGAGAGAGGGAGAGAGAGAATCCTCAACAGACTCCCCACTGAGCACAGAACCTGACACGGGGCTCAATCCCATGACCCCGAGATCATGACCTGAGCTGAAATCAAGAGTCCGACTAAGCCACAACTCCTTTTATGGATATTTTTTTAGAAATCTTAGCTATTAGTGCCCAAGACTGTATTTAAACTATAAATGTTTTTTTAAATACCTATTTTTACAATAAATCTTTAAAAACAAAGTCTAAGAACGAAGAGAATGGTAGCTTATATCACCTGGTAAAATATCTGGACAGAAAAAAAAAAGCACACAGTGCCATTGTTACTCTCAGCATTCTGCCCTAGAATTCTGATTTATGGGTTCTCCTCCCCCACTCCACTACCACCATTACTGCCCCCAAAATTAAGTGTAGATCAAAGACGCAGAAGAAGAGAAGCAAGGAGGAAGGGAGAGAGGGAGGGTGAGAAGACAAGCAATGATATCAAACTGCTCTAATAATGATGAACATACTACATTTTCCTGGTCATCAAGAATGAAACTCTTAGAAGATACAGATTGAGAACCTCGAGACTTGACTCACAATGACTACAACCAATGTCTAAATGCAATTACTTAACTATTTAATAATTGTTATCCCAATTTGTAACACAACCTTAAAAAAATTAGTCCTCTGTACGCATTAACATCTTAACATTCTATTTTGTCTCATTTAGTATTGCTTAGAGTTCTACTGGCAGGAGATGTTGAAGAAATTTAATGTCTGCTAGCACATTATTCAATCTTCAGAGTAGAATTCTAATTTTTTTGTTTGTTTGTTTGTTTGTTTTTGGAGAGAGAGGGAGACAGAGAGTCTTAAGCAGGCTCCACGCCCAATGCAGAGCCCAACGCAGGGCTTGATCTCACAACCCTGGGATCATGACCTGAGCTGAAATCAAGAGTCAGATGCTTAACTGACTGAGCCACCCAGGCACCACTAGAATTCTAAACTTTTACATAGCAAATAATAAAAATGCTTTTCTGACTACTCACTTCAATTTTCTTACAACTATCTCAGAAAATGCCATTTACTCTTCCTGGTGTCAACAGAAAATGCAAACACACTAATTCTTACATTCATCTTCAAGTTAGGCCTCAAACCTAGGTCATTGAGAGGCTTCGTTGGTACAATTTACATTCTGTGGAACTATAGACTACAGCCCTCAAGTAGATAGGTGAGACAGAGGATGGCTCGTTTCACCAAAATACATTTTTCTCAGATGAACTATCTGACTTTTCCAGTTAATTCTCTTTCCTTAACAAACAGCTCTTCTCTTCTCTTGGGCAGTACCTTCTAATCTTTGAAGAAGGTAGCATTTCAACATTATTTGATCCCCCAACCTAAGTCTAAAATCATTTTATTGTTTTTTAATTTAAAAGATGTTTTGGTTTTAGAATTTAAAGACAGTTGCTCATAGATATAACAACTTTAGATAACCTCCAAGTCTTTTTGATACCTTATTACTCAAATGATCCCACTTACCAAAAAGGTCAGATTTCTAATAATCTCAAGCATTCAAAGCAGCATTATGCACCCAGAAATAAACGAAGAACAGTATCTGTGAAACAAACAGCAACCACACAATATATTCCCTTCACTTCCCCATGGAGACTCTTGGACAGAACCCTGGCAACTCTGTTAATTGAGGACTGGCTAAGAATGGCCAGCTGAAAGGGAAGATCTAAATTATAAGAAGATAACACTTCCCTTTAGTAACAGCAAATAAAGACCCATACTTCAAGGAGGAAACTAAAGCGCTAAGAGAAGTCACTTTTTGTAAACTGGAAGTCTTTTCCAGGGACAACTGCAGAATGTGTATCAAAGCCTGAGAAGGTTTTGATACATAACCTTAGATTCAACCATTGCACTTATTTTTATCCTAAAGAATCATACCACGGTGAACAAAAACAGCGAGGAGTTCCGTGGACAGCTAACAGACACCAAGTGTTTACAATATCCCTGACACTCTGAGCACTTTAGATGTGTTAACCCATTGAATCATCACACCGACAGGATGAGTCAGAGACTTCTGTGATCTCCGTTTCACAGATGAAGAGACTGAAATACACACTGTAAGTAACTTGCCCCATTAGGCTTCTTTTGGATTTCTGTTCTTTCCACTATTTCTTCACCAACGAAACTGTATTCTACAGACACACCCTACCTTTATTCTTTGCCCCTCTTGACCATCTTAAAGCACGCACGCACGCACGCACGCACACACACACACAGCCATGGTTTACAAAAAACAGAAAGGCAAGATTAAAAGCATGAATGGACCCTATTCACTGGATAGGTAACCTTTAGCAATTTACTGCATCTCAATAAACTTTAGCTCCTTCCTTTATAAAATAGATAAAATCAGAGCACTTATTCATATGGCTGTTGTGGGGATGAGGGGAGATAGTAAATGTAAAGTGCTTAGCGAAGTAACTGGAACAGGAAAAGTACTCAGCAAATGTTAACTCTTAATTTTGTTCTTTGTTGTTTGTTACGGAGTGAGGGTAGAGACACAAACATTTATCACATGCCTGCTAATAATTCCCAGATATTAAACGCATTGCATATCCTCATTATTGGGGGGAAATAATGCAAAATATAAGATAATGAGTAACAGGTTCTACCTTTATAAAATATGGGCAGAATATTTTTTACAACAAAGTTCTCTGCATTCACGTTGTACTGGACTTATCAGCTAAAGCTAACTTGTCTAATCTAGGTATTTTAATTTTTTTCTAGTAAACCCATATGCTATAATTTGCAAGATAAAAGCACAGGTAATAATAGTTCTGGACCAGCCATAGAAGCTTAGACAAAGGGTTTCACTGGAGTTATGGCCTCCCTGGAATCAAGTAACATGGAAAAGTAAATAAGGAGCTAATGTGGCTCTTCCGTCAAAATTATTTAAAGCTTTGGAAGAAACAAGAAACAAGGAAGAGTAAAAGAACCAAATGGAAAGATACAGAGAAAAACATCCTAAATAACCATTCCTCAAAATAAAATACACACACACACACACACACACACACACACACGTGCATGGGCGTGCACACACACCCTTAAAGGTAATGAAAACAAGCCTCTGTTGCGAATTTCATCTTGACAAGGGCCCCACTACAGGTGCAATCCCAACACCCCTCTCTTCATGCGAGGCACTGTGTTCTCTACTTTACACGCATTGCCTCATTCAGTCCTCCTCCAAGCCCGAGGTATTAGTAGGACTATGCTTTTCTGAGAGAACTGAGGCTAAAAACTAGCAGAGCTCAGAGACTCAATTTCTCTGAACTGGATTTTGTCCTGTAGGAGTCCACCAGTTACTTGGTCTTCCGGGTGTGGAGAGAAAGGGTGATTCTCTTCGCCCCTCGCTCATGCTCACCGTTCTTCCTTCCATCCACCGTTATACCTGTAACAAAGCTTCCCGTGCTGGGAAAGACAGACAGTGGCAGCTCCCACGGCTCCAGAGGATGGTGGCCCAGGTTGCCCAAATGGTGGTCCACTGCCATGTCCCGCACAACGACCCTCTCCTGGACATAATCGAAGGATGTGCGCTCTCTAAACAGTCCACTTAGGGGCACAGACTACAAAGCGAAACAAATACTGAATTCCTAAATATGGAGTCCCACTGAGCATAACTATACACATTTATAGACTACAAAAAGGTGAAACGTAGCGTTCCATATTATTAGCCTGTCACGTGGAAACAAAATTTTTTACCTGTGAATTTGTCCACAGTACAGCATAAACTATGACCTCCATCTTACACAGAGACATAATGTATATTTTGCAGATGGAAGGAAAATCCCACTATACATCTCAAAGGCTGTATGCTACCATTTAACACGGTTGTCTAGATTTTCTTCTAATATCAGACTTTACCGGTTCAGGCTGTGCAGTCAAACACACCTCTGCTTGAATTCAGCTCTAGGCCCCAGCAGTTACTTGCTGTTGATCTGAAGAGAAGCCCTGTTGCAGTCGCTATTTTCAGTTATAAAATGGAAATGATGCCATCCATCATTTGATGTATAACACCATGTCTGACAGGTCCATTGTTAAAATTAAACAACATAATGTATTTAAAGAACTAAGCAGGATACCTTGTCCATAGTAAATGCTCACTGAAATGGTAGCTATTCGTATTAAAATGAAGGTCATCATCATTACAGAGCCTTTCTTCTCGAAGTACTCCACAGCATATCACCAATTCTGTGTGTGTGTGTGTGTGTCTGTGTAAAAAACACTATTATGATCCAAATCGCGTGTTCTTCTCTGCATGCAATACTAAACTACAATATCTACAACCAACCTGCAGTGTACGTCACGACATGTCAATGCAAAATGTGCCCAAGTGTTTAGGTATTGGAAACATGCAGAAGTATTTTTATTAGAACTTGGGAAAGACAGCAGTTTGAAACAGGGGTCTCTCCATTTCCTTCTTGCTGTTCACTGATGTTAGAACCATAGAGAGCTTGTGCTTTACCACCAAAATATGGCATTCTGAGGATCAGTCTCTTTCTAAACCACCCAAATCCACAGTTTGGGGAAAGTCTTTATTTGTGAATTATGACGAGTACTAAGCCCTCTGAGATTCTGAATCAAGAAAACCAAGTAAAGGATTATTTTACAGTCACTAGAAAAATATCCGATCCCATTGTATTTGTGGTTAAAATGAATTCATAAATAAGGTAATCAAATTTAAGATGTACATCTTAATCTTGCACTAAATAATGGTACAGTATTCTAGCCTATAACTGAAAGTAAAAATATTTTAGCCTATAATTGAAAATAAAAATATTTTATGCTGAGTTTTAAATCACATATATATTTTAAATATATTGGTGGATAATCTAATGAGAGAAATGAGTATTCTTTCTTTGTAGAGCATTAATTTGGGTACTAATAACAAATTAAATTAGGGTATGGAGCAAGTAGAAAAAAATTAACATAGCCCCACTTGGACTGACATTAATTTTGTACAAAATTAAAATTTCACAGGGTCATAAACTAAAGAATGATGAAGTTTACTTTAAACCTCAAAATGTGAAACAGAAACTGAGTTTTAGGAGATATTTCTCTTTTAGATACACTGAAAAGTCTGAACTGGTATTGAACAAGAACAAGCTCTTTTGAAATATCAGGCTTCCTAGTTTACATAACACTGATAGGTTTCTCTAATAAAGGCATTGGGCATTAAAAGGTGAATAAAGCACATATCGAATTTTGTTTTGTCCAATTAAAAAACTCTCCTAACCCTAAGGAAAAAAAATGCTTGCAATAACCCAGTAGGAGCCTCGATTAGAAAAATCTGCAGCAGCTGAAAATCAGTATATTTTTGAAAAGATTTTCTTTATTGAGTTTATCTTAAAGTTACTTGAGGTTTCACAATGTGGTACTTTGAGTTTTATAAATGAAATAACCCCGTTTGCACATACTATGTTGTTTGTTAAAACTAAAAATTAAGGGTAAATAAATGCTCTTCAATCCCAAGTACAGTTTGGTTCCACAGTTGCTTAAATTACATTGCCACGTAAGAAATGCTGGCTCTACTCTGGAATTAACATGAAAATTTTCAGATATCTCTCTTGATAATTTTATCGAAAGTGATTTATTTTAAAACAATAAGAGCTACAAATTGAGACGAGCTTAGAGAGATAACAAGCCTAGTGTCTTATTGTCCTCTGCTGACAGGAAAGCATGTCCTTTACATACTGTACTTAGCTATAAAACACGTATTTTTCCTGGTACAAAAAAATAACTTTTCTGGATTATTTAATAGGCTATTTTGAGGCTGTGAGGAGGAAAAAAAAAGAAAAACAGTTATTTGTGAAATAGTGTTCCATGGTGGAAGAAAAATTACGAGAAATTATTTGCATCTCCTTTAAGTTATTCACAATACTTGGAGGCTTTCATTCTCTCCAGTTAGTGCAATTTATTTTTCCACACGTCTCAGGAGCAAACAATGTTATTTAGACTCTAACCTGGCACGCTACCACCTCTGGCCCGCCCTTGAGCCCCTCCATCGCAAACGTCTCCAGGTGCAGTTTGGGTAGCTGCAGGGTGAAGTCATTCCTACTTGCCGCAGTCCGTGACAGCGAGATCTGATCTCTGACCTAAAGGGAAAAAAACAGCATCAATGGTAATTCCCCTTCAGACACATTAACTGGGATGAACTGGGTCCCCTTGAGCCCACTGAGTGGACTTGCATTGATCGCTGGACCTGAAATCCATGAATAAATTTAGGACTAATTGATTTTTCGTTGCAAATAAATCTCTAATTCAGAGTGCTGGGGGAGAATGTTAAGAAGAAAAAGCATCCTCCTGCTTGAAATGAGGGAGGCAAGAAGAGTCACTGGAGCTCTTCTGATCAAGAGGTTTTGAATTATTTTTTTCACTGTTCCACCCTCAAAAGAAAAAAAGAAAGAAGGAAAAAATACCCACAAAATCGAAAACAAACAGCCATCTCCTAATCACTATCACTTTCTTAATAACATGTTTCATTTAACTGGTATTAACTGATATATATTAGACAAGATAGTTATTAGGTGCTAGTCTTTGAAAAGAAAACTTCAATAATATGTACCCTGGAATAAAAACAAATAGACTCAACACACAAGGAGACTGAAAAATATACCAGGCAGAGGTTTATTTGCCCAATTTCTTCTGACTAAACTTGAGTCTTAAAGATTAAATGCATATAAACCAACTCAGTCACGCAACTTCTAAATAAGATAACAAATAAAATCAGTGGTATTTGTACTATATTTTAAGTATTCGGAAAGGTAACAATACAAACATATCACAGAGAGGGGAGAAATACCAATTCTCTAGGCGGTATAGGTATCACAGGCAGTCGATATTACACTGCCACCTTCTGAACAAAAGAGAAACTACGCCCCATATACTATACGTAGCTAAATGAAAACGCTCAGAAACAGATCTGTTTTCATTTTTAATTTCCAAACTTAGTAAGAGCTTTAAAATTTTCACAGTTTAATTTTCCACAAGATCAGTGAGGCTTCGTTTTTAATTATATAGTTTAACGATAGTAGATTTTATACGTAGGCATATTTTCTAACTTTCCTTATACCTGACTTGGTTTTAAAAATGTATCTCTTTGCTACCATATGTTGGATAAATATTAGGGAACTAGCTTAAAGCCACAGGATCAAAAGTGTTTTTGATGAAGTGGTAATGGTCAAGAATGACAGAACTATAACAAATAGCATGTATTGCTCAAATATATGTGTCTATTTCCCCACTTTCCCCTGAGCAACTTCAAATGTAACTTGGCAACAATTCGGGATAGAAAACCTCTCCTTCGCTTTTCTGTTCTACTTGGGAAGCTTCTAAAACCTGTTTGAACTATTTCTTATTTTATGAATGAACTATCACACTGCATAGGGTTTCCTTAAACCAGCAAACACACACAAACATCTGATGACATCTTTAATTGTTCATGCTAATCTATGCTTATAAAAATCTTTATATTCCCAAGTTGAGCAGAAGAAGTTCTGTCAATAAGTGAATGTCAAAGTGTATGCTATAAAACATACACCGTAATGCAATTTTTATAATGGCGTGAGTACTGTATGCACACTGGAGTCCCAATTCAGAACGTGTATTTATCTCTAACAAACATTCTCCAGAGTCTTCAGTCAGGATGAGAATGCTTTTACCTTATTTAACATAACAAAATAAATCATAGTTTACAAATATATTTGCTTTAGGTTTTATATTTTATACATATGGATACCTTCTCCTGCTTTTTTTGGTCACCAATGCACACTCAGATAAAAGAAAACATTAATGTGGATTAAGGTACTGAGAATTTATCAACATCAAACCACTAGTGTTTTTGCCTTCTACCCTTCTGAACCATAGTCAATAGATCTAAATATTTTACTGCACCCTGGCCAATTCATTGTTTGATGTTTAAAAACTCACCCAGAATCAAAGAAAATTTATTAAATTTGAGCCCCCAAATGAGATACTATTAGCTTTGAAAGTCAAGTTTAACTGCGATATTGATGATTCTCTTTTTTCTGTGACAAAATTCACTAGGGAAATTCTGGAAGTCAAAGTACAAAAGCAGATTGCTAATATGGGCAAAGGGGGAGGGAGGACCATAAGCAATGGAGGTATAATCCACAACACAGCTCCAGCACTGGAGGTCCTTGAACCCGATGATTATCCGGCACCAGACTTCAGCTGTGAAGCTTGACATACAGGAACAGTAAGCCACATTTTATAGTCTCTAAATAAACTCACTGAACAATAGTAAGCTGCGGCATTTGGCAGTTAAACCTGGGACTTCTTATCAAATTAACATTCTCACTGCAACATTATTTAATTTGCCATATTAAATCATTCTTTATATTAGATAGGGGGCAAAACCTCAAAATGCAGTTATTTTGCTAAACTGAATAATCGGCATCATAATTACAACTTTACTTGAATGTGTGTGTGTTAATACTCTCATTTAATTTTAAATGATATGTTGGGACTGTGGACAGTGCCATCAAGGGAGAGTGCTACATAACAGACATAATATCTCAAATATTTCTACTACATTTTAAGAGTTGATTCCACTTTTAAATTAACCCAGAACTTTGAGAGAAGGCATCCAAAATGTTCTCCAAATATTTCTAGGAAAAGTCTTCTCTCGCTCTTAAAAAAGGATCGGCTAGGAATTCTTCCATCTTCAGGGGTATGGGGACTGAGAGCAGCACATTGAGAGAAGACAAAACAGTGACAGAGGACAAGTACAATTACAACCATGCAGCAAAGCAGCAGGAAGGGAAGGTGACAAGGAACAGGAAAACGTCAAGGGTGAAAGAAGAGCACAGAAAGCAAGCTTGAATTTCAGGGGGGGACAAGGATAAACGGGAAAGAGATTCAACCCAGAACAGTAAGAAAAAAGATTCACCCCATACCGCATTAAATTCGTTCATGAAAAACACAGAACAGGCAGCCTGAGAACAAAGTAACCAAAATCAGAAAAGAGGGAAGTGAGATTTCCAGGGGAAATACTGCCCACTGGATATAAAATGATTCCTTTCAAATGAGAGGACCTAAAATAAATTTCTTTACTGTCAAAAGAATTCTGGAGTAACAATATTAGAATAATAAAATCACTTTTTTCCTAACAGGAGAAGTAGGCTCACCGTTGAAAATACAGATTTTAGTGTGTGAACTAAGATGAAAACCACCACCGTCACCTGTCTGCACATTACATGAGGATTTCAAATTTCAAACTAAAATTA
This sequence comes from Ailurus styani, assembly GCA_002007465.1. Taxonomy (NCBI): domain Eukaryota; kingdom Metazoa; phylum Chordata; class Mammalia; order Carnivora; family Ailuridae; genus Ailurus; species Ailurus styani. Next base: position 135,465 of record LNAC01000417.1, on the reverse strand, counting down.
TGATTTCAAAAGTCAGTCTTTAATTCTGTTATAGCACATCATTATTCATCCTTCGGTTAAGATTCTATATCCTTTTCACTGTGATTTATTTATAGTTGTGAATGATAACATGTATATAATAAAGTTTTTCTACTTCAAAATGGGTAACAGTCCATACTTAACCTATAATGAATTTTTTCATACAATTTCACAATATAAATCTCATTTGCCAAATTGCATACATCTTTATAACATTCTATATAACTTCAATTTCATAATATTTGGACAAAGAATAAAGAAAACATACCTCCATTACTACACTCTGAGATTTTGATTTTTAGGGAAGTAGTTTGCGCTTTCTCTATTTCCCTATTACATACTTTCAGAAAGCACATATTTCTAACAGATATGCCATAAGACACAAGAGAAACAAGAGGTGGAGAGAGAAAAATAAATGACACTTTCTAAGAAGTCAAAACACGGTATGAAATATCTATTTATTTTATCCTCACACTCGAGTTCCAGATTGAAGTGATCCAGAAGACTCATGTTCCTATTCCTCTGATTGGCCTTTACTCACAAGCTGCCAATCTGTTTTCTAATTTTCTATACTCCCACCATAACACAAAAAAAGCTATTTCTGGTGGACAGATCAACTCTGAGATTACATTAGTCATTTTTGGAAAAACTGCTCAACTCTCAAAGTGTGAACCTCTGTGTTGTGTCATGCACAGCTATAAATCCCTCCCGACCTAATGTTCCAAATTAAAACACACCCACACACACACACACACACTTAGGAAATGTGGCACTAGCTGTGTGTTTACCACCAGGACACTAAGGAAGAAGTAGTGGGATTGTGGATAGGAATTCAGGTACGCTTATCACATAAAAAGATATATACAGTGTCTGAATCTTAAATGTCTGGGAAAAGTAAGTGATAATTAGTATTTCACATCATACCCTTGATCCGGCTAAAATTTTATTTACTCCAATCTAGTATGGCATCCGTGGCTTCAAAATAAACATTCTGACCACAGACAGTGTCATCAAGAAGAGACCACAGTGTACAGCATTTCCTGTAACCTCCTTTCTTACCACTCCGTGTTCATGTTCTACTTCATTTCCACTTCCCTGCCTCCTTCTGTCCCACGCCCTCCTCTGCCCTTCCTTCCACCTCCACTGATTCCTGATGGCTTTCCTTTCTCTCTTTGTCATCCTGCCCTAGAGCAGCTTGCACACTATTTTTCAACCTCTGCACTAGAGCGCAGTGTACTTGGCACACTATAGCCCAGGAACCAAATCCAGCCCACCGCCTGTTATTGTAAATAAAGTTTTATTGGAACACATGACACCCATTCATTTACCTATTATCTCTGGCTGTCTTCCTGCCACCGTGACAGAGTTGAATAGTTTAGACAGAGACCATATGGTCCACAACGCCTAAAATATTTACTGTCTGACCCTTTACAGAAAATGCTGGCCATCCTCTGCCTTCAAGGTATAGAAGGGAAGACAATATTTTGCACCAGCTGTCAAGTTTTTTAAATAACCACATCTCACCAGAGAATATCTGAACAATTTCTAGCAGGTGAACCTTCTATCAGTAACACAGGGTTGTATTTCACAGACACTTTCTGGCTCCTTTTTTTCAAGTGTTTCATAAAATAAGTGTACTATCTCCTGGTAAATTTTCAAGTTTTATGTAGTCTGGTATACAACGTGACTGGGTCTGACTTTCCTGGCACGTCCTCTCACACGTAATCAACATAAAATTTGGTTGAACAAGTAGAATAGGCATACTGGAGAGGCTTGTGTAAACAGAAGGGCATCAGCCAGAGTTAACTCTGTAAGAACACTGGTACCAAGAAAACCGCTGTGCATACAGAGGCTCGTAGTAAGTATGTGATCAAATAAGAATGTCATTCCAAACTCACAAAATCTACAAGGCAGGAGAAAGAGAGAATATGATAAAAAAAAATCATGAGCAGCTCCAGGACTCTGGTATGTGCCCACTGAGAGAAGCAGGGCTGCAAGCTTGTCCACTCAATGGAGACAACATTCACGGGTCGAACAGTTACATCTGAACAGACGTTTTCGTCTGTCTGTTACCTTTTCCTTAACTGTTTAAGCAATGAAATGGACAGAAAGTAATATTTCCATTAGTAGTATCACTGTATGTCCAAAAGTACTTTTTGCTTTTCAGAGAATTCTTCACACTTCCTTGATTCCACCATCCACCTTGTGAAACAGTCATTACCATCCCTAACACGAGGATGCTGAGTCCAGTGCTCTTAGCTCCAAATCCTAATGCCTCTTAATATCTATAATGAACAGTTAATAGTTGGGGAAATTGCTGAGGATTTTGGTAATTCTTCCATTTCCCTACCTAAACAACAACACTATTTCTTTTTAAACTTGCCTTGGTCCCTTGTCTGGCAATCTTAGCAAAAATGTGTAAGTTTCATAAAAGTAGCTTTGTGAGAAGTAATGGAGACTATTATTCAAACATCCTTTTCTTCCTCAGTAGTTTCTGTGGACCCGTGGGCATTCTCATTCACTCATGTTTTCTTTCTCCCACAGCCTGCCACACACACACACACACACACACACACACACACACACACACACACACACACACACACACACACACACACACAGTTAGACTGATAGACAAGTTACCTGAGCAGCAATCATCCTTATACAGTGTCACCATCTCACATGGAAGATTCCCAAGCTATGATGTCACAAGATACGCACAGTGGTTCCTGCTGCGCTCCACACCCACGGGAAGGAGACCCTGACGCTCGGCAGAAGCAGGCACTCCATGGACGTTGCAGTAAACACAAGCACTCATCATTGGAAAAGAAGGAAGTGAGAAACTAGCCTTCTCTTGCTGGCAGGTTATTTAACTTAACCTACAACTCTGGAGCGGAGCCAGAACGCTCCAGTGACTGCCAGCTTCTGTCACCAGAAAAAGAGGGCAAATTCAAACCACCACCACCCCACGCATTAATAGTTACATCCCAATTATGGACCTAGAAAATGGATCTCTTGAATCAAATTAGCAAGCTGGCTACATCCCAATTAAGGATCTGAAAAACTGAGCCCTCCAATCAAATTATCAGGCTGGAGGAGAGGGTGATTTGATCATGGACCACTTCTAAAGGTGCTAGGCAGCAGGAGAAATCTATGACATAGGTTTTATACCGTAGAATGCACCCCACAGATTACTGTGACCTGAGCTATTTAAACACCAAACCCGTACCTGAGCACGGAGAAATATGTTTATGCATTGTTAACAGTCCTACACACAGAAATATTTTCTTTTCTAGGGTAAATTATTACAAAGGATAAAGGGCAGGGCACAACTAAAATTAGCCATTTAGATGTGTTTAGGCTAAAACCTGTTAAGCACACGTACATGACATGCTGTAGTGTCTTATCTTTCGTTTGTCAAGGTTTTTAAATCCCTCTTGAGCTGGAGTACCATTTTTAGCTTGGCTAGGTCAGAATGACACTGAACAATATGAATGATGACACACAAGACAGCTATATGGACAGAGCTGTCATCAGCAAGCCAGTTGTGCTAACACCTGTATGTCCTGCACAGCTGATCTTCAGAACCGGGATCCAGAAACTAAGAATGCAGAGGAGTTCCAAGACCACAAGTAACATTTAAAGAGTCATTAACAAGTCACTAAAATTGGGTTTTGGGAGGCATTAAATCATATTTCGACTTTTAAAAGACTCTCAGCTCTATAAACTAAAAGCTATTCTGTGGCGTCTTCATTACAAATTCAATGAAAACTAAAAATCAAAAGATAACTATGTATTATCAAATATTTGGGTTAACCATCTTTAACATAAGATTATAAGATTACATTTAAAGATTTGGCAAGACAGTGTCTTCACCTGTCAGATTCTGTTGGACTCTAATCCATTCCACAATCCACTCTAACAAATAAGTTCTCATCTTTCTACCTCATAGGAGTCAAACCAGCTAAAAACAGGTTGCAACAGGACTATCGCACCCTGTAAATTCCTTGCTGGCATACTTCTCTTTCCTAGAGGCATTCTTATAATCAAATTTAGGGTATCTCCTCTAGCTCTTGATTAGGCAAAATAAATACACATGTTAGTTTTAGCAATCAAATAAACAAAGCAATATCAGCAAGACCTCCATTAAAATCTAGAGATGGCTTCAGCTTTGTTTAGGGACTGGGTCATGGTAGAATTTGACTCATTCAACAAACATTCATTAAGTGTCTACTGGGTACCAGGCACTGTGATAGATGCTGAGGATATAAAAATTAAGGAGACAGAGGTCCATCCCTCAAGGACTCCAAACTCTAGTGGCATAATTAATCTCTCAAAATGCATTTGCTAGCCTCCCATTTATCTATAATGTCTTGTTTCTCCTGTCAATTGCTACACTGCCTTCTTTCTTTGCCAGAGAGTATGATGTTAATCAATTTCAAACCTTTATCTTTAGCCTGACTTTTTCCCTTAGGTCCAGACTCACACATCTTGCTGATCATTCCACATTACCTCAAACTTGGGTATTTCCAAAACAAAACTCATCACTGTCTCCCTTCTTCTCCCTACCAAAAAAAAAAAAAAAAAGTCTGCTTCTCTTCTTGTATTTCCAACATCAATCAGCCAATCGCACTGCCCATCCTGGAAGGCAACCTCCCTTGCCTTTCTCATCCTCGTTCACCATTTTACTAAATAAGTTTCACATCTTTTCCTCTACCACCACCTATCATCACTACCCTGGTTCAACCTTTGCTTCCATCACGTCTACAGAACCATAGCTCTTAAAACCACCTTCATTACTCACGACATCCAGTCTGCAAATATGCCCTCCAGAGCTGAGATTCAGTAAGGGAATCTGACCATATCAGTCCCTAGCTTAAACCCTAGTTTCCTCCCACTGCCTCCACAATAAAGATCCAAGGGTCTTAGAACGGCCAAGAAAGAAAAACAACTTCGATGACTTGGCTTCCATGTGCCTCCTTCAGCCTCCTCTCTTGCACTCTGCTTGCACTTCCTGCTGAACTGAGGATGTCTGGCTATTCATGCGGCCACGCACTTCCTTGCATACGCTATCCTCTCTGCTGGAATGCCTTTCCCACCTTTCCTCATGCTTCAAAGCCCCATTCAGGCATTAATTCTAAGAAACCTCCAGCCAACCCGTGGGTTTTCTAAGTATGCCTCCTCAATGAGTAACTCCCTCCACATGGGTGTGGAACTGCATCTCATGGATGCGTATTTGCCACGGTATACTGGAATTATCGGTGCCTCTGCCTTGAAGGAAAGGACTATTTCATGTATGTATATATATATATATATATATAGACAATGCTATATATATATTTTGTTTGTTTGTATTTTTTGGTTGGTTGGTTGTTTCTCCAAAGACTGGTACAGCTCCTGGCATATAATGTACACTTTAAAAGCATTTGTATAACTCAACTGTTTACATTAAATATTAGATAAGAGATTTTAAGTAGCTTTACTGTAGAAATGAATCTCAAAGGATATCAGCAAAAACTTCTGTGATTTCCTAGCTATTGTCCAGTATCAGTCAGCCTGATAAATTTACAGGGTTTATAGATGCAAGGTCCTCGAAAGTCTTTTGAAGCTTCTGGGTTGTGACTTCCTATTTTATCTTTTAACCATTTTACTGAAAAGGCAGTTAAGACTTCTCCTTAAATACTCAGAGGTACCTTTAAAGTTCAAAGTACACTCCGATCATACATAGGAAACACTACCATTAATCCTTCCAAACTTGTAGGACTCAAGGAGTCTCTAACAGCCTCAAGAATCCTGCCATTCTAATAACTCAACAACAACAAAAAATGACTACAAAAAAAGTTCATTCTTCTCTACATTCCAATTTTACCTAAATTTACTTACGTTCAACCCCAGATATAATAAACCAAGATATCTCTCTGTTAAACATTTGGTTAGCACCCAAGAAATACTTAATTTAATGCTAAATAATTTAGATATTATCCTATATATCCAGTCATTACCTTATCCTGAAAGCTGTTCTAATATAATTCTATATTCTAATATATTCTATATAATTATTGTATTTTTCCTCTTTTTCTCACAATAGAAATACTAAAGCATGTTTGGAGAGTCTCTTAATTTAAAGAAAAAAATCAATCCTAAGAGTCTATATTATCAGTAATATTAGAAACCTACTGGTGAATTTATTAGGAAAATAAAACTATACAACTTTAGGGAATGATGTTAGCAAAAATGGTGGAATAAGGAACTCCAAAAACCAGTCCCTCCAAAAACCAGTCCCTCCTCACACAAAAAGTGAATACCCTGGGGCAACTGGGTGGTTCAGTCAGTTAAGTATCTGCTCATGGCTCAGGTCATGATCTCAGAGTTCTGGGATTGAGCTCCAAGTCGGGCTCCTGCTTAGTGAGGGGCCTGCTTCTCCCTCTCCCTCTGCGTGCTGCCCCCCCCGCCCCCCCCGCTTGTGCTCTCTCACTTGTTCTCTCTCTCAAGTAAATAAATAAAATCTTTTTTAAAAAAACAATGAATACCCTGATAAAATTTGTCAGAATCAACTTTTTCAGAACTCTAGAAACTAATGGAAAGTATACAGCAACCAAGCAAAAACTTAATCAAGAAAAAAGCACCCAAATCTTAGCATTTAAGGAAATCTCTGTTGAAACACTAGCAGATGATGAAATTAACAAAACAGAGATTTCAGTGGCCATACTTGACAAAGAATACAGACTTTACATGGAAATGAAAAGTACAGTATAGGAAATATGGTCAATAATATTGTAATAATGTGAAGGATAGTGACCACTAACCATGGTGAGCACTGAGTAATGTACAGAATTGTCAAACTGCTATGTTATATGCCTAAAATTAGTATAACATCTTATATCAACTATGCTTCAATAATAAAGATTTTCTAAAAAAGAAAAAAAGAATACAAACTGAAAAAGTAGTTTTAAAAAGTCACTGAATAAACAATAACCACTAGAATAAGCAGCAACAACCAACACCAGGGATGGAGGAGAATCTGATTTCCAGAATTGCCACATTGTACTATTCAAAATATTCACTTTTCAACAAAAAGTTATGAAGTATGCAAAAAGATAAGAAACTATAGCCCATACATAAGAAAAACAGAAACTAACAGGAAGTCAGGAAGCCTGAACATTGGATTTACCACGCAATGATGTTAAATCAATTATTTTAAATATGCTTAAAGTGTTAAAGGAAATGGTATACGAATAACCAAAGGAAACCATGAGAACAATATCTTCCAAAACAAAAAATATAAATAAAGAGATAGAGAGCATAAAAAGGAGCCAAATAGAAATTTTGAGGTTGACATATTCAAAGCACTTAAAGGGGAAAAATACTGTCAACGAAAATTTTATATCCAACAAAAATATTCTTCAAAAGTGAAGAAAAAGGGCACATGGGTGGCTCAGTCAGATAAGCGTCCAACTCTTGATTTCAGCCAGGTCACGATGCCAGCGTCGTGGGATCAAGTCCCACATTAGGCCCCGCACTCAGCATGGAGTCTCCTTGTCCCTCTGCCTCTGCTCCTCCCTTCACTCACTCTCCCTCTTCTCTATCTCTAGAGCAAATAAATAAAATCTTAAAAAAAAAAAAGGAGAAATTAAGCCATTCCAAGTTAAACAAAAGCTGAAGGTATTCATTACCCTTAGACTTGCCCTAAGAGAAATGCCCTAGGGGAGTCCTTCAGCCTGAAATGAAAGGACAACAGACAGTAACTCAAATTCACATGAAGAAATAAAGATCACCAGTAAAGGAAACTGCACAAGTATATATAAAAGTCAGGATTAATGTAGTTTTGATTTGTAACTCTTCTTTTTTTTCTATATAATTTAAAAGACAACTCTGACAAAATTGAACAGATAAATAGTTCAACAATAATAGTTGAAGACTTCAAAATCACACTTCATTAATGGATAGAACTACACAAAAGATACCCAAAGAACTAGAAGACTTGACAATAGTATAAATCAACATAATAGACTCCTATACACTATTCTACACAATGACTGCAGAATACACATTCTTTTTAAATGTACCTGTAATATTTGCCAAGACAGACCATATTCTGGACCATACTGCAAACTTTAAACTTAAAAGAATCGAAATCAAACAAAGTAGCTATTCAAACCCTACGGAATTAAATTAGAATGCCTTAGCAAAAGATACTTAGAAAATGCCCAATATTTTGGAAATAAAACTACACACTCTTAAACAGTGAATAGGTCAAAGATGAAATCACAGGGATATTAGAAAATACTTTGAAACAGACGATAACAAAAACATAACATACTAAAACACAGTCTTCTGTGAAAGCAGTGCTCACACAGAAATTTTTAGCTGCAAATGCCTACATTAAAAAAGAAGAAAGAGGGCGCCTGGGTGGCTCAGTGGGTTAAAGCCTCTGCTTTCGGCTCAGGTCATGATCTCAGCGTCCTGAGATCGAGGCCCGCATCGGGCTCCCTGCTCAGCAGGGAGCCTGCTTCCTCCTCTCCCTGCCTCTCTGCCTGCCTCTCTGCCTACTTGTAATCTCTCTCTCTGTGTCAAATAAAATAAATAAAATCTTTTAAAAAAAAAAAAGAAGAAGAAGAAAGATCTCCAATCAATAACTTAACCTTCTACCTGAGAGACATAGAAAAAGAAGAGCAAACTAAGCCCAAAGCAAACAAAAGAAAGAAAATAATAAAGATTGGAGCAGAGATAATAGAGAAGAGAAAATAACAGAGCACATTAAGAAAACCAAATTTGGTTCCTTGGTATGATCAACAACATTGACAAACCTTAAATAGACTTGCCAAGAAAAAAAAGATTAATTAATTACTACAATCAGAAATAAACGTGAGGACTCTACTACTGACCTTACAGAAATAAAAACAATACTAAGAAAACGAACAATTTATGTCAACAAATTAGGTAACCTAGACAAACTAAACAAATTCCTGGGAACATATAAACCACCAAAATGGACTTAAAAAGAAGCAGAAAATCTGAAAAAAATCTATTGCAAGGAAAAAGAATTAATAAATAAGCAGAAAACTTCCAACAAAGAAAATCCCAGGACCAGATAGCTTCAATGGTAAATTTTACCAAATATTCACAGAATTAACACCAATCCTTCTCAAACTCTCCACCCCCCACCCCCCTCTAAAAAAATGAAGTGGGAGGGACACTTCCTAACTCACTCTATGAGGTCAGTATTACTCTGATACCAAAGCCAGCCAAAGTTATCAAAAGAAAACTATAGACCAATATCCTATATGAACATAGACATAAAATCCTCAAAAAAACAAAAAACTAGCAAACTGAATCTAGCAACATTATTCAAGCAATTTTACATGATACCCAAGTGGTATGTATAACAGGAATGCAAGGATGGCCCAACATACATAAATGAATTTATGTAGTACACAACATTAATAGTATGAAAACTGAAAAGAAAGATAATTTCATATGATATAGAAAGAACATTTGACAAAACCCAATAACCTTTTATGATAAGAAAAATTCAAAAAGCTAGGAACCAAAAAGAACTTACTCAGTCTGATAAAGGACATGCTCCTAACATCATATTTAATGGTGCAAGACCAAAAGCTTTCACCCTAAGATGAGGAAGAATGCAAGAATATCTGTTGTCCTCTCATAGCTAGGACTAGAAGTACTAGCCAGGCAATTAGACCAAAAAATAAAAAATAAAACAAACAAAAACAAAAACAAAAGGGCATCGAAATCAGAAAGAAATAAGTAAAACTATCTTTATTTGCAGATGACATGATCTTATACATAGGAAATCCTAAAGAATCCTCTAAAGAAATTATTGGAGCTAATAAAATCAGCAAAGTTGCAGGATACAAAAGCAACATATAAAAATCGGTCATATTTCTAAATGCTAGAAATTAAGAACCAAGAAATGAAATTAAGAAAATAACTTCATTTACAACAGCATTACAAAGAATAAAACACTAAGGAATAAATTTAAGCAAGAAGGTGCAAAACTTGTATACTGAAAACTATAAAAGTTGTTGGAAAAAATTAGAGAAGATCTAAATAAATGGAAAGATATTCTATGCCATGGATTACAAGACTTAATATTAAGATGGAAATACTATCAAAATCTCAACTGCCTCCTTCTTCATATCCTAAAATCATATGTAATTATAAGGAACCCAGAAAAGTAAAAAAAAAAATCTTGAAAAAAAAACCTAAAGCTGGAAGACTTGAAATCCTAAATTTCAAAATTTACTACAAAGCTACAGTGATCAAAACAGTGTGGTACTGATATATGAGGATAGACAACATACAGATCAGTGAAACAGGATTGAGAGTCCAGAAACAAAATCAAACATCCATAGTCAATAGATTTTCAACACAGGTATGGAATGGGGGAAGGAAAAGTCTTTTTAATAAATGATGCTGGGATGGCACACCTGGGTGGCTCAGTTGGTTAAGCATCTGACTTGGCTCAGGTCGTGATCTCAGGGTCCTGGGATCAAGCCCTGGATCAGGCTTTCTGCTCAGCAGGGAGTCTGCTTCTCCCTCTGCCCCTTCCCAACTCTACTCCCTGCTTGTGTGTGCACTCTCTCTCTCTCTCAAATAAATAAAATCTTTTTAAGAATGAATAAATAAATAAATAAATAGTGCTGAGATAACTGGATGGCCATGTAAAAGAATGAAATTCAGTCTTTGAATTATACCATACCCAAAAATTAACTCAATATGGACCAAAACCTAAATATTAGAGCTAATACTATAAAACGCTTTGGAGAAAACATAGGAGATTTCTTCATGACCTGGGATTTGGCAATGTATTCTTAAATATAAAACCAAAATCATGATCAACAAAAGAAAAAAAAATGGACTTAATCAAAGTTAAAAAACTTTAATCCATCAAAGAATGTTACTGAGAAAGTAAAAAGCCCACAGAATGGAGTAAGAGAGTATAGGTGTGAATGCTTAATGGCTTCTGGGTTTTTCATTGAAGTGATGAAAATATTCTGAAAACATAGTTGTGATGGTGGCATAACACTGTGAATGCATTGAAAGCCACTGAATTGTACATTTTAAAACGGTAATTTTTTTTTAAATTCAATAGTTCTGGTTTTCTCAAAACAGTTGAGAATCCAACAAAATAAAGAAGCATGTACATAAAAAATGCAGCTCATGGAAAATTGCGATCTTGTTTTCTCTTGTTATTTTTCTTAACCCCAATAACCTGAAATTAGCCCAAAAAAGTTTCTTAATAAAAAGTTAACTTCTGACCCACATTTAAAAAGTCATAATATATATACATATATTTACATATAATTAAAATAAAACATCTGTTTCTTTGAAATGGGGTATATGTTTTTAGATGAAAATGACTGGCCATCTTTATTAAATACTAGTGTCAGTCCCAAATGGGATTTAAAAAATAATATCCAGTCAACTGCTTTGTATAATATAATTTCAGGATTTGAAAAGTTGAAGATAATGTATCAAGTTTAAAGATTAACAAATATATCCTGAAATCTGGAATTGCAATACCTCCAGCTTTATTTTTCTTTCTCAAGATTGTTTCCACTATTCTGGGTCTTTAGTGATTCCATACAAATTTCAGTTTTATTTGTTCTAGTTTTGTGGGAAATGTTGTTGGTATTTTGATAGGGATTGCATTGGATCTTTAGGTTGCTTTAGGTAATATGGACATTTTAACAGTATCAATTCTCCCAATCCATGAGAATGAAATACCTTTCCAGTTGTTTGTGTCACCTTCAGCTTCTTTCATCAGTGTTTTACAGTTTTCAGAGTACAGGTCTTTTACCTCTTTGCTTAAGTTTACTCCTAGTTATTTTATTCTTTTTGGTGCAAGTGTAAATAGTGTTCTTAATTTCGCTTTTTGCTACTTCATTAATAGTGTATAGAAATGCAACCGATTTCTGGGTATTAATTTTGTATCCTACAACTTTACTGAATTCATTTACTCTAGTAGTTTTGGGTAGAGTTTTTAGGATTTCCTATGGGTAATATCATGTCATTTGCAAATAGTGATAGTTTAACTTCTTTTAACTTCAACCAATACGGATGCCTCTGTTTTTCATGCCTGATCACTGTGGCTAGGACTTCTAGTACTATGTTGAACAAAAGTGGCAAGAGATGAGGGGGAGTGGGAAATACAGGCTTCCAGTTATGGAATGAAGAAATCACAGGAATAAAAGGTACAGCATAGGGAATGTTGTCAGTAATACTGTGATAGCATTGTATGGTAATAGATGGTAGCTACGCTGGTGGTGAGTACAGCGATACGTAGGGACTTGTCAAATCACTATTTGCACACCTGAAACTAATATAACATTGTGTGTCGACTATACTCAAATTTTAAATAATTGACAAATACCAATAAAATGTAATTGCTTTCCCAAAAAAAACAAACACTTAAGTTCTCCAAATGTTTAAGTTCTTTAAAATGCTAGAGAAGAAATAATGTCTAGGGACACATGGGTGGCGCAGTCAGTTAAGCTTCCAACTCCGGGTTTCAGCTCAGGTCATGATCTCAGGGTCCTGAGATCGAGCCCTGCGTTGGGCTCCACACTCAGGGTTGGAATCTGCTTCAGACTCTCCCTCACCCTCTGCCCATCCCCACCACACTCTGTCTCTTGCTCTCTCTAAAATAAATAAATAGATCATTAAAAAGAAAAAAAAGAAATAATGTCTTCATGAAAACAAGTTCTTTCTATTTAATCATTGTGTCAGAAATTAGTATTTAAAATTCAATTCAGTGGGTAGAAGTTAATTTTATTCTAGAATAACTGGTGCAAACCTTGAAAACATGTGTACTTAAGATATATAAATAGCTATACTATTTGGCTACTGAGGAGTCTGGATGTAACCACAACCATTTTTACCATGAAAGAGTCTAGATCCTGCTTCTGTACTATGCCAGTTTCTCCAAATTGGTGAAATGCCTCTGGACAGTCTGAGTTGGCCAAGAAAATATACCTGCAAAAGCTGGCATGAGGACCAGCGGGCAGCACCTGCCTGAGAACTCAGAGTGACTCTCTGTGCCATTTCATAGCCCCCACTCATAGCACCCAAACTTCACAGAAAGAATTAGCCCAACAATCAATTATTTCCTAAATTTCCTAAATTTTCACTTCAAGCTTGAAAAGTAACTGATAATTTTGAAACCACTATATAAATAGAAATTTCCAGAAACATTAATCAAAATAATTAACTACTAAATCTGAAGGGGAGAAAAAGCCATAAACCAAAAGTAAATCTACAGTGGTTCTAGGCCAATTCTAAAGACATCTTTCTTTCCACATGACATAAAAATCGAAAGATGAACTGCAACTGAAGAATTATATAATTATAATTGTCCTATTGCAGTCAGCCTTGACTATATTTAAAATACATATTTTGCCATTCTCATAATGAAAGGATAAGGCACAACATCTGTATTCCACACTGATGATGGTTTTTCTCTGATGTCAAAGTCCCTTCCTCAAGGTAGCTGCCACCAAACATTTTTTTTCTGTAGCTGGGAAGATAAACAAACAATTGGATTTCAAGGCAACATTAACTGTATATAAAGGTATGCCATATGCAAAACATAACTGATTTCTCCTATCAAAGGTCTCACCAAGTACAAAAAAAATTTAACCAAAGATGTCTCTTTTCCAACAAGTAAAATTTCAGGTTTCTAGAATATATGGATTTGATATGACTATGGGTTGTTTGGGGGGTATTTTTAAGTGATTTACAGAGCTATATTCTATAATAAATTTGATGCCTAAAATCATTATAAATATGATTCATGCATGAATTCCATATATCTTAAAAGTACTAGGTAATTATATTTCCAACAAATTGTCCATTAGACAATAATAGACACACATAAATTACATTTCTCTACTTTTAAATAATGAAATAATGAACATATCTTTGAATTTAGAATGCTAAAAAATATACAATCAGTTAATACATTAAGTTTTTAGTAATATAACATCCTTAAATGCTACTCATCACTACAAATTAAATGTTAACTTGTCATAGAAAGTAATCAAATTTGAAAATAATAGAGTATAACTAAATATTTTCAATTTCTAGTTTAAGAACACATTCTTATAAGAAGGTAAATTACAGCCTGAAAAGTACTGCCAAATACAATACATTATGGCTCTTCTATATATACATATATAGGATACTGGCTTGAGAGTGGTAAGAGGTTAGACAGTGTGGTCAAACATTTTATCATTATGAGACAAGTAAGAATCATAATGACCTCTGGTTCAGTCAGCAAAGACCACAAATAACTCAAGTGCAATTATACCAGTTGGGAGAAACCAATATTTTTATAGTTTTATCAAGTACATAAAGTGAATTCTAAAGAAAGTTATGCAACAGAGCATTGTATAACATAATACTTTCAGTCATTTGGAAGGATCTTTTTGTTACTTTACTTTTAAAGAAAGTTACAAAATGAATTAAAATATCTTGAGGTTAATAAAATTAATGACTAGGAAAAAAACATCCTAACACAAGTTGAATGATATTGAAAGAAAATTACAGTACCTTATGAAGCATATTTTCTACTGTTCTCATATGATTAGCAACACATTCTTTGTCTCTAGAAAAAAAATTAAAATTAGGTATTAGTAAAATCCAAGCCTTACAACCACTGTTTTAATATAAGTAGCTATTTTATATTTTAGTATATAGTAGTATATGCTAGCATTTTAGTAGAATTTTAGTATAAGTAGCTATTATTGAAAAATAAGGTTTGGTTACTATTGTACTCCTTGTAAAAGTGTAAAACCTAACCACATTCTCTGGTATATTTCTGCATTTAACTCTTATCTTTAGTTATATTGTCTGTCATAAATTAGAGAGGAATAAAAATCTTATGGATATCTTCAAAGTTTAAAAAAAAGAGTGAAAAAGTAAATAAATAATAGTAATTTTAAAAAGAGTGAAAAAGAAAAAAAAGAAGCCATGATTACATTATTGGTTTAAAACGTGCTAGAAAGGCTGAACTTTCATTCTTTTGGTTTCTAACGAAAGAGGTTTTTAAAATCATAGTGGTGGAGATATATTTTGAATGGCGATACTATGCAAAATAGTATTTTCCTTTCTACATAGGCTCTTTGTATTGTAATTGCACAAAAACCCTCTACGACCTTGACTAGAAACAGGCAAAGTAACTAGCTTCTTCTATCAGCCTTGGAGATTGAATTTGGCTTTAATAAGGAAATTAAAAGTTTGGATGTACAGCAAAGGGAAAATAGTTAACATCAGAACAAGTTTGTATGGACATTTCTTAGCTAGATTTATCATGGTGATCCACTTCTTAATGTATACAAATGTATGTATACATTTTTTAAATGATACAACATTTGTATCACTATGTTATATATGTGAAGCTAATATAATACTGTATGCCGACCACACTTCAATAAAAGTAAAACTAAAAGTTTGGATGAAAATACTGAAGATAAAAATTTAACATTAAAATTAGAAATTGAAAACTGTAAATAATGTATTAGCTCTCCAAATTTCAAGTTAACTTTCTTTCGTGTTATAAGAACATGTTCCCGTGGTCACTAGACATGACAGATTCCTGAATTAGCAGCAATGTTTTGGAGACACAATATGAATCTGGAGACTATAATCTTGTTCCCATTCACCTAAGAATTTTCAGAGCTGCAAGATGCACTGGAAATAACCTAGGCTACACTTTCCACTTGCCATAAGGAAAAACATTGAACAATGACAACACAAAGCTGACTGAGTCAAATTCACATTTTTAAAAACTGACAATCGCAAAAACCTATATGGTGGTGCAACATTATGGAGCTTCATGATTTTCCAGAAAACTACTAATCTGCCAATATTCTGGCTTTGTGTAAACTCATTTTTCCATTAGTGTGAGCAATTTCCCAAGCCCAATGGCCAAGTTGTGGATATCCTAGATGGCAGATCCCCTGCTCTATAACTTAGTTTACAGACTACACTGCCTCAAAAAAATTTTTAAGTAAAATATGTAAATATATACATATACTTATATTTGCAATTACAGGAACTCAGAATTCCAAATTCAGAAAACACCAAGTTTATTAAAATTAGATGTTTCTTTAATCCATAAATAGATTTTCTTTAAGCCATGCTGTTGTACAAAGGACTGTCTTATTAAAGTATTCCATGAAATTTGATGTGAGAGACAAATAAAAATACCCAAGAGAGAACTGTTCAATTTGAACTTCACAGTGTATGTCAACTTGATTACCTGGTAAAAGGAAAAACACTCTCATCACATTTACATAGCTGCCCACTCTAAAAACTGTGTGTTTTTTCTATTGAACATATTAGAATATAGAGCTATAAAATTAAATGAATTTTCCACAATCAATATGTTTTTACTGCACTTAAAAAGATGTTATGATACACATGTTGATTATATACTAGCATTTTTATGGAAATATTTCTTGCAATATTAGTATACCATATGCAGAGCAAAATCTGGGGGGCAACGGGGCAGAAGGGAATGAGGAATATGTGACAGAAGGAACTATGAGAAACTTTCAAGTAAAGAGTATTCCCTTTCATATTAATGAAATCATGGTTCTCAAACGTGTAACACTACAACAGAGCCCAAAATACACAATGCAAGGCGATGTAGAAACTTAATACTTTTCCAAGGTTTCTCAATAAAATATACATTTAGCATGTTGAGTTAAGAGTTTTCTTTTTTGAGGATCTATCAGAGAATTTCAAAGAGAGACAGCTGTACTTTTGTTTTCTAACACTGTATTATCCAGGGCTAAAACCCGGAGCATGAAAGTAAGAATTGATCTTTTGTCTGTTTTAAGTGATCTCCCCAAGGTCCGAGTGCTCACTTGGCTGCCATGCGGAGGGCACTCTCTGCATCGTGGATGTTCTCCTCCAGCCGACGCTTGTCCTGCTCCAGCTGGGTGAGATGTCTATTGAGCTGACGCAGAGATTGATCTTTTCTTCTCAGCTCCATCTTTGCCTCGGAGAGACTCTGCAAGCAGACAGAAAACAGAGTTACTTGTCAGCCCTGATAATTAACTTCAATTTATGCCATAGGCTATTAAACAAAGAAGGATACAGACTGACTGAGAAGCAGACTTGGGTCATTACACATCAAGGTTTAACAAATTTTCTGCAAAAATTTTACGTACTTGCTAATTAGAAATGATAGTTCTGATAAGATTTTGAAAAATGTTTAGCTACAAAATACAACTCGATTTTATTTTTTTTATATTGGAAGGCAAATACATTTTATTCTTACCCAAAAAATCTGATTATAAAAACCTCAGGTTGCCTTTCTTTAAATGAGGAAGAAGTAAAGATTTTCAGAGAGAAAGCACATGAAATTTAGAGTCTATTCAAAACAATGGGCATATGGACAAAGTGTATGTGAGTGAGGGGAAGGTGGATAAGGACACCAAGAGAATGGGGAACCCAAACTGAAAAGTACCACTACTTTATTTATAAATAGATCCAAAACAGGTTGCTATAGACATCTTAGTGAACAAACTGGACTCCAATAGTAAAACTCATTTATTTCCTGTTAAATAACTCCATGTCAAAGATAGCAACACAAATGTGATTAACGCCTTTCATCTAACAAAGTTACAAATAATACTTGCATTCAGAATTATTTACGTTCCATAAATATTTTTCTATTCCCAGAAGTATAAAATCTGTTGATTGATATTTTGCTATTTGCTTTAATCTGAAATATTCCCTTAGCACAAAAATTTCAAGACGTGAGTGCACAACTCTGTTTTGAAACTTCTGGGCTAAAGGTCTTAGAATCAGACCTCACAATTTAAAGGAGTATTTTCTAGACTTCATGTAAAATAACATAGGAATTACAGGATCCCTTAGGCCTCAAAACTTGCTCATTCCTTTTCCTAGGAAATTTCTAGAATATGAGCTTATCAGCTTTCCAACGGAATTTGTTATACAGTGAGCTAAACAACTGGTTACATACTCATAACATCTTCTCCTTCCTTCTCAGAGTTTAGCCACACATTAATGTCCACTGCCTTGCTTCAAATATCCAGTTAAGAATAACAAAATTCTATAATTTCATATTTAAAATTCTTTCTATGGTATTCTCTCAATGCATTCACAATAGGTAGAATAGAAAACTCAAGCAGCCTGCATGGATCTGAAACAGTTAACTCACTCTAAATGCTAGCACACTGAAAGCAGTCAGCATCAAATCAGGTATTTTAAAATGTTAAAAGTTTTTAAATTCAGGATTTCACTTTTCAAACAGTCAAGCTGCTTCCAGACAAATATAAGTTTAAATTTTTTTTAAAATAAGCATACTGTATTACTTATTAGATATATTTTATTGTAATCTTCAGTGTTAACAGATCATCAAGAACATCCCACTATAGAAACATCACTGTAGAAACATCCCATTATAGATTCAAACCAACTTTAAAAAAGACAACAAAGAATAGATTGTTAAAGGCCATGCTAAACCTAGGTATTTTGTGCCAATGTTAAGATATTTAAAGGCACTGAAGTATCATGAGATTTCTCGATTTCAAAAAGTAAAATCCATTTGAGTCCTTTTAAAGCCAGTATTTCTGAAATCTTTCAGTTAATAAAAAATACTATTTCTCAGATATGAAGCTAAAACTAATGATCCACTACCAGTTATGCAGAAAGTTGGAATTCTTTTTTCCAACAGAAATAACGGATTTGTGCTAATCCATTCCAGTTCTCTTGCTCAGTAAGTCTCATGACTAGCGGTGGACATTTGTGAGGGGTACTCGGGGTGCTGCCTCTAGCCTTGTCCAGAGTGAAGCCATTGGTCCAGTGTGAAAGAAACCCACGATCCTGGCATCATCACAAAACCACACCTGACTTTTCAGCAATCTTATGCCATCCTTCCAAAGACCATACAACTCTCAGAATCCAAACTTCTACTATATATCCAAATCTTCTTGTTTTCCCCTGGCTTTCATTTTCATCTCTCGGGGGCAATGGCAGGGAGCCACCAAAGTCTGCTAAAGCTTGCCCTATTTCAGAAGAGCTGAATGTAGCCTGTTCCAAGACTGAAACTGCAGAAAATGAACAAAAAGTGGTGTAAACCAACCGGCATAGGTCACACTTCCTTACTGTGAAAATGAAGACATAGCAATCATAGTGACATAACTTATACACACAGAATTCCCATTCTAAAGAGTTGAGGGACATTACAATGGAATCCACATACATCAGTGGGTCCTAAGGTTCATAAAGATGTGTGCAGAACACTGAGACAGAAAAAGTGGTTCAATATTATGTCCTTTCCCTATTATTTACCTTTTTTGTTTTTGATGACAAAAGTAGAAATCCTTAAAAATCTCAATACTGAGCTTCGAAGAAAGACAGACATATTTAGTGTGTGTATAACATATAGACATAGATACCCTTACCCTATGTAAAATACAGTATATATTATATGTTTACATAAACCTTTAAGTTCCGCTTTTCTTTGCTCCTGTCCAGGTTTATCTAATTAAAACCCACGATAAACTTTCTGGACTCTAATATTTCCAACCGAAGGACTGAAACCAAGAGGGTGTGCCTCTAGGCAGCAAGGCAACAATGATAAGCAGCAGGTTAGCCACTAATTTCTCAAGCAGGGTAGACGGTGAACGTGTGATGTTCTGATATCCCAGACACTGTTCAGGAGAGAATAGGATAAATCAAGTTTAATAACTCTGCTCCTAATTGTTCCCCCAATGCTCAACTCTAATTACTTGGAGAACTCTCCTGACTGTCACCTGATATTAAGTTGTTGGAGGCTGAGCCTGGAACAGCGAGATAATCAATAAACATTTAGTGGGGAGAAGAATGAAGATCCTGTTAAGCAGTGGGAACCCGCAGCACCCAAAGCCCTCCTGCTCATGAGAAAACCTATGGGACAGCCATAGTGATTGCAAAGCAATAATCCAAAGCACTGTTTTTAGGCCTTGAGGCCTTTAGGCAACAGTACATTTGAGGAAAAAAGGTTAACACGGTCACCCTAATTACAGCCCACTTTCACATACTTCATATATAAGCGAAGACAAGCCAATTAGGTAGAAAGGAAGATAAGGGAAGTTTTATTTGTATACTAATTAAACCCCTGATGAAATTAAAGGAAAAACATACAGCTCTGTAATTGTGTCTGAGAAAGGTCACTTCAGGTTCAGTTATCAGAACAGCACAGCCTTGAGATATTTCACTTAATCCACAGTACAGCCCTCATTTTGTACTCAGGTCTTAATATTTACCAAAAAAAAAAAAATTCAAAGCCTGATACTGCATTTATCTTTAAACTGTGTTGTGAACAATTTTAGCTGTTAGAAAGCTAATGCTAAATATGATAACAAGGGTTTTAAAAAGACAGCATAATATTCTGCCTAGGTGAGAATCGATGCCACCATTCTGTCCAAGATTCTGAGTTTTTGCCTTGAAACCAAAATGTTTTAAAGTGATTTTTTTTTTTTAAAGATTTTATTTATTTATTTCACAGAGGGAGAGAGATCACAAGGAGGCAGAGAGACAGGCAGAGAGAGAGGGGGAAGCAGGCTCCCCGCCGAGCAGGGAGCCCGATATGGGCCTCGATCCCAGGACCCTGAGATCATGACCTGAGCCGAAAGCAGAGGCCTTAACCCACTGAGCCACCCAGGCGCCCTTAAAGTGAATTTTTACAACAAAGTCCCAAACTGACTGTATATCCAAAGCTAATCTGCAATACATGTATTGTATTTCTTTGGATAACAACGTTACTGCTCACCTCCATTTACACCTCTCATAGTCGGGGGGTTGGGGATGGGCAATGCTTTCACTAAACTACTTATAAGAAGATATTTTTACATCCGGTTGTTTTCCTAAGGTGGTCATGAAACGCTATTTATTGCTAATGAAAGCTGGCAAGAAAAGTAGGGATACGAAGGAAGTAGTTAAATACTGGGAAGGCTTAGGGATAGAATACATGGTAGATGTGAATGTTAAAAGACCCACACATTTTCTAAAATGTCTTTTTTTAATTTGTAGTTTCTGAAGTTCCCATAACAAACATGTGTTACTGTTCAATAAGAACACAAGTTATTTTTTAATTCAAACATGACGTCATATTTCTAAAGCTTTAAATGTTTATTGAGGCTAACACTTTAATTGTGAATATAAATTAAAATTCTATTAGTTTGTACCTATAGAAATATTTTGGGTGGTGGAATTTTTTTTAATAACTGCTTTATGGAGATAGAACTCACCTACCCCATATTCACCTTTTTGGAGTGTACACTTCAGTGGGTTTTAGTATATTCACAGAATTGTGCAACCATCACCAGTAGGGGTCTGTTTTGGGGAGGAGTTCTTACAAAAAAAAACCTGTCAAAACAACATGGCCACTTAAATATAGTTATCTTCCATTTCACCAAACTCGAATTTTAAACTACACGAGATACACAAAGTTTATCATTTTGTTCAGTGATAGTTTCAAAAATATAAAATTTTTAACACGATTTCTCTGAATCAGAATATTTGATTAATAAATGTGGTCTAGTACAAAAGCTAAAGTTATCTGAGAGAATGTGCACAACTCTCCAATTAATATTTCTGGATGTTAAGGGAATCATCCCATAAGGCGCTTTCTCATAAGGGTAGAGGGTAGCAGTGCTTTACACCATTAGGGCCAGCGAGGAAGACCGAGCCCCAGGAGATAACACTTTTATAGATTTTCTTTTGTCTAATGGGAAATATCTATGGATCCACATTCCTACAGACTAAAAGCTAATGGCTTATTCAATTTGGAATAAAAGTTAGTCATACAAAATGAAAGGCAAGACAACAACACAAGTGTTATAAAGAACGAAGCTACATTTCCTAGGTCAGGGGTAAAAAACATCTATGACACATTTTTTTTAAGCTTTACTGCTGTCTGACTATAATTTTTGAATAAACAGTCCTAGATTGTGATAAATTGCGAACAACATCTCAGCGCACTAACACTAAGGTTGGAAAAGGGAATGGCATTGTCTTCAGCCCTACTCTCATGATGGGACAACTAGAAAAGTATATAAATCAAGAACTGAGTAGCTGCTGGGTGGACCACACTAGGCTAGCTGCCACAGAAAGTATAAAAGTTAAAGCTTACAACTGGGCATAGTAGTTAGGGCTGAAACTAAAAAATACTGTATTTTACAATAAAGCATGAAAATCTGTGAGATAAGCAATTAGATAATTTACAATAACTATACGATAGCAAAAGATGCTGGTATGTGGCAAAATTAATATATGGATAAATTTCGGTTCTTAGTATTACATAGTTTAGATGGATAGTTTGAATTAAAAGTTCTGCAATTTTAAGTTATCTTCCTTAGGGACGCTGTCTTTTATTATTTTCTAATAAAATCCTACGCAGAAGATAAGTGACATATTTATAAGCTGCAGCTAAGATAAAATACCTTATCCACTTTTGGGGCTGAATAAATGACAGTCTAGCTACAACTCACATGCTCACATGTCTAGTAAGATGACAGACTTGAAAGCGTCCTATAAACCAAAGAAGGCTACATAAATTTAATATGCATAATTAGTGCAATACTTCACTTCTCTGTGTAATGTCATTATAGTCTTCTTTAAATCCCACCTATATGTGGCAACTTCTGAGTCTCTATTTTATTTCTACATCATCATTTAAGTATATATATATATACACACACATGTAAATATATATAATTTTTAATAATGATTTCTATCACACTTGAAAATGAAAAAAGGAAATTAACAAACCAAATATAAAATAAGTTACTTTTATAAATAGGCCATATGGTAGATGATTATCCAAAAAAATAGTGCAAATGAGTGATGAAAATTCACCTTTAAAATTTCAAAGTATGCTTCTCAGATTTTGTTACATAATGGTTTATGGCTATTAGTACCATATTCTTACATATTCTTTGTAAATGTCCTCTTACATCCCATCAATATAAAAGCAAAAAGTTAATCCTTCCCAGTAAACTAACTGAAAGTGATCAATAGTAAAATATAACAGACAGAAAAGGAACCTCATAAAAGTGTTCAAAGTATATTGAATGCTGTTCTAAACCTCACACAGATACTACAAAACTCTGGCAGACTAAAAGTATTAGGTAACGATAAGGTGAAGTGGGAGAGAAATAATTGAAACACATTTCAGAGGAGCAAAAAGGAGGATAATAAAGAGAATCACGAGAGCCCTCTCAACTGGAAAATACACTCAGAAAAGTACAGAATGGACAACTGGTAGCTAGATTTACTGGGACACAAGGCATAGAAGCAGTGATGTGGCAGGAATATTTTCTCAGAGTATAAAACAAACTGCATTTTGCTGCACTTGCAGTCCTTATGAAACAGAAATCGGCTTCAAGAGACAACCACCTAGACACTGCTCTAATAGGATCAGCTCTTGGGTGCCTGAGTGGCTCAAGCGGTTAAGTGTCCACTTTCAGCTCAGGTCATGATCCACGGTCCTGGGTTCGAGTCCTACATCAGGCTTCCTGCTCAGCAGAGAGTCTGCTTCTCCCTCTGCCCTTCACCCTGCTCTCCCTCTCTCTCTTTATCTCAAATAAATAAATTACATCTTTAAAAAAAAAAAAAGAACCTGCTCTTACGGGGCCTCTAGGTTCCCTCAGTGAATCCCTAAGAAACAGAAGGGGAGAGAATACACGCGTTCTTCTGTCGGACCTTTTCAGCTACAGACTACTCCAGCAGGTCCCAAAAACTTCACACAGATGATAACCTTAGCTAGTGAAGGTCCAAAAAGTTGCTGAATTCCCTGGCAATATTTTAAGTGAGTCAAGCTATGAATTAGGTTGTAGAAAAAATATAATTTAGAATTAAAAGCTGTTTTCAAATCACTTGAGAATTACCTAAAACTACTGTCTAAGAAGAATTTGAAAAAAAAAACATGAATAATTTATAAAGGACTTCATATAGTTGGGTTGCTGACATTTAAATAAAAATAAATTATTGTTGCAGGAATTTTTCAATTTTAAGAATTCTTTCTGTGATATAATTGAATAGTAGCTTAGGTAACACTATATCATAATTAAAATACCCTCACAGGGCGCCTGGGTGGCTCAGTGGGTTAAAGCCTCTGCTTTCGGCTCAGGTCATGATCTCAGCGTCCTGGGATCGAGGCCCGCATCGGGCTCTCTGCTCAGCAGGGAGCCTGCTTCCTCCTCTCCCTGTCTCTCTGCCTGCCTCTCTGCCTACTTGTAATCTCTCTCTCTGTGTCAAATAAATAAATAAAATCTTTAAAAAAATAAAATAAAATAAAATAAAATACCCTCACAGCTGGGTGCCTGGGTGGCTCAGTTGGTTAAGCGTCTGCCTTCGGCTCAGATCATGATCCCGGAGTCCCAGGATTGAGTCCCACATCGGACACCCAGCTCCACGAGGAATCTGCTGCTTCCTCTGACCTTCTCTCCTCTCATGCTTTCTCTCACTTTCTCTCTCTCTCTCTCAAATAAATAAATAAAATATTTTTAAAAATACCCTCACAGTAATATTTTCATTGTGCTACAGAATTTAAATGACTACTTATCTTGAATATGCTACATATTAAGTAATATTAGTAAAAGTAAATCAAATTTCAGCTGAGTAAAAATCAATTATTTAAGAAAATCTGAAAGTCAAATGTAAATTTGAAAAATAAACGAGTTCTTTTAGACATAAGTGTAAATAAAACAAAGTCAAAGTTTTTTCTTGGAAGTTTACCCATTGGAGGAATTTTTGTGTATTAAGTATTATACTATTGATCGCTGTCTTAATGCTAGAAGTATAATCACAGGGGGGAAGTTCTAAACACCACACCTCCTCTAACATGCACCATCTAGAGCATTCCAGCTTTGTATAAAGACTCTAGGCCTGCTCTCAAACAATGCCTGTCATACTCTAAGTATTCCATAAATGTTTGCAATTCTAACTTATTTTCCCCAAATTCTAGGGGGGGGCGAATAGCTGAAGTGACAACTGAACCATATGACTTCATCATACAAACATCTCATTGTTGCATTAACTCATTTCATTCTTCATAATCCAGGGAGATGTTTCACATTATCATTCCTATTTTACACACAACGAAACTAAGAATCAGAGGAGTTAACTAATGTTCCCACGGTCATGTAACTACTGAATGGGTTTATGCCAAAATGTGAGCCCAGGTCACAGCACACTAAATCTTTGTTCTTTATCCTGCACTAACAATGATATTAGTAACCATCTCTCCAGAATTTCCATAAAATCCACTAACTGGGAAATCCCCATGGAAGTGTAAAACCAATATTTCACCTATTTCTCAAGAAAGGTAAGGTATTTCAACCTATGTAAATGGTTGCTTTCTATTTATATAGAAATAAGCTGCAATAAGGACTTTAGTATTTTGTAATGGCACACTTTCAACGTCAAAAACCAAAGCGTGCATAATTCAAGATCCCCTGTGTGAAAACAGGATCGCTGTCATCATTTATTAAATGTACTAATGAAATTAAAAAATAAATATTTGCAAAGTAATGCTGAATTATATAGCACACCATTACAGTACAGAATTTTATATATTTCAAGACCACATTAGGCCACTGCTTTTTTCCAACCTTTTGAAAAGCATCAGAGTTCACTGTCTCTTTCCTTTATAAGTCAGCAACAATAGCATTGAACTTTCCCACAGATCTTGAGATTTGGCTCCCCAGTAGAACCTCAACTTATTAAAGGTTTATTACATATCTCCACACTAACACAATATGTATCAAGCTCTACAATATCAACACTTGCAGCCAAACCCACCTGGTAAAGAGATTGTAGCTACTGTGTAAAAGGTCATCTATGTGCCTAATTTAATCCAAAAATGCCACCTTTGAAGAACTGACACCATACAGGTTGTATTATAATATTGTAGTAACAGAAGAATTAGTCATTAGTACTGATATTTGTTTGTCAAAGATGTGAGAGTAGAATTGCATTTGACTGAAAAGAATTCCATTACACGTACTCTGAAGAGGATAAAGGAGAGGAGATGGGGAAAGGGAAAGGAATTGAAAGAGAGAGCAACAATTCAAATCCGACAGTTGTGGTAACCACTCCAGGTCATAAGAGTTGACACAGACAAAGCAAATGGCCACTACAACCAAACCTCTTTCATCTGGCTGCCCTCACGTGGCTCCGATACTGCAAATACCCTCACAGGAGGTAAAAGTGAGACCGAGTCTCCACAGAAGATGTGCTTTCATTCAACTTGGCCTCTGAATGTACACCAACTTCATTTGGTGCCCAACAGAAGAAATGGCACCATATTCCAACATGGAGGAAAACCTGGCTGTTGGGGATTTGTTTAGAATATGTCATTTTGGGGCACCTGGGTGGCTCAGTGGGTTAAAGCCTCTGCCTTTGGCGCAGGTCATGACCTCAGGGTCCTAGGATTGAGCCCCACATAGGGCTCCCTGCTCAGCAGGGAGCCTGCCTCCTCCTTTCTCTCTGTCTGCCTCTTTGCCTACTTGTAATCTCTCTCTGTCAAAATAAACAAAATCTTTTAAAAAAATACGTCATCTCTAATTTGGCCACTAATTTGTCCCTCCTGAAGGGACTTCTTAAAGGAATAAAGACAAATAGGAAGAGTTTATAGAGTTGGGTAGATTGGAAGGGTGAAAAGAAATAAAATGGCTTCATCCTTTTCCCACTAATAAGTTCAAATATTCCATTAGATTTCCCTTAAAAAAAAAAGGGTGCTTTTGGTTGTGTAAGATTTTTGCCTTAAATGCTAATCCTAAAACCTAATCTCAACATAGGATGTGACTTTACTGTATCTATTTGTAATTGTGCCTATTCATGTCAAAGCCATTAATAAGAATCACAGTAATAATAAGGATAGCTTACACTTCTTGAGTACTAATCTTATTAACTCTGTGAGGTGTGTACTACTATTATTCCCACTTTACATATGAGGGAACTGAAGCATGGAGCCCGAGTAACTTGCCCAGGATTACATAGAGCCAGAGTTTAAAACCAGGCAGGGTGAGATATAATTAAATAACTACATAAGAACAAAGAATATACTCCTCTTGGAATTGACTTCTTATCTAGAAAGTTGAGGTTTAGAAAGCAGTTGGTTTTCTTTTTCTTGTTGTTGTTTTTTTTTTAAGATTTATTTATGTATTTGAGAGAGAGAGAACAAAAGCAGGGGGAAGGGGCAGAGGGAGAAGCAGACTCCTCGCTGAGCAGGGAGCCTGACGAGAGACTCAATCCCAGGACCCCGAAATCATGACCCGGACCGAAGGCACCTGCTTAACTGACTGAGCCACCCAGGCGCCCAGCAGTTGGTTTTGAAGGTAAGTGTTCAAGGTTGTAAAGATCACTCTCAGCAGAATAAAATGGCGTGTTCTGAGAAATACAAGAAGTAAGGCATGACTGAAGGATGCCATTGAGAATGGCAGGAGAAAACACTAGAAAGGTACATGCAGGCCAGCTGTGGTCAGAAAACCAGACTTTTAATCTTGCAAATGGTTTTTATACAGTATTCCACAGAGGTGCATCAAGATAACTTGGGGGCAACACTTGAATTAACGGACCCGCAGCTCCCTTCCTTCTTTCAACCAGACTGTGTCTGAATGTTTTCTATGAGCTTTTGTGTAAGATTATGTTCAAAGAAGGGTTCTATGGCTGAGTACTTGCCAACGATTGTCATAGAAAGCTATGGGGAGCCACTGTGGGATTTCTGGCCTGGAGCAGCATTCTCCAATCTTGGTCTCAGAGATCGTATATACAAAGCATAACTGCCAAATTAGAATGAATGCACAAGATCATTCTGCAACAGCTCATTTGCATCTTCAGCTGGTCTAACAAAGGTTTAGTAAGATTTCACCTTTGAGTATTCAGTGATATACCAGATATACTAGATCTACAAGAATTTTTCAAAGAACTGGCCTGTAGCAGATCGTTTTCCTCAGTATGCTAAAGAGTATTATATCAAATTCATGTTTACGTTCCTCAGAGTAAATATTAAATATTTACTTTACGTAAATGCAACATCCTACTCGTATATTTTCTATTTCTACTGATAACTATATGAAATCCTGTAAGTAATTTGAATCCTATGACAGAGAGCCATAAACTGAGTCGCAGCAGAAATATATGATGAAAAGAATATGTTATTTTAGGAGCACAAAAAAGCTGACTGGAGATGAATAATACAGATGGTGTTAAAACAAAGATCCAGCAACGGTTAGCAATTTCAAACAAAGCATTAGGAAAAAGCAGAAAGATGGGCCCAAGGCTCATGCAATTTCTTGAGAAAATGTACTTAGGAAAATTTGCATCTTTGGGTAGTAATAGTTGACTACATATATACTCTGGGGAAGTAACAATATAGCAAAACACATTATTTTATGGCTTTGTTTCAAAGGGAACTTTCCTGTGCAAAGATGTGTGTGTGTGTGTGTGTGTACACGCGCATATATATACCTACTCAATAAATAGTACCATTTTGGTTATAAAGAGCTTCCCGTAAAATTAGTATAGCTTACATTTCCGATCCCTCTGTAATCAACCCATTCACCTGAAGAAAAATACACAGCTTTTGTATCCCTCTAAATGAATGAGATCACCATCTGGTGGCGACTCCTTGAAATGTCAGGCATATGGCTTCTGGAGCCTAGACAATGCTTTATGGAATGTGGTTAACAAAGTCTACATATTCTAGAACATTCAAGTTTATTTAAAGAAAAACAGAAAAATACTCTGAATAGTCTTTTTCTTTTTAGACTAAGAAAAACTCTAAAGCAAGAGAGAAAAGTTCCAACTAAATATATGGTTCCCCACGGGGTGCCTGGCTGGCTCAGTCAGTAGAGAAGGCAACTCTTGATCTTGGGGTTGTAAGTTGAAGCCCCACGTTGGGTGTAGAGATTACTTAAAAATAAAAATCCTTTAAAAAATAAAAATATAAATATGAATAAATAAATAAACGGTTCCCTGTTTTCAATCCTTCTAAAGCAAACTTAGGGAGAGAGCTATAGGTGATAAAATGTAAGTTATATCAAATTCAATCTGACCTACTAGAAAACAGAATCTTCATCTTTTCTGTATTTATTAAGTTTTTAAAAATCAGTTATTGTAGTGGATTGTATTTGTTCCACCTCCCTGAGGAGAAAGTATACTCTCTCCTGTACCACTGCTTTCTGGCTTGACCATGTAATCAGTGGTGTCTCTTCTGGAAAAAGGATTATATATTCTCTACCTTATCAGATTCAGAAGTGCCCACATTTCTTCCTTTGGCCAACAAAATTTGGACGAAGTAAAATAATGTCAATTCCTAGTAGACACAAGAACAGCAATGTCCTCAGTAGAGGCCATTACCACAAGACCAACAGTGTCCAAGATGGGGGCTACTCTATCAGCCTTTGATTCAGAGTGAGAAACCTATGAAGCAGAAGCACAACTGATCCATGATGGGTGTATACAAGGCATGAGAAGTCCCTTGTAAGGCTACTGAAATTTTGGGGTCTCTTGTTACTGCACCAATACAAAAAGTATCCTAACTGATACACCTCTATTCCTACATATAGCAACTTAGGGATTTGTTTTTTAAGATGTTCTTTCTTTCCTTCCTTCTTTCTTTCTTTCCTTCTTTCTTTCTTTCTTTCTTTCTTTCTTTCCTTCCTTCCTTCCTTCTTTCTTTCTTTCTTTCTTTCTTTCCTCCTTCCTTCCTTCCTTCCTTCCTTCCTTCCTTCCTTCCTTCCTTCCTCCCTTCCTCCCTCCCTCCCTTTCTTTATTTTAGAGAGAGAGAGAGTGTGCGCGCATGCGGGCAAAGGGAGGAACAGACAGGGAGGGAGAGGGGAGGGACAGAAAGAGGGAGACAATCTCAAGCAGACTCTGTGCCTCGGCTAGAGCCCTGCTCAGGGCTCAATCCCTCAATCATCAATCTC
The DNA here is from genome assembly GCA_002007465.1 of Ailurus styani. Taxonomy (NCBI): domain Eukaryota; kingdom Metazoa; phylum Chordata; class Mammalia; order Carnivora; family Ailuridae; genus Ailurus; species Ailurus styani. Next base: position 105,472 of record LNAC01000417.1, on the reverse strand, counting down.
ACAACTCTAGGATTCATACAGCTATAAAATCATTAGGGGATACTTCAGAAAATCAGTTTCTAGCCTGATTTAATATTAGATCATCAGTAGAGAAATGATTAATTAAATATTAAAAACCACAAGTCAGTTGATTTTAGTCAGTATGAAAATATGATAAAAGTATACTGCTACCTTACAGAAAAATATTGAGTTACACACTACAAATTAGAATAAATATGTACAGCTATAATTTATAAAAACATTTTCTTCTAAAACCTTCTCTAATTTATATTTAGTGTATGCGTATTTTACTTTAGTATTTTCCATTCTAAAAGATATAACGAGGAGAAAATATGTCTACACAATTCTTTGTTCTCTTTCTTTTCCTTCTTGAAAATAAATTATATTTATTGACATTTTAAAATGGCCATGATATATTCCTAAATTTAAAAAGGGGTGACTATAACACTGTAACACATATTTCTAAATACATCTATGATAACACTGTACACATTACTAATATGCATGGAAATATATTAATGTTTACATTTAACATTTTGAAAGGTATATGCCAAAATGACAACAGAAATACTCTTAATAGTTTTCAATTATTTTCAACATAATATGTATAAACTCTAGGTAACAAAAAATGCAACTGTCACAATTTTTATAAGATGAGCTTTCATCACAAAACCTTAATTTAAATTTATATATGGGATATATAGCAATAGTAATTGAAATTCATTTTGTAAATGTCCTCTACTAAACAAGGGAAGGAAATTAATCAGTTATATAACCTTTTATCAAACGTATATCAAATATGCAGTTACATTTAATCACTATCATTTATCCAGCTCCTTTGGAGAAGATTAGAAGATTTCAATGATTTGTTTCCCTTTCAGAGAATAAGCAGTTAGGGGCTTAGGATTTCTTAAGCCAATAGTCACATCATAATACATATCCATCTGATTCAGGGGATTTTGTCAAACCCCCACCATAAGTAAAGTTGTTTCTTTTTAAGACTTTTAGCCATAAATGCCCTAAATCCACATTCTTCATAGACAAATGATTTTCTAAATTCCGTAAGGACCCTATATCTGTTCTGTGACACAGGAGTCAGATCAGAAAAACAGACGAATTCTATTTCCATCACAAAAGCGCTGTTGATGATTCTGGTCTGCTTTGATACTCTAACTTTTACTCCTAAAATAAGATAAAATCAGTATAAAGGTGATTCTTCTTTCATCTATCACAGAGATTTTCCTTGTTGGTGCTCTTACCGATGATCTTTATTACATATACCTTCCTAACTACAGTTTGGAATTTGGCCAGGTTTTTGGCTATCAGAAGACAAAACTGACATACTTACCCTTTATAGTTTCAAGCATTCCACTTTTATAGAGGTTAATACTGCCTTATATATATTTTTTAATTAAAACATAGTAAATAATACTTGCCAGCATTCCATAAGACCAAAGCATGACAAAACCATTTATCAGATAACACTTTAACTGAAAATACTAAAACAAAATGCAGTTTTTCAAGATCAGTAAATACTGGTGTTTTCTGAATTCTCATGTTACGTTAGCAACATACAAGTGAAATATCAGTAAACTTCCAAATAAAACTTGAGCATGTTAATTAAATGTTTCCTATAAACAGAATGAAATAATGATTTAGAATACATAGCCCCACATAGGGGTAAAATTACCTCTAAAATGAATTAAACATTGCCACATAATCATGTCAGAAATATAAACATATAATTAGATAATTACCTCCAAAGTCTGAGACATTTATATTTATGTTCATTCCATTACAAATGTAATATTCTAAAGTTGGTTACTATATCTGATCAGAGTTAAATTAAATTATTTCTGAAACAAAACCACCACTGAATCTCAGATTAATGAAAACTAAAACACATTCAGAGAGTAAATAAATTTTGATTAGTCCTTTAAGTTATAATGTACTGTTAACTGATTTAAAAATGGACCCATTGAAACAACAAATAATAGTATTTTTTAAGGTTTTTTTATTTATTTGACACAGAGAGAGAGGTAACAAGTAGGCAGAGAGGCAAGCAGAGAGAGAGAGGAGGAAGCAGGCTCCCTGCTGAGCAGAGAGCCCGATGTGGGGCTCGATCCCAGGACCTTGAGATCATGACCTGAGCCGAAGGCAGAGGCTTTAACCCGCTGAGCCACCCAGGTGCCCCAAATAATAGTATTTTTATAGCTAACCATGGAATGTTTGTAATTAAACTGTACAATTTGGGTCAGTTTTGTAGTGCATTCAAAGAAAATAATTTTTCTAATAGAGGAAGTCTTACTATTATCCTCATCAATAAACATCCCTGGGTTTTGTTTCTTGTTCCACCAATTATTAGCTCTATGACCTGGAGCAAGTTAAATTCTATGTGCCTTGGTTTCCTCATCTGCATATTATGGATGATAATATTTAACTCAAAAATTATTTTAAAGAATAGATAAGAAATTATCTGCAAATTACTTAGCAGAGGGCTGAGAAAATCATATCTAATGCAAGGACAAATGCTAACAAAATGTACACAGTCCCTGAACCAAAGCCCACAACAGAGATTTCTAAAATTACAGAGGAGCCCTTCTGAGAAATCCAAGTCATAAGAGTATAAAAATGACAAAATACTTTTAGCATATTACCAGTTCAATTAATCACAGAAACTAAAGACTCTCACTTAACAGTGACAAAAATCAACTTCAGTCATTATATATTTTACATGGCATAATGTAAATGACCATCATTCGCAAAATTACAAATAGTTTACATATACTTGAAAACAGTGGTTTTCAGACTGAAATGTGTATTTTGGACCAACACGTGACCTCATTTAAGTCTGCAGGGCCAGGAGATCAAATGCCAACCACAGCCAAGTAAGACCAAATTAGAGGAGAAAGAGATTTGACTTGAATATCACTGAGAAGTGGATTCGACATGTGCATGCCCTCTGTGGACTTAAAATAAAAATTTCTGTGGACTTAAACTTTAGTGAAAAGGAAACAGAGATCACAGGGAAAGTTGATTAAGATGAAAAGTAAAGGCACCCTAAGGAAAATTCCTTGCAAGCTGTACTTCTCTACAAAAAAGCAAGACAAACAAATAGGAGGCCAGGGCAGGGGACAAAAAAGAAATCAAAACCAAAATACCCAAACACCCTCTAACTATAAGGGACTTTAATATTGCAACAAAACCAGAGAAAGAAAGAAATCCAGAAAAGTCATACGCATTGATATTCAGGCTACCAGGAAAAATATGATTTCAAACATTTTTTTAAAAGACAGTTTTGTAGGCCTATTGATTCCTTTTGCACATTTCAAGGTAAAGTAGTTACTTTGTAGTTGACTTGATAATATAACAAAGATCTCTCAGCAATCCGGATTTAACAAGAACCCTCTTTATTTTATGAAAGAAAAAGACAAGTTACAGCTCAAACTAACTGGAATAAATGGTATGCAAGTACATGTGCTTAACATGCAATCTCCTTATGCAGTAATCCCATATTTCTTCCAAAGCATAAATCAATAAATCTTTCCTGCTGAACTATAAATTCCAAGGTCACGGACAAAGATGTTTATTAGTATAATTACAAGGTAGAAATAATCCCATTAAGCCTCCAGTTCCAGGTCTCATAAATTAATAGAAATAGAAGATTAAGAAAGTGTCAAGTGTGGTTTTAATTCTTAGCCACTAAAAAAATTCCTAGTGTGGCTCTCTTCTTTGACATGATCTAACTTCTAGTTTCACTTTCATTTGGTCTTTGAAGTTGCTAACATTTTTTTAAAAGTACTTGCAAAGTACAATTTTGTGATCATAAAAATTAAGATATGGCCTTAAGAAAAGAGAGGGAAAAGAGCCAAATTGAATGGCTGAAGGGAATTCATTTATAATATAATGAATCACTCAACTTTAAAGAAATTCTTCAATGGGATCTCCATGTTCAATTTCTAAATACTTAAAATTCTACACAATTCTTAAACAGCGTTTGAAATCCATCTCTACAAAACTGCAAATATGCATGATATTGACAATATCAATAGATTCTTGATTACCCTCCAATATCCAGTGGCTTCACTTTTTACTCCCCCACATAAGCAAACAATCAGTACTTCAGAGAAAAAAAGTTTTGACATATGGTCAAAGACTTTCAGTGCACAATTTCACACGAGGAAAAGAATTGCATCAAGTGAGAATCTCTAATTTTCAATGTCTGCACTTCGCATTATTATGGACTTTATTATCATTAGAATCTATTGAAAAGACCAGGTAACTGCCCTGTGGTTTTATTTATTTTGTTGGGGGAAAATCTTTTTTTTTTAATATACTTTCCTTCTAAGCAGCAGCAAACACTAATACAGAGCTTAGAAAATAAATACCCTTGCTTTTTCTGTCACTGGAAGAATATATGAATTATAATACCATAGAGGTATGTTTATGTGCCCTCTGCTTACAGTGTGTATCTGGAACATTTAAGGCTAAAGTAAATCTCAACACATCATCTATGTCTGGTACCTTTCATGCCTTGTCATAATTTTTCACCACCTGAGAAACAAACAACAAGAACACCTTCTTGTAAGGATATTTAGTTTAAACTAGGGGCTTAATGTCTTCATCACTTGTTAAATAAAAACAGCATTCCAACAAGGAAGTTTCTGGGTTCTACCAGTCGTATCACTGTTGGGACCAAAGACCTATTCAAATCTCAGCAAGTCGATAGGAACAGCAGCAGCTCCTCTACCAAAGACACTAGATTTGTTTAATAAACAAACGACCTCCACAGACTTCCCCAATCTCAGTCTGTAGTGAGGTGCTTTTGATATCTGCTACCATTAGGACACAGAGCTTTTACACACAGTTCTAACATAGTTCTTACACAGTTTGCACATAGTTTTAACATATCCAATGTGACTCTCCCACATAGCAAGTTTTGCACTCTTTTCAGTGAGAGAGAAGACACAGCAAGCAGATTTACAGCAACTGAAGTTTCAGATGCTTTCGACCTTAAAATTAGTCACTAATGTTCCCGTGCCCTGAGTAACCCATCTCACATCTTCGTGTCTTTCATCTCTCCCTTTCTTTCTTCTCATCCTCTCTCATCTCGATGCATTTTCAGAATCATAGCTTTCCATTCAGACATACCGGGATGGACCTAATTTCTTTAAACTTCCTTTGGGTCATCCAATACCATCTTTTTGTTTTGCCCATTGTGGCAAAGCAAAAAAATCTTTATCTACTCTGTTCCTTCCCCATTCACATACCAGATATAATAAAAGAGTAGGAATGTTAGCGCCAATGGATCTACATACAAAATCCTACTTTAATATTTATTAGCTGAGGAAACTTGGCCAAATGACTAACATTCCTGAGTCTTATTTTCCTAACCTGGAAAAAAAGGAGATTATGCTGCCTAGATCGCAACATACGTTGCTGTGAGGATTCAAGGTGGCAATATACTGCTGGTATCCAGCAGGGCCAGATATAGTAATCACTCAATAAACTGAACGCTTGCTACTCTTTGCTGTGTGAAATCTGACCTCTGGCCCCACCATCCTCCAAGCCCGGGCAGGACTCAACACACCAACGGCCAGTGCCCAGCCCCTTCTGTATGCCAGGCAAGGAGGACGCTCACTGGTCAACCAAAGGTACACACAACCTTGTGATTATTTTTGCAAATCAACAGAAGTGAATTTTTGGAGAACTTTTTTCAATTTTGCTGTTTTTTAATTCCAGTAATAGTTTACAGAGTGTTATATTAGTTTCAGGTGTACAATATAGTGATTCAACAACTCTCTACAAGACCAGGAGCTCATCATAAATGCCCTCCTTAATCCCCATCACCTAGTTCACCCATCCCCCACCTACCCCCTCTGGTCACCATCAGTTTGTTCTCTAGAGTTAAGAGTCTGTTTCTTGGGTTTGTCTTTCTCTCTTCTTTTTCCCCTTTGCTCATTTGTTTCTTAAATTCCACATCAGAGTGAAATCATATGGTATTTGTCTTTCTCTGACTTATCAATAGCAGCTAATTTTCTGACCTGTTTTTAGAAAAGAGCAAAATAATGCTACAGAGAAAAATAGTTTTAATGTAAAACTTAACAACTCTCTGACGACCTAGAGTTTCTATGAATAATATCATTCAGACTTCTGTAGTGCCCTCTATCTCTGTGATGGCCCTCTCCATCCTGTGTTACACGTGAGTGTACACAGGTCTGTTCTCTCAGGAACATTCACTAGTTGTTGAATAAATATCTGCTTTGAAAACTATCTTCTGTTACAGAGTTTCTACATATAAATCTAAGCGTGGGCAGAAATATCTTAAAGTGTTCGGATAGATTCAAAGTTACTATGTAATATTTCTGGACATTTGACATCATTAAACACACTTCCAGTGAAATTCTTCACACAGGACTTTTCTAGGTCCTGCTCTTCTCTACCTCCTCTTTTTCTTGCTGTCTTCCAAATTTAGATCTTTCTTACATTTGTCTGCTCTCTCACGCCTTCGAGATATTTCATCTATTCCTTACATCTTTGACGACACTTTACTACAACCACCAACTATACATTTTCTCACTCAAACGTATGAGCCTCTCAAATTAAGTTAAACCAAAAACTGAAATCCTAATCTTTCTCATATTCCCCAAACTGATATCCCACCCTAATCTCTTTCTGTTAGAAATACTATTAGTCTTACACAGTAAAATATTAATTCATCTTTTACTCTTCTCTATTCCTATAGCTTCTACCTTTACCCTCTTGTGAAGAAGCCCTACTATTGAAGACTTCTAAAAAAGAAAGGTCCTCACCTCAGATTTTTTTAAATGAGTTATAAGCAATAACAAGATTAATCCTTTTACCTCATTCTGGCCTACAGGAAAGCAGGTCAGGTATGGAGAATTCTCACATTAACCGCTCAGGCACAAAGAAAGGATAGCTTAGAAGCAGAGCTGCTTATTCAGCTACAACAAACGGTCCAAGAATGACAAGATTTTTTTGAACCCAAGTGGACTATTCAATCTAAAAGGAACAAAACTCAAGGCACTCTCACCCAATAATCTTAATGAGATTAAAGACACATATACACAAAATCAGGAACGAGAAGGAGCTGATAATATCAGACACATGAAAATTTTTTTCATCATCATGAGGAACAATATGGCATAGCCCTGGGTGTGTATGAAGCACATTCTCAAATTTGAATGAAATGAAAGATTTTTATAAAAATATACAGACAACTGACTCAAGTAGGCCCAACGTCTAATTCAAGATGACTCCTTTCCTCCATCAAAACTCCATTTTAGGGAAAAGGGTCAACAAACAACAAAAAAGTAAAGGGAAGGGGATCATTAACAGAAGACTTCAGATGAATCCAAGCAGAGAAGGCTCCAGCCTTCGGCCTTGAGGACGTGTGGAAGACTTGTACAGAGGAGAGGAGTGGTGCTCCGCCACCTGGCAGACGCTTGTGAAAACATGAGGCACAATAAAGGGCAGCACTAGGTGAAGGTGTGAGACAGAAATGCACAGGAAGACTATACTCAGAACGACCAACCACACCACCTGCCCCTCCCCAACCATGCGGAACCCACTGTAAACAGACATTTACCTGCAAGCAAAAAAGGGAAAAAAATAATTATTCCATAAAGCCAAACAAGAATGGGGTGAGTTTTCGAGGAGAGAAATAGGCAGCTGGGTTATGAGCATCAGTGCCACAGAACAAAGACCAGCACACTCATCTGGGGGTCACCCAGCCCAGCAGCCAGCTCACAGCCCTTTGCTCGTACAGGAAAGCAAACCAGTCACCAAGTCCTCCCTTTTTTTTCTCCTATTTTTAAATGTGAATGACCAGACTAATCCTACCATAAATTTGAGGAAAGCCCTGATTCCAGTTACTAGGGGTGTGGAACAAACCTCTCCAAAACGTACTTTCCAAGTAATCGTGAGCATTACAGGAAGTGTATACACGGTTTCTGGTCCATAGCAGTGATATTGTTGGTATGATGTTCAAGGCCCTCATGAGATTCCCCAGGTGTGACAGCCACATTCCCACTTTGCCTACATCATCAGAGGAACATTCTATGAACGGATGCTAGGATGACTGATCTACCCATTGCCTGGTCTCACTTCTCCCTGTCTGTGTTTTCAGTTATCAGTTATGTGCTTTGTATTTTTAAGGCAGGAGTCTGTAGTAAACAGAAGCAAATCGATAGGTTCTATTTCTAATAGGGTGAACTGGAAAAGTAGTGTCATCTGAGATTTAGCCATAGATGGAGGTAGAAAAAAAGCTGGAGTGATTCTCTATAAGTTCTGCCTGCATACCATGAGAGGAGAGATGGGAGAGTTAGAGCAGGAGACAACTCCTTCCATCTCTTTCATTTTTATTACTTCCCTAAGCATAGTAAATGGAGTACCGCCAGCCAAGTCTGAGAACCCAAGAAGAAAGGAAACATTTTTTTTAAAGATTTTATTTTATTTATTTGACACACAGAGAGAGATTACAAGTAGGCAGAGAGGCAGACAGAGAGACAGGGAGAGGAGGAAGCAGGCTCCCTGCTGAGCAGAGAGCCTGATGCGGGCCTCGATCCCAGGACGCTGAGATCATGACCTAAGCTGAAAGCAGAGGCTTTAACCTACTGAGCCACCCAGGCGCCCAGAAAGGAAACATTTTAACAGCAGACTGGCCTCAAGTCTCAAACCACATAGATAATGACTATCTCATAATAATACTGTGAGCCATGTTGGAATTCAAGCAATGACTGAACCACCAAAGGCTGTCCGAGCAAATTAGAAGGGACCATTCTAAACAAAGTACAATGATGAGTCTAGAAGTAAGACAACAGTAAAGGATTAGCAGGAGAGCTATCAAATTGTACACAAATATTTGTTTCTTAAAAGCTTACAGTAGAGAAATCAGCCAGTTTCCTGCATGGACTTTGCTGTGTTCAGCTATTTTAATAAAGATTTTTATTAATTACAAAAAAAAAGAAAATCCTGTGAAATTCACAATTCCAATCTAAGTCTTCGCGAAAGCACAGGCTTTGTCAATCGAGACCATAAGATCAAGTAAATCAAAGCACTTGCTACCACCTGGGGGCAGCATACCACTAACTGTTGGAAGTGACCTAAGGGCAAGGAGCCAATAGAAGACTGATCATGCAAATGACAAAGACTACACCCAAAACATGTCATAAAATAGGTTTTTAACAGTGTACATTCCAACATATATCCATACACTCTGATATACATATATATAGTGTGTATACTTACATACACAATATAGAAGTAGAAATAAATATATATATAATTGTTATATATAAATTGTATTATATATTGTATATAAACATATAAATGAAATCTATATAATTTACTTATATAGAGTATATAATGGTATAGTATGTTTATGTATATACACATAACTGTATTTATGTGTTATATCTGTATATATACATATGAATATGATTAAAACCAAAAAGTCAATGTCATTTTTTAATAAAATGGAAACTTTGATAATGAACTGTACAATTCCTTTTCGTGAAGTTCAAAAGAGATTTTTCTCTACCGTGTAGCCTGACTAATTTAGAATATGATTAAGTGGCTTGATAAGGGAAAATCAGATTCACTGCTATTGAATTCTCTTTAAGCAGGCAATATATGATAGATAATAGAAATATGCATACTTTCAAGCCTAAAAACAATAATACCTTCTAAAACTGACCCTAAGAATGACTTTGTTCAAAGGCAAATAATTTTTTATTCTGTCATGAAAATATTCTTATGATACACCAAAAAAATGGCATTTATCAATTTCCTTTCAAAAAAGTGTGAAGTGGGGAGCTTGGGTGGCTCAGTCAGTTAAGCATCTGCCTTCAGCTCAGGTCACCATCTCAGGACCCTGGGATCAAGCCCCACGACCAGCTCCCTGCTCAGTGGGGAGTCTGCTTCTCCCTTTCCTTCCGCCTCCTCCCTCCTGCTCATGCTCTGTCTCTCTCAAATAAATAAAATCTTAAAAAATAAAAAGATGTGAAGTATTTTATTTTTCTTAAATATAAAAATATGAAAATTTCTGGCTGTGATAAATATTAAAAATTTTCAACCATAACACTCTTTAAAGCTATTAAGAATCTAAAGAAAAACCTTTTAAGCAATATTAACAAATACATCTGGCTTTTATATAAAGCAGCCTCACATCATATATATTGTCAAGTTTTTTTCCAATTATTTTTGTTTCTTCATCTACACAGTGTAAGCAATAATTCTTCTCTCTTAAAATGTCACAACTATTAAATAAAATATTATGAAGTGCCTTACCAATATGTCTAACTAAAGTATATACTCAGAAATGTTTGTTCTCCTTCTTTTCTAAAACTACACTACAGGGGCACCTGGGTGGCTCGGTCAGATGAGTGTCTGACCCTTGGTTTCTGTTCAGGTCATGATCTCAGGGTCGTGGGATTGAGCCCTGTGTCAGGCTTGTGTTGAGTGTGAAGCTTGCTGAAGATTTTCTCTCTCCCTCTCATTCTGTCTCTCCCCCTAACAAATAATAATAAAACTACACTACAAATAACAAATTAACTTTACTTAAAATTATTTGAGTAAAAAAACACCTATGTGGGGGAAAATTCTTCATTCATTTTATCCCAGTACAAAACCAAAAACATACAGCTTTCCTTAACTGTCACGCTGGCAAATGTTCTTGGCTTTGATTTGTGTCTTCATAGTAATACCTAATGATATCCAATGCTGGTGAGAATGAGGTCAAACGTGCTCTTTTTTTTTTTTTAAGACGTACTTACTTACTTACTTACTTATTTATTTATCTATTTATTTATTTATTTGTGGGAGGGGAGGGGCACAGTGAGTAGGAGAGAGAGAATCTCAAGCTGAATCCACGCTGAGCTCAGAGCCCGACGCAAGGCTTGATCTCACAACCCTGAGATCACAACCTGAGCCAAAACCAAGAGTCCCACGCTCAACCCACTGAGCCACCCAGCACCCCAAGCAGGTGCTCTTATATACCTTTTCAGACATATACATCAGACATAATACAGATCTGAAAAAAAAATTCATAGCCTTAAACACACATACATACACACACACACACACACACACACCAACTTAAAAGTATCTATACTTTTGACCCAATAAATCCTGCTTCTTGAGCTCTATCCTGAGAATATAATCAGCTATAATAAAGACTTAATTATAAGGTGCTCATCTTAATTTTAACAGTGAAAAATGAATACACTCTGAATATCCAACAACGAGAAAATTGTTAAATATATTCAGCACATTCGTAAGATGGAATAGTATATGGCTTATTAAGATAAGCTTCTTAAATAATTTTAACATTGACATTTATTGTCAATCCCATTCATCCAGTTGCTGAGAATTATCCTTGACTCCTCTCTTTCACACTTCACATCTAATCCACCAGAAATTCTGCACATTTTACTATCAAAATGCAAATATATCCAGAATCTCCCAAGCATCCTGTTCCAAACCACCATTATCTCTGGTCTAGATCATATGTGGGTCTCTAACTGGTATCTGTTTTCACTTTTGCATACCTACGGTCTAAATTTTAATAGATGCCAGAATGGTGTGAATGTAAATGTAAAAATAATGCCACCTGCCTAAAAAACAGGACACAAAACTATATATAGCAGACTTCCAGTTTTATTTGCCAAATATTAATGATGGTTACATTATGTGTGATAATGGGTTTGCACACACTTTGTTTTCTATGTTTTTAAAGTTTTTCTTACTTTGATCATGTTTAATCAGAAAAACAAATTAGGTCACGTTTGTAAAAAAATTTTATATAAAGTTGAACTGTATTATTCAAAATACTTTCAGTAATATTTAAAATATGATCTAACCAAAGGTTAGTACTCAATTAAGAAACATGGCAACTTTAATCTCAAATTATCATTTCTTGACCACAAATTTAAACATGGAGAATGCATTTTAAAATTATATATGAGAGCATACACTGAAAAAAAGTAAATAATGTCATAATAAGTTTAAACAGAAAAGGAATTTTATTTTATTATATATTTTTAGGTTGTTCAGATTAACAAAACAGGAATAACAACTTTTTATAAATCTTCTAGACTCTAGCTTGAATCTTCTCTGCTAAATTAATATTTTTTAAAAATGTTCTGAGAGCTGTTGTTTTCTTAATTCTTTTTTCTCTGACCTTGAAATATAATTGACTACCCTATAGGTCTCAATGGTATAAGTCATTAGGAAGATAAATATATGGGATTAAAGTAAAAAATGATAAGACTTTTAAATTAAGTAATGATGTTAATAATCCTACTTTATGAAAGTGGGTTATGTGGTAGATGTTAATTATTATTATAATCAGGGTTTATCAACTAAAAATGTTTAAATTTTATAAGGTAAATGAATTTGAGGGTTCTTTTGCTTAAAAGTTACTAGAGAAAATATGGCTATTTATTCAAAATTATGTAAATAAGTGACTTCGGTCCAATAGTCACCTTCTATACTCCCAGAGTATGTCAAATAATTTTATTAATAATATAAAAGTTAGTACTTTTTTAACAAAAAAAGGTAAATATTCACAAAATGTGACCCTTTGTCAAAATGACTCCAACTCCAAAATACGCCTGCAAATTATTCCATTTGAATTTTTAAAAACGTACTCTTTCTTCTTGCTTCTTTCCCATCCATAATCTAAATGTAATTAGGTTTGAGAATGGAAAATAATAAAGCACAGGTTAATTTTCTATTAAAATTGAGACATAAGCAAGAAAAAACAGAGCAGCTGCAAGAAGGTGAGGAATGATCCAGGAAGCTGGAAAGAGGCGTCGTTGAGCCCCTGTGAGTCTGCTGTCAGTTAACAGACACTAGACAAGATAGGAGAAGTAGGCAGGTGACATAAATGATGATGACAGAGCTGGAGTCCCTGGGTGGTGCATTGGTTGAGCAACCTACTCTTAGTTTCAGCTCAGGCCATAATCTCAGGGTTTTGAGATCAAGTCCCGCATCAGACTACGAGTTCGACGAGGAGTCTGCTAAGGTTTGTCTCTCCCTCTCCCTCCATCCCTCCCCACACTCACTCATTTTAAAAAATGATGACGAAAAAGGGCACATGAATAAGAGCTGGATCCAAATTACACAAAGGGACCATTTAGGAGACTTGCTGTGAATAAATCCTTATTTTTTCCTAAGCCATTCTCTCTCAAACAATGTCTGCAGAATTCCAAAACTGTGACAATTCAGAGAACTTAAAATTTTATAATAGTTTCAGAAGCTCTTGTCCATTGTCATATCAAAAATCTCACTAAGCATTAAAATAAAGGTATTCTTTTTTAAATTCAATATATTCTCCTGGTACTGTACTCTCCACACAGTAATGGCTCAAATATGTGAATTAATTAGATGAACAGAATTTATTTTTTAAGGAAGATAAATCTGGAGGTGATTTTTTAACTTTACAGAAAGATTATTGGCTTTATTAAAAGATCCTATAAATATAAAAATGTTTAAATATTCTATAAATAATAAATAAATCTAATATATTTCAGATATAATTGAAAGTCATCAGAACTTAATAGATACCTAAATTTTCTTGGGAAAAAAATGAGGAACAACTAGAGCTATACCTTTATTCTAATCCTAATGATTTAGTCATTCTTAATGTCAAACTTACTATGGAGAGCAAAATTTAAAAAAAAAATCTCTTCATATAAGCAATGTCATTTCAGGACAGTTAGTTTCTCCTTACTCTAATCTATTAATATTTTTAAATGCACAGATCTAATGCCCATAAGCAGATTAATAACTAAATAAACCATGATATTTACAGTATGGAATTCTGTGCATTGATTAAAATGATAGAGAGTTCATTTAAGATTTGTTGTTTAAGGCTCAAAGAGTTTAAGACTATTTTAGTCCACACTTGTGGTTTCTGAGGCAATACAACTGCCTCAAAAAGCTGGCAGGTTTTTCATGTTTGCTTCCAGTCAGTGCCATGTACCAATAAATACTCCAAGACTCTTGGAGGTAGCCTCCCTCCTGGTTTGCCTGTTTCCATATGTGCATGTGTGCACGCAGGTACTAACCTTAATGGTGATGAACTTGCAGCCAGGTAGGTAACAGGTTAGAATAAGAGAACTATCCCTCTAATCTGTTCTAAGCTAGTGCCTCATACTTTAGGTGTTGGTTAGAGTGTCAGCCCATTTGCAGGTACAAATTTCTGTATGAGCTCCAGAAAGTATTTTACTTCACAGGTTGCCTCTCTCACTACAGTAACTCTCTTTATTTTAATCATCCTTTCATGTATATCATTAAAAATAAAAATATGTAAAGCAGAATCCAAGATGAAATGGTTCATATAAATGTGACTAAATTTAAATCTAAGCTTATATAAAGTCAAGAAAAAATTAAAAAATACGTTCCATATGAAATAAAGAAATGCTTCCTAACAAAACTGCTTCAGGGGTTCAGTAGCACTAACGATATTATAGACCAACAATGTAAAATACCTAAGGAACAGAGTGGGTAAGTGGGGAGAAAATAATAAATCTTTGACTTGTTCCACTTTTTTCCATATGACATTTTCCATATCCATTTGTCTATAGCTGCCAATCAGAGGTATGCTAGATCTATATAGTTCCCCTTCAAAGCATGTTCTCTTCACTGACTTGAAATCTTAGATAATTTTATAACCATTAAACTTGTTCCATTAATTCAAGATCAGCAACAGAAAGACTGTCTTTCCTACACCCACATATTTTAAGACTTTCTCTTTGTCTCTGCTACTCTATAGATTCATTACTCTGTTTCTAGGTGCTTATTCATTTTTCTTTCATCCTGCTCCCAGCTCAGTGAGTTCCTTTCATTTGAGACGTTACTCTTTCTTTAAATCTATAAAACTTTTAGTCATTCTTGCTCAAAATATTGCCTTGCCCTGATTCTGCTTCTAAAAGTTTATTAAACATTTTCAGTCAATTTTATTCTGCTTTCACTTTTTTATTAAATATATCTCATTCTCGGGATGCCTAGGTGTCTCAGTAGGCTATGTGTCTGCCTTCAGCTCAGGTCATGATCCCAGGGTCCTGGGGATCGAGTCCCTGCTCAGCAGGGAGTCTGCTTCTCCCTCTCCCAGGGCCTGCTCTTCCCCCTGCTTGTCCTCTCTCTCTCTCTCTCTCTCTCTCTCTCTCTGACAAATAAAATCTTTTATATATGTGTATATATGTGTATGTGTGTGTGTATATATATATATACATATATATATACATATATATATATACACACACACACACACATACAAACATATGCGTGTGTGTGTGTATGTATTTTTTTTCTCTTTTTCTTTGGTATTAACTTCCTATTCTCCACCACTTTGTCTCTGCAGAGCATTCTGGGTGATTTCCTCACTATCTTCCTGTTCACTAACATCTTTTCAATGTCTACCCAATGTTCAAACCAATGTTCAAACCATTCACTGAATTTTTACTTTCAATGACATCTTCATTTCATGTCTTATAATTTCTATTCATATCTTATTTCTTATAACATTTAAAAACACTTATTTTAAAAGTACCTTTCAACCTTAAAAGTCTCAGAAGGGGAGAATTTGCTTTCTCTGCCCATTTCAAGCTGGGACATCTCTTGCCCTCAGACTTGGACTCAGATGGGAACTAGCATCATTGTCCCCTCCTGCTTCTCAGGCTTTCGGACTCTAACTGGCACTACACCACCGACTCTCCAGGGTCTCCGGCTTGCCAACTGCAGATCTGGGGACTTCCCAGCCTCCACAACTGTGTGAACCAATGCCTTATAATAAATCTCTGCCTACATCCTCTTTGTTTCTTTAGAGTGTCAACTGTATTTGGCTAGGTTGTCATAACTACAGGGGTGAACACTGTCTCTATACATATGAAAAACATAAATAGATACACACATATGTATACACATGCACACACAATTCTCTGGAGAATCCATTCTTATACAAAACCATATACTCTGATATAGGGAAAACAAACAACATGGACATACTCCTTCTCACACACACAACACACATACAATCATGTTCTCTAAACACACATAAAGGGGCGCCTGGGTGGCTCCATTGGTTAAGCATCTGCCTTCAACTCAAGTCATGATCCCAGGTCCTGGGATAGAGCCACACATCAGGCTCCATGCTCAGCGGGGAGCCTGCTTCTCCCTCTGCCACTCCCCCTGCTGTGCTCTCCTGCTCTCTGTCAGATAAATAAATAAAATCTTTAAAAAACACACACATATAAATTCCATATTGTCCAAAGAAAGCCTCTTACACATTCTGTTTGCTTTTGTCCTCCTCATCTCAGGCTTTATTGATCTCACCATTAATTTTTTTAAAACTAATTTTTCTTCCTCTCGTTGATACAGAAGTCTAAGGCTGCTCAGTATACTGTCCACTGGTTGCATAAATGGAAATAGTTTTAAAAACTTAGCATCATTTTATATGCACAATGCCTGCTAAGCATGATATGGATAAAAAATGTGTGAAATTTTAAGAAAAAATAAAGTACCTTTCAACATGAGTATTCCTACCACCTGAGGAGCAATTTTCTCATTTGATGAGCATTTCATTTCTTCACATGGCTGTAATATTGAATTTTCCATAAAAGTCTCCTGTGTGCACCCCTACTGAATGTTTTCAAGCTTTCTTCTACCAGGTCATGCTTGTTCTACAAGGCGTGGGCCATACAGAAGATCACTGCCCAGCAGGGAAGCCCTTGGACATGAAGGTAGCATGAACCAAGGCCTGACTTTCATGGGTGGCACAAGCCTGGCCTTCCATTTCCTTTGTGGCTTTTTTCCTATCCAATGTCCACAGTAGATATCAAATTCCCCTGTAGCTAGTAGGCAGGAATGTCTCCACTCTACTTCCCAGTGGGGCAGCCCTTCCCGACTTCCAGCCTCACACTGGTAACTCTTTCCTAGTCTAATCTTAGGGAAGCCTGGATTTCCCTAACATTAGGATTACCAGCTCTAGCCCCCAGCTAGGCGTGCACACCACAATGAGTTCTTTACACTTCACCTCCTCTCACCATTTGTTTGCAGATATTCTCTCTATTTCTAGTCTCTGAGTACTTTGCTCACTTCATTTTAAGCTCAGCTATATACTGCACAATTTGTTTGTGAAAGTTTATCTAGTTTCCACTCCGTGTCTTTGGGGTAAGACATGAAGTCCTTTCACATGAGCAATATTTTGATACCAAGAAAATGACAAGGACAGTATGAGAGAGAGAAATTACAAAACAACCAAATTAAAAACATCAATTTTAAAATCATAAGTGAAAAATAAACTGAGTGCAGAAATGTATTTTTAAGAACCACCACAACCAAACGGAGTTGATTTCAGGGATGCGAGGCTGGCTTAACATTAGAATACTAAATAATGTGATATGGGGGTCAGCAACTTCAGGTATGAAATAGTTTAGGCTCTCTGTGTCACATGTAGTTCCTGTTGCGTTCTTCCTTGGGCTACTTTTTTGTTTGATTTTTATGATCCTTTAAACATTAAAAACCATTCTTTACTCACAAGCACACAAACCCAAGCTGTGGGCCATAGTTTGCCAATCCCTGATATAATGCAACATGCCAACAGAATAAGAGAGAAGAATCATATAAATATCTCCATAGATACATAAAAATGTATTTGATAATATTCAACATTCATTCATGATATTTTTATTTATGCATTATCTAGGAAGAAAACTCCTTTAACCCAATAAGGATTTATCAACTAAAAGCCTGTAGCAAACTTCCTTCTTAATGGAGAAATGTGAGAAAGATTCTCTTCAAGGCTGGGAGCAAGATAAGGATGCCTGTGCCTCTACTTCTACTGAGCATTGAATCCTAGCCAGTGAAGGAAGGAAAAAAAATAATAATAAAAGATGAAGGTTTGGAAAGGAAAAATAAACTGTCACTATAGAACAAATAATATAATGTTCTGTGTAGAAAACCCTAGAAAGTACAGATCAAGTATTACTCAAATTGACAAGAGTGTTGAGCAATGTGGCTGAATATAAGATTAACATACCTGTCCGTGTGCCAGTTTCTTTGTTGAATTTCGTCTGGTGAGGGGCTCCTGAAAGAACTAAATTAGGCAAGCTTTCTTTCAGAGAAAAATCTTCCATTAGCTTCAGCCCAGACATTACTGACCTGAGATTATCCCACCCAGATTATTAGGCAGTGCCTTAGTGTGGGAGCCTCAGGCTCAAGGCCTGATCTGCTGGTGGAGCCCAAAGCTCTGTCTCCTACTTCTAACATTGGCTTTGATATTTGCCTGCAGGGTAACCCCCACATCTGTTCACAGTGCTAACGCTGATTCCACTCATTGGGGTTTGTTGGTGTCAGACTACTTTAGTCCCTGGAGATTCACTTACTCTTTGCTGTACTACTGTAATACAGGAAGCATCTTAGTCAAAATCTAGCTGTAACATAAAGGAAGGCCTTTCTGAACATCACATCCAAAGTATGATTTGTCAAAAAAAAAAAACAACAACTATTACATATAGAAAAATGACTAAAAACAAAACCCCCAGAATGTTAATTGGTTGGTTTCAGATGATAAGTTATAAGTAACTTGTTTTCTCTTCTGTATTTTCCAAATCTTGTATTCACGATCTTATTTTGTTTTTATAAAGAAGAAGCAAGGCACCTTTTTTTTTAAGATTTTATTTATTAATTAGAGAGAAGACAAGCAGGGGCAGCAGCAGAGGCAGAGGGAGAAGCAGGCTCCCTACTGGGCAGGGAGCCCAATGCAGGACTCAATCCCAGGACCACCTGAGCTGATGGCAGACACTTAGCCGACTGGGCCACCCAGGCATCTCAAGACACGTTATTTTTTAAAAGGAGTCATACACAGGATAAATAAAAAACTATTTGTTTAAGTATTACCGAAAAATACAAAAGAATATTTATCAAGTATATACCTGCTTTTCTAGCAGTATCTTAATTAATTCTCATAAAAATTCTGTAACATAAGTATCATTATCCCTAATTTTGCAGAAGATGAAACTGAGGCTGAGAAGGTTAAGTTATTTGCCCAAGTGACAGAATGGGAATTTGAATTCGGAAATACTTGTTCCAAGGCCAGTGCTTCTTCTGCTGAACTGTGCTGCCTCCCACAAGAGAGCATTTTCACATCACCACCTGCTAGTTCTAATTAAGAGATAGTAATTAAACAATTCTCTACTCCTGACAACAATATTTAAGCTACTGGCATTTTAAAGAAATTAATATGAACAGCTTTTTATCTGCTGGAAGGTACTACACCTAAACACAAACTCCAAGCTATTACAGAAAGAAAAGACTCCAACAGGACACAGTTATATGCTTTTTCAAAGCCTAGTTAATTGCATTATCTATTGATGGGCTGTGAAGCATAAAAATGTTGACCAATATATTTCTAAAAATGTTCGACTTGACTAGTAATCAAAGAAATACAAATTAGAGTGACAAGGCCATACTGATCAAACTGGCAAAATTTTTTAAGTAGTAATAGCCAGGCTGGGTAAAAAGTGAAACTGCTATACATTTTAGGAGAGAGGTTAAGTGGTAAATATTTGCTGTAGGCCAACTTATAATATTTACACTTTAAAGTTCATGCGGGTCCTTTCACCTAGGAATTCCTCATCTAGGAAGTTATGCTAAAAAAATAATCACAGATATGTATATAAGGATTTAGCCACAGGGTTATTCATGTTAGAACTACAAGGAAGCTAGGAAGCTAGGAAGGAAGGAAGGAAGGAAGGAAGGAAGGAAGGAAGGAAGGAAGGAAGGAAGGGAGGAAGGAACTGAAATGAAAGTAATCCTACAATAAGAAACTAGGTTAATAAACTATGCATATTCAAAAGAATTCCATCAGCCATTAAAGATGATGACACTGCTATATTTATTAGAACGGAAAGAAATTGTTGACATGATATTTTTAGAAAATAAATTAAAAATTATGTATAACAGTATTATTGTATTTTCATTAATCTATATTTGGTTATATTTCTATTATTTATAAAACATAAGGTCTGAAATAATATACAATAAAATCTTCACTGTAGATATATCTGATGATATGATTTGGAGTTCTTTTAACTTTTATTTTTCTTCATTTATACTTTCTTATTTTTACACAATGAATATTTTTTTAAAGATTTTATTTACTTATTTGACAGAGAGCGAGAGAGCGAGAGCATGAGAGGGGAGAAGGTCAGAGGGAGAAGCAGACTCCCCGCAGAGCCAGGAGCCCGATGTGGGACTCAATCCCGGGACTCCAGGATCATGACCCGAGCTGAAGGCAGTTGCTTAACTAACTGAGCCACCCAGGTGCCCAACAATGAATATTTATTATTTGTATAAAAAAAGGAGAAAAAACATTGACATCACAGTATCATATCAGTTAGCAAGAATGTCTACAACTATTATTAATATATAGTAATACATTATGAAATAGTATGTATGCTCTCATTTATGTAAGAAAAACTATATACAATAGATTGAACCATACAAAACTGCTGGCATTTGTCTGTTTTTGATCCATAAAAACACCAATTTCAAGTGGGTCAACTTAATACACATACTAGGAAAAATACACTCCAAAATACTAATAGTATCCTAGGAGTTCTAGAAGGTCTTTGTTTTTCATTAAGTTCATCTATATTTCCTTCTTTAAATTCACCGGTATTTTCTTCTTTTAAATTTCACTAGTTTCTAATTTTTCTAAAACACTAAATCCCAGTTTTGATATTTATAAGCCAGAAGACCTCAAGCAAGTAAACTGAACTTTCTTAGTTTGAACAGTGTGGGGGGTGGGGGGTGGCGCCTGGGTGGCTCAGTTGCTTGAGCATCTGCCTTTGGCTCAGGTCCTGGGATCAAGCCCCGCATCGGGCTCTCTGCTCAGCGTCCCCCGTCTGCCTCTGCTGCTCCCCTGCTTGAGCTCCCTATCTCTGTCAAATAAATAACTAAATAAAATCTTAAAAAAAAATGGGAATACACCAAGCACAAAAATAGATTCAAAATGGATTCCAGACCAAATGTGAGACTTGAAACCATAAAAATCCTAGAGAAGAACACAGGCAGTAACCTCTTTAACATCAGCCATAGCAACTTCTTTCTAGATACATCTCCTGAGGCAAGGGAAACAAAAGCAGAAATGGACTATTGGGACTTCAGGATAAAATGCTTCTACACAGGAAAGGAAACAATCAACAAAACTATAAGACAAACTACAGAAGAAGATATTTGACATGACATAACCAATAAAGGGTTAATATTCAAAATATATAAAGAATTTATAAAACTCAACACCCAAAAAATAATAATCCAATTCAAAAGTGGACAGAAGACATGAATATACATTTTTCCAAAGAAGACATACAGTACAATTCTATTATACTTTATAGTCAATATTCCCCAAAGATACCATAGTCCTAAATCCATTAATGAAACTTTCTAAAAGGCAAGTACTTTATTGTAGCTTCTCTTTTCCCTTCTAAGTAGCTCTGCCACAAATATATGACAGAGAGAACAACTCTTCCTAACCAAACTATCCTCCTCCCCAGACCCGCACTTACACAAGAATCACATAGAACCAGACCCGAAACTTTTCAAAATCCAAAAGATACGTAGAGCTTCAATGTCCAGGGGGCATAAAGCAAGTAAAAGAAAAGAACTAAAGAGAAAGAGAAACAAGGAAGGTAAATGAAAAAAAAAAAAAAACTTGAAATAGTAATTATTACTAGAAAGACCCCTACTTTGTTTTCAACTATCGAGTAAAACCTACTTTTACATTTTCGATACATGTGAATGCATACTTGGAATTGAAGGCCCAGAACCAAGTTCATTCCATCCTTATAAACTTTTACAGGATAAAACTTCAGATCTTGGGTTCTACTCCCTAGCCAGGAGATGGAAATGATTCCCTGAAAGAGCAACACCAACAGGAAATAAACGACTATGCAAGAGATACTTTCCTACCTTAACAGCTTCTCCTAGAGTTTGGTTTTTGTCAGCTTCCTCACTGGAATGCAGTTCAAGTCTGTAATTCAACTCCTGTAGTTGCTGTGCCTGCTCATTCAGGAGCATTTGTGCCTGTTGTTCCCGAAGTAATGCATTATTTAGTTCTTCACATGCACTTTCAAACTTCTCATGGGTGATCAATTTCTGAAAAAAGATTTAAAAATTCAGTTATAAGCTGGCTGCGTTGTTGTATCATTTAATCTTCAGAACTAGATTTGCCAACATAGAGTATAACACACACATTTCTAAGTGTCTGATACATGACAAAAGTACAACTTGTTTTTCTTAATCTCACAAATCAAGATTTAAAAAAATCACTCTGGGGCGCCTGGGTGGCTCAGTGGGTTAAAGCCTCTGCCTTCAGCTCAGGTCATGATCTCGGGGTCCTGGGATCGAGGCCCGCATCAGGCTCTCTGCTCGGCAGGGAGC
The DNA here is from genome assembly GCA_002007465.1 of Ailurus styani. NCBI lineage: Eukaryota > Metazoa > Chordata > Mammalia > Carnivora > Ailuridae > Ailurus > Ailurus styani. Next base: position 83,002 of record LNAC01000417.1, on the reverse strand, counting down.
CTGCTTCCACCTCTCTCTCTGCCTACTTGTGATCTCTCTCTCTCTCTGTGTCAAATAAATAAAATCTTAAAAAAAAATCACTCTGGTTTCTAAAGTAGAACAGCTATATTCCCAAAGTGATCATTTTTAGTCAAATAAAATTTTAGGAAACTTATTTCAAGTTCACATAAATTGGTAATGCTCAGTTTACATTTTCATACATGAGCACTTTTTATAAAGAATATGATTGCAGGAACTAAAGCCTTTAGTGAGTTCTGATGCTTTTAACTGATTACCGAAAAGTCTGTGCTCGGCGTACGTTACTATTCACGTCTCCCTGGTCAAACATCCCCTCCTTCGAGAGTCCTTACCAGACCACTCCTTCCCAACTCCTCCGACTACTCACACTGCCATACCATATTCCATTATTTTCTTTACAGTCCTTATCATTATCTAAATTCACTTCATATAATTATTCCCTTTTTTTACTGCCTGTCTGCACCTGCCACCAACCACATGTCTAAGGATCGAGCTCCACTGGGCAGAGACCTCATTCTGCTTTCTCACCCAACACACAGAAGAGTGCCCAGTACTCCGTAGCGCTCAGCAGATATTTGTTGAATGAAAGAATATTCCTAGATAAACATCTACAAACAAAACTGTGCACCAGAGCATACAGCAGAATTTTTACAGTATCATGACTGCTTTAGGGAATGGAGCAATGCATCTGTCTGAACAGTTCTATCCAGAGGCCACCCCTTAAAGGGCAGGGAATCCAGGGCAGGACACACGTGTATTATTTCCTGTTCAAAACAATTAAGCAAATGAAAATTAATTACAGCAAACAACAAGAGACATCTCAAAAGAATGGGAATGTTTCACAAAAGGGAAGTAACCTGAGAAACATATATGGAAAACTAAAAGGCACCGTACAAGTCACTTAACCACGCTGTATATATAAATATATATGTCTATTTAAGGCTGATAACTTTCCCATTGTTGAAAAGATTTGGAGGTGAGTGTAATTAACCACAAATATAAACCAAATTTGATTTAAATTGCTTTTAAATTTAGGATGGGGGAGGAGAAAAGTAGAATAAAAATCCTATTGATTCTAGGCATCTGGAATATACAAACTAGTGCCATTGAATGCGGACTTTATCTCTTGAGTTTCCTGCCACATGAGACAAAGGTGCCTGGTTGCAGTTTCCTCGTGGGCCAGCAACAGCAAGCACACGTCTCATGCACAGAAAAATTTTTTGCTAGAACTACATTTGAGGATAAGTTTATTACTTGGGTCTTTCTGTATCACAATATAGACTTAACTCAGTTTTACTTTGGCACCAGGTACCTTGCCTGCTGGCCCCCAGAAGGAACTGTCTTTTACTATTCCTTGTCTTTTCCAAGGTGGATATAATGCGTTCCTCAACACTGATTAAATTTTAAATTAAGGCATAAACAACAGCAGCATTCTAGCATAAAAATAGATGGGGAATGATTACCTAAGTTGACACAAGGTGACAGGAATGATCCCAAGCACAGAGGAAAGTTGCCTCGTTTCCGGAGAGTCCTCTAGGATCGGTGTATCTGATGTATCACTGATACTTTTACAATGTTTAGATTTGCAGGAACACTTCCCTTGTACTCTCCTCCTAACAGCTGCCTTCCTCTCCACATTGTCCCATTACAACGAAACCCTCCACTTCGAGAACATCAACTTTAACGGCCTCCTCTGGGCACTGCTGTTCATTTCAACCTCTTACCATCCCTCTATTCCCTGATGCCACGGCGCTCTTCTCGGTCTTATGAGCAGATATTTTTTTACTTCTTCTACCTTTTATTTGTCATGTTGTTTTAAAGTATCACTCCCGCCATCAGACCATCTGTCACTGACCTCTATAAATCAAGATCCCCATCATTTCCCAGGACTTCTTTCCTCTCCTCCAAAATTTCTCCTTCACCTTAAAACTTAGCTAATTTCAGCCTCTCCCTTGTCCATCTATCCCTTCCAGAGACTGGCTCAATTCTGTTCACTCTTCAGAAAGTAAACAGAATCAAACAAGTATAGCAAAGGAGAATAAGAAAGAGATGGTATGGAAAAGCAACTGTAAGGACCAATAAAGCAAAAAGAAATAAAGAAAAGAAAAGAAAAGAAAGAAAGAAAGAAAGAAAAAAAGAAAGAAAGAAAGAAAGAAAGAAAGAAAGAAAGAAAGAGAAAGAAAGAAAGAAAGAAAGAAAGAAAGAAAGAAAGAAAGAAAGAAAGAAAGAAAGAAAGAAAGAAAGAAAGAAAAGAAAGAAAGAAAGAAGAAAGAAGGAAGAAAAAGAAAATCATGGAGTTGGCTGTTCAAGAACAAGTCAATAGATGAACACAGTGCTCAGAAGCAATAAAAATACTGAATAGATTTCGCAGGCAGGATGTTTCCCTTTACATTACAATTTTAGACCAACTATAAAGAAGTTATTTTATTTTCCTCCTATGTGCTTTGAATTCAGGGAAAGTTGATGATTGCAAGCACACTCTCCATTTTTTTGAGGAAAGTAGCATCATTTTTCCATCTGTTCTGTTTTTAATGAAACAACCCTTTATTAACACAGCTAGATATAGACATTAACCACTGTCATGAAGTAGTTAAAAGCATGAGTTTTGGAACTAGACTACTCAGGTCCAAATCTTGTCAATTCTACTTACTAACTTTGTGATTCTGGGCAAGTTACTTAGGGGCTCTGTGTCCTGTGTTCCTCATTTGTAAAATAAAGATAATCATAATTTTGAACAACTACTGATATGAGAGGACTAAATGAATCAACTCCTTGAAGTGTTTAGGGTCAGTGCCTGATACATGGTCAATTTGGTCATTAAACGTTAGAGATCATCACTTTATAATATTACACCTTACAACTGTATGTCAAAGTATAAAAAGTACATATCTCATTCCTTCAATTATTACTTCAATTGATCTTATTTTTATTTCTATACTTCAGTGAAAGCAATTCACACTAAACATTTCCTGGATTATATTCTCTTTTTTTTTAATTCTTTTCATTTTTCTTNTCTATACTTCAGTGAAAGCAATTCACACTAAACATTTCCTGGATTATATTCTCTTTTTTTTTTAATTCTTTTCATTTTTCTTCAGCTTTTTTTTTTAATTTTATTTTTATTCTTTGCCCAAGGGGTACAGGTCTGTGAATCATCAGGTTTACATCTTTCACAGCCCTCACCAAAGTACAAACCCTCCCCAATGTCCATAACCATCCACCCTATCCCTACCCTCCCACCCCCCAGTAACCCTCAGTTTGTTTTGTGAGATTAAGAGTCTCTTATGGTTTGTATTCTTAGCTTTTCCTGAAAGTCAGTTATTCAACCAAAGTTCTTACAAGAGGAATCTGTCACCTTCTAGTAACTTTTCTTCAAACTCAAACCTTCTCTCTGGATTCTAGAAACAGAGTCTGACTATTTCCAAACTAATCAAAGATACAATGTTAACTTGTTTTCCTGATACTTAGCTATGGACTAGGAAATCCCATTGTAAAAATACCTAGAATTCCTCATACATACTCGAGAAAGCAACAATTTTTCAGGAAAATCACTATTATCTACACCAAAAAAAAAAAGTTGGCTATACTCTAAATCTCAAGTTATATCAATAGCTGTTTCCTTCCACTTAGGTCTCAACCTCCCAGACCACCTCGACATCCCAGATTTAGTTAGTATACACAATTAAAAGCAAATCAAAAGGAGGCAGAGTCACACTCCAAAGGAACTGGCTTTTAAGAGTATAAACAACTCTTTATAATTTAAGTATAATGGTAAAAGAAAACTGGGGAAAAAATGAAACATCTATTAACAGGAGAATAGTCAAATAGATTTTGATATATCCATATGATCGAACAGTATTCATTTACCTAAAATGGAATTAATAAGTGACATAAGAAAATGCTTATAGTACTATAAGTAAATATTAATATTTGTATGCATGTTTTACATATTGTACATGCAAAATCATTCTAAACTATAACTGCGCAAAAGAGCATGCGTCTGCACACATACACACACAAAAATGTAGGGAACAAAACCCATCCACAATTCAATATTAACTGGGTATGGGTAGTAAGATTAGAGTGATTTGAACTTTCTTCTTTACATTTTTTATACTTTTATTACATATTACTTTTATAGTAAAAAAAATTGAGGCAGCTCTATAATTTTAACTTCTCTGAACAAAAAACTAAGAAAATGAAAAAAAAAAAGAAAATGAGGGGAAAACTTTAGACATTCACTGATAAGAAAACTATTACTTATCTCCAATCAGAGGGGTAATTCACGATTACTTAACCTGGCTAATTTATAAGAACTTATGGCGCTTTCAAGGCATAGCTACTTGAAATAATAATTATCACTAGCAATTTTCATTATCATAGGATTAGCAACTAAACTGCTATCTGCCACTCTTTTTCCACAAATGTTAAAACTGCAAATTCCAAATTAGCCATTTAAACTGAAGTTGAACTTGCAAAACTTAGGTTTCCCAAAGAAGAGGATACTAAAAGTAGCTCGTTGCTAGATTTAGGAAACAAATTTTGCATTTATATTAGCTATCATCAGTTGGATACAATTCTGAAGTTTCAGGGTAACTGTATGTTCCTATACCCACATTGAGAATGGCAGTGCTACTAACTAACCCGGGTGGCCAATAGAGTATGTGGTGTCTCCATTTTATTGTGTTTCATATATTTACACATTCTGATCTTGATTTAATGTTATTTGGTATCCAGGCTGTGTTTTCTCAGCTATCTCCTGTTTTCTTAAATAATACATGAGTTCAATAGAAGTTAGACTGAACATTTCTTTGGAAAAGAAATTTGATTTCAAATGAAATAATCTAGTTTACTCAAAATATTCAGTATAAAAAGAAAAGAGAGGACATCCCACCTCCCATTCCAAACATCAGATTCTTCAATTGGGAGAAGTATTTTACTATTTTTTAGTATACATTTGGGACTTTGTTTGCTAAAGCAGTTAATCTATCCCAAATATAACTTCCTCTTTTTCTACACTTACAGCCAGAGTATATATATTTTTTTATTTTTTTAAGATTTTATTTATTTATTTGACAGAGAGAGAGAGAGAGAAAGACAGTGAGAGAGGGAACGCAAGCATGGGGAGTGGGAGAGGGAGAAGCAGGCTTCCCGCTGAGCAGGGAGCCCGATGTGGGCCTCGATCCCAGGACCCTGAGATCATGACCTGAGCCGAAGGCAGACGCTTGACAACTGAGCAACCCAGGCGCCCCCACAGTATACATTTTAACAGGGCTATGAGGTCTGCTGACAGAGAATCAGTATTCCTTTAAGCAGCTGGTATAACTTCTGGTTTTTTGAGAGACAATTGAGATAGAACACTTAAGTTTAAGATGTACAACCTGTTGATTTGGTATACTCATATATCACAGTATGATTACCACCACTGCATTAGCTAACACCACTATCATGTGACATAATTATCATTCCTTCTTGTGGTGAGAACATTTAAGATCTAGTTGCTCAGCAACTTTGACATATATAATGCAGTATTGCTGGGGAATTTTAGAAGGGAGGTTTTCTGAAGAAAAAGAAATCCTATTAATGGGACTCTGAATTATGCCAAAAAAACAAACAAACGAAAGTTAAAACAAATCTATAGATATGTAGATCATATATATGTGTATGCATATACATGTAGATACATGTTTGTGTGTATGTCTCAGAGGAGAGCTCCCTAGAACCACAGTATTGTAAATCACACATACTTACAGACTGCTTAAATTCATTTAATTGCATCTGGAGACTCTGGGCTTTGTCAAGCTCCTTTTTCATCTCATTCACGCTGCGTTTGAATTCTGTGACCTCCAAGCGCAGGGAGCGTCGCTCCACTTCTGCTGTGTGCAGTCTTTGTGTAAATCCAAATATTTGCTTCTGTAATGACGCTGTGCTTTTCTGTTATTAATCAAGAGCAATTTTACAAGCAGTAACTACAGGATTACTAATAAGTCAACAGCAATGGCCACTTTCCCAACTTCAATGTATCTTGGATTATTCAGAGAACAATACTAGCCGTAACTGACATTTAGAGGTGAAAGCTTTATTTTTTATGTGACCAATAATGTGGTTGATATGAAATGAACAACCAAAGAAAATAAGTAATGTAATGGCTAGGAAAGAGAATTAACATTTGTTTATGTCTCATAGCATTCTGCTGCAGCCTACTACTTCTAGAAAATAGTAAATTCACAACTCATGCCAGAACTTTTGTATTTGGGTATTTTAGACATTTACTTGGAAGTGCTATTATATACTGCATTAAAGATTACATGAAATCGAAAGGAAATCTAAATACATTCATGCACAACTAATTTAAACTACAAATGAGTGTGATTAACTTAAGTCACGATCTAATGAAATTGCATACATACCAAAATGGGCACATGACCACGGAGACCATACTTCAGGGCCAAAGTATTTACTTTATGAAGTCCACGGGCCAACCTCTGAACCAGAGAATCTTTTTCTATATATGTAATACTCCTGCTACTATGCAAAGGCATACTCTCCATTGCCAGACTAACTTTATCCATGAGTTTTGCAAAAGAAGTCTTGGCTGCACCTATAAGTAAATGTCCACAAATTCTGGAATTTGGATCTTGGGGGGAAAAAAAAAGAAAAGAGGCAGAAAAGATGTGAACGGTCTCTTGTTCATTTCACAGCTCTACCAATCACAACACAATTAAAATGTTTTCTCAACTATATAATTCCCTTTCGCTTGTAATGATTCATTCAGAATCATTACATTAATTTTCCCACATTAATTTTCACTATGATGAAAAGGAATGCAGAAGATAGCTCACCTACTAAACAACATATCTAAAGAAAATCTGCATGCATTTACATTATATCATTTACACTGAACACTGTGACACTAAAAATTCATCATCATTCTTTGCTTTGTTTTAAAACCTAACATAAATTCATTTTCTATTTACAGCTACTGAAGCTTGTTACCTTAATGTCATACTATTTATATTCTTAGGCAAGAAAATATAATTTGCCTTATTCCAAGGCAATTAAAATTTTACAACGACAATTACTTATTTCCCCACAGGATTTTGGTAATCATCCCTCTCACATAATGGACTTAAGGTCCCAGCATATCCAACATGGCCTGCTTGCTGCTAGATTCATCAGGTCTGTAATTAATAATTGTGTTTAATGTTGATAAATAAAATTGTCAGTGCACTTTCTACTAATTGGTATTCCAGATAATGGTTAATAGGTTTATTTATGCCTTAATAAAAGTCGTGTAATTTAGTTTTCCCTCTGCTAGGCAGGTCTTAATCTGTCATTACTTGTTTTATGATACTATCTGTGTAAAATGACAAGCATGGAAAAGCCTCTGCTGCTGTAATTAAGCTAAATTTTGTCTTTACATCATAAACACAAAAACATAAAACTGGTCCAGTGTTATCCAATAGAAAAGTGTTTTATAATTCTAAGAATACATATGGTTCAACACGAAAGAACAATATTGGCTGAGAAGGCGATCAATCAGTGGTTTTCTAAGTCAGAAAGAACAATCTCACAGAGGCCCTGTGTTCAAAAATGTGAGGCTTCTTTTATTTCTTTATTCCTCAGTGGATAAAAGGAAAGATAAATTTTTAAATTATGCAGCAGTCATGGGGCACCTGGGTGGTTCAGTCGGTTAAGCATCAGACTCTTGATTTTGGCTCAGGTTGTGATCTCAGGGTCATGAGCCTGAGCCCTGTGCTGGGCTCAGCACTCAGCAGGGAGTCTGCTGGGAATTCTTTCTCCCTCTCCTCTGCCCCTCCCTCTGCTATCATGCTCTCTCTCTCTCTCTCAAATAAATAAAAAAAACCCTTTTTTTAAGTACTGCACATATTTATTCAAACATCAGCATGTTTTTGGAAGAACTTCTTCCTCAATATTTTCTTTCATATAAAATATTTTTAATATTTTATGGCACAGGCCGAAATTTATTTCCTGCCCATTTGTTCCATGACTGTATCAGCCTTACCTTCTAGTATTCACCCATATGGCCATGTTTGACAAAGTTCAGTACTTTAGCATGAATGGTTTGACATGTATCATTTTCCAAATCCATTTCTTGATTCTCCCTGGACTTGGACTGTGTTATTTATATATTATTCTTTTTTACTTTATTTTTTCAGTGATCCAAGATTAATTGTTTATGCACCACACCCAGTGCTCCATGCAATGCGTGCCCTCCTTAATACCCACCACCAGGCTCACCCATCCCCTCTCCCCCCTTCCCCTCCATAACCCTTGGTTTGTTTCTCTTTTTAAAAATTTATGCAGCAATCAGATTTTGGAAGCCACGATTGCCTAGAAGTTATACATAAAATAAAAATTATAAATTGGATAAAAAGCATAATACCCCTCATGTAGAATTTATTTCAGTTATTGATGCATTGACTTCTAACAATATAAGGTGATATAAGTTTAATTCTATATGCCTCTCATAAACCTACTCTCTAAGGATCCCATTGACAGAAGGCATATGAAGTATAATTAAAATACATAATTCCTTTGTTAACAATCAATTCTTTAAATAAGTCATGAATAAAAAAGAGTTCAGCAGTTTCACTTACCAATTAACATATAATACAGAATACTGACTTAAAAGAATTACTAAACTAGTGTTTAATGGATCACTGTTGAAAAAATAAACAGTAAAAGTTATTTTACCTATAACATTCAATATTATACATCATTCCAGTGACTAATATATATATTCCTTGTTTCTCAACTGGCTTGTACCTCCTTAATTGTGTCTTTTGTTATCTCAGTAAACCCTGTATTTGCACTGTGCCAGCCTAACATGTATGGATATTTTGTATGTGTTTATTGGATTAATTATACTTTGTTTTACTTCCATAGCAGCTGAAACATGCTGAGCATAAGGATGCATTCAATAATACCAAGAAAGACACATAGATCAATGGAACAGAATAGAGAACCCAGAAATGGAACCTCAACTCTATGGTCAACTAACCTTCAACAAAGTAGGAAAGACTATCCAATAGAAAAAAGACAGTCTCTTCAACAAGTGGTGTTGGGAAAATTGGACAGCCACATGCAGAAGAATGAAACTGGACCATTTCCTTAACACCACACACAAAAATAGACTCAAGATGGATAAAAGATCTAAATGTGAGACAGAAATCCATCAAAATCCTAGAGGAGAACATAGGCAGCAACCTCTATGACCTCAGCCTCACCAGCTTCTTGTTAGACACGTCTCCAAAGGCAAAGGACAAACAAAAAGCAAAAGTGAACTACTGGGACTTCATCAAATTAAAAAACTGCTGCACCGCAAAGGAAATAGTCAATAAAACTAAAAGGCAACCTATGGAATGGGAGAAGATATTTGCAAATGACATATCAGATAAAGGGCTAGTATCCAAAATCTATAAAGAACTTACCAAATTCAACACCCAAAAAACAAAGAATCCAGAAATGGGCAGAAGACATGAACAGACATTTCTCCAAAGAAGACATACAAATGGCCAGCAGACACATGAAAACATGCTCCACATCACTCAGCATCAGGCAAATATAAATCAAAACCACAATGAGATACCACCTCACACCAGTCAGAATGACTAAAATTAACAAGTCAGGAAACAACAAATGTTGGTGAGAATGCAGAGAAAGGGAAACCTTCCTACACTGTTGGTGGGAATGCAAACTGTTGGTGGGAATGCAAACTGTTGGTGGGAATGCAAACTGCTGCAGACACTCTGGAAAATCGTATGGACGTTCCTCAAAAAGTTAAAAATAGAGCTACCCTACGACCCAGCAATTGCACCACTAGGTACTTACCCGAAGTATACAAACGTTGTGATCTGAAGGGGCACCTGGACCCCAGTGTTTATAGCAGCAATGTCCACAATAGCCAAACTATAGAATATATATACACATACACATACACACAATGACATTTTACTCAGCTACTGAAAAGGATGAAATCTTACCATGTGCAGTAACGTGGTTGGAACTGGAGTGTATTACACTGAGCGAAATAAGTCAATCAGAGAAAGACACTTATCATACGGTTTCCCTCATATTGGAATTTAAGAAACAAAACAGAGGATCATAAGGGAAGGGAGGGAAAAATAAAACAAGATGAAATCAGAGAAGGAGACAAACCATAAGAGACTCTCAATTATAGGAAACAAATTGACGGTTACTGAGGAGAGGCGGGTGGGGGGATGGGGTAACTGGGTGATGGGCATTAAGGAGGGCATGTGATGTAATGAGCACTGGGTGTTATATGCAATTGATAAATAATTGAACTCTACATCTAAAATTAATAATATACTATATGTTAATTGAATTTAAATAAGATTTTTTAAATACCAAGAAAAATTAATTAGTATTTTTAATGGAATGTCAAAAGTTATTCTTTATATTTTTAAAAAGTTATTTATTTATTTATTTGTCAGAGAGAGAGAGAGAGGAAACAAGCAGGGGGAGCAGCAGGCGGAGGGAGAAGCAGGCTCCCCACTGAGCAGGGAGCCCAATGTGGGACTCAATCCCAGGACCCTGGAATCATGACCTGAGCCAAAGGCAGATGCTTAACCAACTGAGCCATCCAGGTGCCCCAAAAGTTATTCTTTTTAAATAAACAAGATAATGGCTCATCATTTTAGGAAATTTTCAGGTATATCAAAGTAATAAAATTTTCACAAAGAGCCTAAAAAGCAAAAAACAACTATAATTAAATTTTAATAAATAGCAGGTTTTTTACTATATCATAGAAACAAATTTGTGTGGGCACTAACCACTCTGAAAGGTGAAATTGAGTGACAATATAATTCTATGAGGCATTCTTCTGAATTTTTAAGAAGTGGGAAAGGCATTCCTGATTGCTGACTCTCAAGGAATTACAGAAGGAGCACTAAATAATTAATGCTCTGATGAGTGAGAAGTGTTTTTGTGACATACTTCACATTATACAGTATAGAGTGCAATAAATTCAACACTAACAAATGAAGAAACAAAAAAAATCCTCTAGAGACATAGTTGTAGAATTATTTGTATAATGATACAGAAAGAAGAGACAAAAATAAGGTCACTGAAATTTCTCATGTCTACACTTGTCTAAACTGTTTAAATGTTTGCTACATTTAACAAATTCTTGTTTATGTAAAATACATTTGTTAATCACTTGCCCTCTATTTAATAGCATGTGTCTTTTGAGAAAGAAGAGGACTCTACTGGACTTTTTCCAATAGGAAAGGCAATATCATACATTTAAGGTTAAAATATTTAAAACAAATCCATAAAGAGTTGTTTTGACTAGTAATTCTAAACCTGTGAGCTGCAGATCCTGGGGCAGGGGTAGGGGAGGCTGAAGAATTATTTCAAGGGTTTCATCACTTTTAACTAAAGCAACCACTGCCATCTTGATCTTTATTTAGCCCTAAAAAAATATAGAGCATGAATAATATATGCCCATGATGTTGTGGGTAATAAAATTAAAAGTCCTTTAAAACATTATCAAAGTCAACTGCTACTAAAAATACAACTATCATGTGGGGAGAGAGCAGTCTACAATATGTCTTTTTAACAAAATGGAGTCCTCACACTTAGAAAGATTGAGAAACACTCCTTTAACGAAAATGGAGATTCATGGGTAATGATTTAATTAGTACATATATAATACATAATTATTTAATTTAATCATAATGTTGGTCATCAGTATAATATTAATAACAATGAGTAATAATACAATAACAACAAATGTTAATCATGGGTAATGCTAATGTCTTATGTTCCAACTCATTTCCACAGACTTGGGAATATTTTGTCATCCTTGACATCTCCGTCTCCCTTCCATCTCCCCCACATCCCATTCTTAATATTTCTCCAGTCTATTCAATGTTCTCTGTGATCATGACTGTATCTCATCTGTATTCTTGCTAGAGTCTCCCTACTGTTCTTCAGTCTTTCCTTTCCTCAACTCATCCACCACCATAGACAAAGTGCCTTCTAAAACACAAATACGAGGGGCACCTGGGTGGTGCAGTTGGTTAAGGATCTGATTGCCTCAGGTCATGTTCATGAGATCCAGCCCCATGTTGGGCTCCATGCTGGTTATGGAGCCTGCTTAAGATTCTCTCTCTCCCTTTCCCTATGCCCCTAACCCTCCACCCCCACTTGCACACCCATGCATACAATCTCTATATATAAAATAAAATTAAATTAAATTAATTAAATTAAAATAGGATCTTTGCACAACTGCTGCTTTTAAGCCTGGGTGAAGATCTAGGAATAAATTTCAAATTCCTTAAAATATGTCCTACAAGACCCTACATGATCTGATCCCTACTTACTTTTCCAGGAACACCTTTCACTATTAACCCTTTTATATGCAACTCTTTTCAAGTGATACCAACACACCACAGTCCTAAACCAAAAATAATGCTTGTGTCTCCAAACTGCTAATAATTTGGGAAATATGAATGTGAACATCATTTTCTAACATGGGAGGCAATCATTATGGCAAAATGTTTGCTACAAAGCAATGTTCTAACTAAAACAAAAAAACAAACAAACAACAAAAAAAAAACAACTATGGGCAGAAGACATGAACAGACACTTCTCCAAAGAAGACATGCAAATGGCTAACAGACACATGAAAAAATGTTCATCATTACTAGCCATCAGGGAAACTCAAGTCAAAACCACATTGAGATACCACCTCACACCAGTTAGAATGGCCAAAATCAACAGGATAGGAAACAACAAGTATTGGAGAAGATGTGGAGAAAGGGGAACCCTCTTACTCTCTTGATGGGAATGCAAGTTGGTGCAGCCACTTTGGAAAACAGTGTGGAGATTCCTCAAAAAATTAAAAATAGAGCTACCCTATGACCCTGCAATTGCACTACTGGGTATTTACCCCAAACATACAGATGTAGTGAAAAGAAGGGCCATATGTACCCTAATGTTCATAGCAGCAACATCCATAATCACCAAACTGTGGAAAGAGCCAAGATGCCCTTCAACAAACGAATGGATAAAGAAGATGTGGTCCATATATACAATGGAATATTACTCAACCATCAGAAAGGATGAATACCCAACTTTTGTATCAACATGGATGGGTCTGGAGGAGATTATGCTGAGTGAAATAAGTCAAGCAGAGAAAGTCATTTATCATATGCTTTCACTTACTTGTGGAACATAAGGAATAAAATGGAGGACTCTAGGAGAAGGAAAGGAAAAATGAATTGGGGTAAATCGGAGGAGAAGACGAGAGAAAGATGAGAGACTGTGGACTCTGAGAAACAGACTGAGGGTGATGGAGGGGTTGGGGGTGGCTATTACGAAGGGCACGTATTGCATGTAGCACTGGGTGTGGTACATAAACAATGAATCTTGGATCACTGAAAAAATAAAATTTAAAAAAACTATGAAAATAGCTCAAAATACTATGCAAAAGTAATGACAGAATTTGTCTTGCCATATTTTAAAATATCAGTATGTACATAGGAAAAGAATAGCATGACACTGGTTTTAGAAGAGATAGGAAAAATAACGAAACAGGCCAGAGAGACAGCAAATGGATCTAAGAACATATAGTAGTAGTTTAATATATGCTAAATGACATATCTAATTTAATTCAGTAGGAAAAATGTGGGTGACTGAATGGGAAGGTATTACAACTAGCTGATCATCTGTACACAAATAAACCTTAATCATTTCCTCACTACTTAAACCAAAAATAACCCCAGACAAATCCAAGATTTAACATAAAAATTGAAAATATTAGACTAAAATATGAGCAATTCAACCTTGAGGTAAGGCAAGTTTTTCTAAGTAAATCACCAACAGAAAAAGCACAAAGTAAATACTTAATAATGTAGCTATATAAAAATTAAAATAAACAAAACTGAAATACAAACTGTAAAATTACTGACATAAAAAAATTATTTAGATGATACAAAGTGTTAATGCGTGTGATACACAAGTTCTTATAATTCCGTAAGAAACACATACCCCCATATATAAACATAATGAGATAATTGTAAAAGAATATGAATGAGTATAGAACAAATGAAAAAATTTGGAACCTAACAATAAAAAATGCAAATAAGTAATAATATAGTTTCTTTTGCCTTTCAAATTAATAAGATGAAAAAGATTGTCAAAATTTAATGTGCTCAAAGGCATTATGGGAAAACCAGCGCTCTCGGTACTGTTCATGGGAGTGTGAGGCAAGGCAACTTTCACAAAAGACCCACTGGTGATTCTTTCCAAATGTAAAATATGCAAACTCATTTCTCAGGAATTTAGCCAACGAAATAATTGCACAAACATAAATTGTTTTTGCACAAACATGTTAATTACATCACAGTTCATTACAGTATTGCTTAAAATCATGGATAATTTTAAGAAAAGACACCAATATCCACCAATAGAGAATTCACAAAGTCAACTACAGTACATATAAACAATGCGGTAGGTAGTATGTGACCAAATACAATCAATAAAGTATATCTCCTTTATTGACATGGAAATACATATAATTGTCCATTGAATAGAAAAAAATTACAATGACACATGACTGTATGATTCCTTCTTGTGAACTGTGTGTGTGTATCCATGTTTGCACACATGTATGGGTGATCTGGACAATCTGTATACAGAGTAGCTCATATATATAAAGATACCATGTTAGGCCACAGAGATGGGAACCCGATAACACTGATTAAAAATCAATAGCTCTTGTTCCTATCTGTATTATGTATAAATAATGCTACAGAAATATACGCCCAATAACAGGACAATCCAAAAATATATCTCGACGGAGACAAATAATATTTGGGGGAATGATTAGAAAAAAGCAAATTTTATTGAAATGCAGTTATCAACCTATCTTAAGTTTTACTATTACTGTATTAGAAGGCAATATACTTAAAATATAGACTAAAGTTAATTTTTTTAAGAGATATAGCCCAGTGAAAGTAGTTTCTTAGCCAAAGTACAAGCACTAACTACCAGATGATCTTCAAGAAGGCATCATATACGTCATATTGAACATCAAATTGACTTTTTTTATCTTTAAAAATGATGGAAATCCTGACTCACAAATATATACTGCTACAAATATAATTAAAGCTTCTATAGTTCACTTTATAAGTAGAGATAGGCTTCTCTGAAAAAACACCAGAATTCTCCAAAGCTTTTAAATGTAAAACATGTGGAACACCTTGGTGGCTCAGTTGGTTAGGCGTCTGCCTTCAGCTCAGGTCATGATCCAGGATCCTGGGATTGAATCTGCATCGAGCTCCCTGCTCAATTGGGAGTCTGCGTTCCTCTCCCTCTGCCCCTCCTCCTGCTCATGCTCTCTCGCTCTCTCTCATAAACAAATAAAATCTTTTTAAAACATCAAATAAATTCAAAACTTATTGTGTAAGTTTTTGTCCTAAGGTCAGTGAATTGATCTCTGGTTCATTCAATATATTCAATACAATGTACATCTTAAGGAAAAAGAATTATGAATCCATAGCTCAAATCTGATGCTCTGCTTTTGAAAGCTACTAAGAGAGCATACCTTAAAAGTTCTTATCACAGGAGAACAAAGTGGTTTTGTGGCCAGGTATGGTGACAAATGTTAACTACTCCTGCTGTAGTGATTATTTAGCAATATATACCAATACTGAATCATTATGGTGTACACCTGAAATTAATATGTGTCCATTAGACCTCATTTTTTAAAAGTGGCTGGCATATAATAGATGCTCAATACTTATTGAATGGATAAAAAAATTGATGCTATGAAGATAGAAGGAACTTAAGTAACTTTGTGTTGGGGTTTTTTTCCCCAGTTTTATTGAGAAAACATTGACATATGTCACTGTATAAGTTCAAGACATACAACATGCCTATTTAATTTATACATAGTGTGAAATAATTACCACAATAGGTTCAGATAATATCCATCATCTCATATAGATATAATAAAAAAAGAAAGAAGAAAAAAGGAAAAATAAATGTTCTCCTTTTAAGAATGAGAACTCTTAGGATTTAGTCCCTTAACACCTTTCCTACACATCATGCAGTAGTGTTAACTGTAGTCACCATGCTATACATTGCATTCCTAGGACTTATTTATCTTATTACTCGAAATTTGTACCTTTAACCACCTTCCACTAATGCCCCCTCACCCTACCTTCCACCTCTGGTAACAAACCACAAGTGTGATTTCTTCCTCTATGAGTTTGAATTTTGGTTTGGGGTTGTTTTTGTTTTGTTTTGTTTTGTTTTGTTTTCAGACATAAGAGAGATCATATAGTGTTTGCCTTTCTCTGATCTATTTCCTTTGGCATAATGCCTTCAAGGTCCATCCAAATTGCTGCAGATGGTAGGATTTTTTTTCATTTTTATGGCTGAATAATATTCTTTTGTATATACACCACAGACTTCTTTACCCAGTCATCTGTCCATGGACGGTTAGGTTATTTACATGTCTTGGCTATTGTAAATAATGCTGCCATGAATTGGTGCATGGGGGACAGATACCTTTAAGTTAGTGTTTTCATTTCCTTTGGATATATTCCTGGAAGCGAAATTGCTGGATCATACGGTAGTTCTATTTTTAATTTTTTTTTTTTAAAGATTTTATTTATTTATTTCACAGAGGGAGAGAGATCACAAGGAGGCAGAGAGGCAGGCAGAGAGAGAGAGGGGGAAGCAGGCTCCCTGCTGAGCAGGGAGCCCGATGCGGGCCTCGATCCCAGGACCCTGAGATCATGACCTGAGCTGAAAGCAGAGGCATTAACCCACTGAGCCACCCAGGCGCCCTCTATTTTTAATTTTTTGAGGATCCACTATATTGTTCCATAGTGGCTATATCAATTTATAATCCCACCAACAGTGCACAAGAGTTCAATTTTCTCCACATCCACCTCAGTATTTGTTAACTGTCTTTTTTATTATGATCATTCTAACAGGCATAAGGTGATATCTCATTGTGGTTTTGTAATGGCTATTAATATTGAGCATCTTTTCATGTACCTGTTAGCCTTTTGTAGATCTTCTGTGGAAAAATGTCTATTCAGGCCCTTTCCCCACTTTTTTTAATTGGATTATTTGGTTCTTTTGCTATTGATTGTATTTGTTCTTTGTATATTTTGGGTATTAACCCCTTATCAGATATATGGTTTGCAAAAATTTTTTCCCATTCTGTAGGTTATCTTTTCACTTTGTTGATAGTTTCTTTCATTGTACAGAAGCTTTTTACTTTGATGTACTCCCACTTGTTAATTTTTATTTTCTTGCTTGTGCTTTAGGTGTCATATCCAGAAAGCCATTATCAAGACCTATGTCAAGAAACCTTGTTTTCAGGGCACCTGGGAGGCTCAATCATTAAGCATCTGCCTTTGACTCAGGTCATGATCCCAGGGTCCTGGGATTGAGCCCTGCATCGGGCTCCCTGCTCCACGGGAACCCTGCTTCTCCCTCTCCACCCCCCCACCTTGTGTTGTCTCTCTCTGTCAAATAAATAAATAAAATCTTTTAAAAAAGAAAAAAAGAAACCTTGTTTTCCTCTAGGAGTTTCATAGTCTTATATTTAAGACTTTAATCCATTTCAAGTTAATTTTTGTGAGTGATATAAGATAAGGGTCTAGTTTCACTCTTTTACATGTGAATATCCAATTATCCCAGCACTATTTATTGAAGACACTGTCTTCCATCTGTTGACTCTTCTTGGCTCCCTTGTCAGATATTAGTTGACCATACATGTTTGGGTTTTCAGTTTATGCTTTTGGCTCTTGATTCTGTTCCATTGGTCTATTTGTCTGTTTTTTATGCCAATAGTATATGTTTTGATTACTATAGCTTTATAGTATAGCTTGAAATCAGGAAGTCGTGATGCCTTCTGCTTTGTTCTTCTTTCCCAAGATTTCTCTGGCTACTTGGGGTCTCTTGTGGTTAAAAGTTTTCAGAGTGCTTTTTCTATTTCTATTTTTTTAAAAGCCATGGAATCTTGATAGGAATTGCATTGACTCTGCCGATGGCTTTTGCTCATCTGGATACTTCAACAATATTAATTCTTCTAACCCATGAATACAGG
Source organism: Ailurus styani (assembly GCA_002007465.1). Taxonomy (NCBI): domain Eukaryota; kingdom Metazoa; phylum Chordata; class Mammalia; order Carnivora; family Ailuridae; genus Ailurus; species Ailurus styani. Next base: position 64,863 of record LNAC01000417.1, on the reverse strand, counting down.
ATACCTTCCCATCTATTTGTGTCTTCTTTGATTTCCTTCTTCAATGTCTTGTCATTCTCAGATTAAAGATCTTCCCCTCCTTGGTTAAATTTACTTCTAAGTATCTTATTGTTTTTGATACTACTGTATACAGAATCAATTTCATTATTTCTTTTTCAGAAAATTGACTGGTAGTGTCAGTAACTCTTTTGAAAGAGTTCTGAAGTGTTTCCAGGTGTTTGCACGTTGCACTTTCAAAGAAATAACAGAGAATTTTACACTTGGGGACTACTAGAAAAAAAAAAACATAAACACGAAGAACATAGAAGTTCACTTGGATGGATGAACAACTACTAGGTGCAAAGCTGTTCTGATACTTATGCAGAAAAATTGCACCAGTGTCCGTGTGTACACAGAACACTGTGATGATGATACATCATGTATGTGATGGGTCTCATGATCACTGATTAGCAAAGATGAGCATAAGCCATATCCGGAAATAGCTGTAACAACTGTATTACGATATGAAAATATTAGTGATTTCTATCAATAACAAAGTCACTATACTGCTAATATTATTGTGGTCTGTCATCACCACTCATAATTGAAGGGAATGTCAAAGTTCAGTTAGTGGTTAGTGAAACAAGATGTAATCTTTTCCACCCAAGTCCACAGATGCATCCCCACCCCAGCTCCCAAATTCTATCCATGGATCCTTTTGAGCAGCATTCTGTGAGCCCAAGGTTAAGAGACCTTTTATCTAAGGAATGTGCTACCCAACTATTAAATCTATATCCTTGAGCCTCTGTCTCTGTGTCAACTCATATAATAAGAAAGCTGCATATCTGCACAATTCCATTCAGAGAACTGTAATACCATGTTCTCCAATTTTATTGAAGATGAATATAAGTAACACTGACAAAAAAAACTTCTGCATCTCTATAAAGTAGCTTTTAAAGACAGAGACTATGAAATTATTCAATACTTCTAATATGATAATCCATGTAATAAGTTCCTCTTAAGATTCAGCAGCAAAAATAGTTTTTTCCATATGTTTGAGACAGAGGGCATCTCGAATCTGGGGAACAACAAGCAATTCAGTTTAGCTAAATGGCAGGTTTATTAATGGGAGGTGAGACTATAAAAATAGATGAGAATCAGGTCAAGAAGGGTCTTGTATACCTTGTCAGAGAGTTAATTCATACAATAAGAAATGGGAAATAATGCTGTTGCTAATACTGAGGACAAAGATATGCAATAGATCAAGTATTGTTTATATGCATTAAGTCATTTAAGCTTCAAAATAGGAAATGAGATAGACTAGTATTATAGCCATTCAATAAGTAAGAAAAAAAGAACAATGAAAAATGATTAAAGAATGACCTAATCATATTGAAATACATACAAAACAACTTGAAAGAAGTACACATCAATATTGATCATATTCTTAGAGAGATGACAAGAAATTTAAATTTACTTCCTCATACTCTTCAATGCTCTATAAATGTACTTCAGTACACTAATGCTACTTGCTACTTCTTAGTTACTTCTTTTTTTTTCTTTTTTTGAGGGATGGAGGAAGGTGGGGGACAGGGGCAGAGGGAGAGAATCAAGGATGCTCCACGACCAGCATGGAGCCTGACATAGGGCTCAATTTCACAACCCTAAGACCATGACCTGAGCCGAAATCAAGGGTCGGACGCTTAACCAACTGAGCCACCATGGCACCCTTCTTTGTTACTTCTATAACCCCCCTCAAATTACTTCTTTGCTAAATATGAGATAGATTGGTAGATAGAACAGCACAGTGTGCCTCAGAATGGACACCCATCAGTAAGTTAAGGAGGTAACACATACAAAAACTATGGAGCTAAAACAATAGCCATGAGGCCAGAGTAAAACGTAGGTTGATAAAACATGTAGAATATAGAATATAAGAGTAAGAATAAGTATAAGTTATGGCGACTCCCAGGTTTCTATTTTAATTACTTGGTGGATGGCCACGCCAATCACAAAGACAAAAAAATTAGAACGAAGTTTAGAGACAAGGAAGATGATTAAAATTTTGAATATGCTGAGTTTGAGATTTTGTAGGATACCTATAGAAAGCTAGATACACAGGGTTTAAGTTCAGGCATGATGGGAAGATAGCCTCTAAAACCTCACAATTTCTGCAGTGAGAATAGTGTCTTTGTTATTTACGGTGGGCCCCCAGGACCACACTTCACAGTTCATATTAATAGGTTAATTCATGGTGGGCATCTCTTAGTTTATGCAAACAAGATAACTAAAAGTAAGGACTGGTCATATCTGAAACACCAACTATATGATCAGAGGTTAGGTCTTTGAGCCAATATGAATTAGAGAGACTAAGCTCAGCAACGTAGCCAACGACCTGATTAATCATGTCCATGTAATGAAGCCTCAGTAGAAAGTCTGGACACTGAAGCTCCAATGAGCTTCCTGGGTTGGTAATACTCCATATGCATTGCCATAAATTGATGGCAGGAGGTCATCCTGTCCTGAGGACAATGGAAGCTTGATGTCTGGAATCCTCCTAGACTTTACCCTATGCATCCCTTCTTTAGGGTCTAATTTGTTTCCATTTGCTATCATAAAACTGTAATCCTAAGTATAACACCTTCCTGAGTTCTATGGATCATTCTAGCAAATTATGGAACCTGAGAGAATTCATAGGAACTCCTTAACTCATAACCAGCTGGCTTAAAGTGAGAGCGGCCCCAGGAATTCCTAAACTTATAGCTGGGGTCTGAAGTGAAGACAATGGGAAGGACTATTTCCTCTGCCTGTTTAGCTGGATGCCTTTGTATGGTATGACTCCATTTTTATGAAATGCTTGAAAAGAAAAATTAAAAGAAAAAAAAGATTAGTGGTTCTCTTGGACAAGGAATATGCAGCAGTGACTGCAAAAAGGTGAAGAAAATGGTTTATATATTTTCTTGTATACATTCTAGCATTTACATTTTTTAAATCCATTTACTTTTACAGCTAAATGAGTAAATCCTATTGTTTGTAAACTATATCCCAATATATTTGACTTAAAAAGAAGAGACAGGGGCACCTAGGTGGCACAGTCAGTTAAGCAGCTAACTCTTGGTTTCGGCTCAGGTCACAATCTCAGGATTCTGAGATCAAGGTCCACATCTGGCTCTGAGCTTAGTGCAGAGTCTCCCTGAGATTCTCTCTCCCAGCCCCTTGGTCCCTCCCCCCCCAAAGAAATAAATAAATCTGGGCGCCTGGGTGGCTCAGTGGGTTAAAGCCTCTGCTTTCGGCTCAGGTCATGATCTCAGGGTCCTGGGATCGAGGCCCACATCGGGCTCTCTGCTCAGCAGGGAGCCTGCTTCCTCCTCTCCCTGTCTCTCTGCCTGCCTCTCTGCCTACTTGTAATCTCTCTCTCTGTGTCAAATAAATAAATAAAATCTTTAAAAAAAAAAGAAAGAAAGAAAGAAAGAAAGAAAGAAAGAAAGAAATCTTAAAAAAAAAAAAAAGAAGAGACAGAGTTCTATGTCTGATATTACTGAGAATGTTATTCATTCTNTCTTAAAAAAAAAAAAAGAAGAGACAGAGTTCTATGTCTGATATTACTGAGAATGTTATTCATTCTAACATGATGTCTCTTTTTAGAGAGAGAGTTACAGGACAAATTCCTATCTCATCTTAGTCCAAGAACACTTTTTTTTATTTAAAGATTTTTATTTATTTTTTTGAGAGGGAGAGTGAAAGAGAGCAGGAGTGTGGGTGAGGGGCAGAGGGAGAAGGAGAAGCAGACTCCCTGCTGAGCAGGGAGCCGGATGCGGGGCTTGAGCCTGGGACTCCAGGATCATGACCTGAGCCAAAGGCAGACAGATGCTTAACCAACTGAGTCATCCACGTGCCCCAGTCCAAGGATACTTTTATTTTTCCTAAATTTTTGGTTTTTCTTCAATGACATCATTGGCAATTGAGTTCTGAAGTCCAAATCTGAATACAACTATGTAGGCCATCATAATCAGCTTTTTCATTCCTAGTTCAAATTTCCTTCTACTTTCTTTTACTCAAGTGTTAATGGGTATCAGTCATATTTTACAAATACCTGTAAGCTGGCATAATTTTCTTCTAGAACAAGGTGGAGATAAAACAGTTTCTAAATGCATATATAATATTTTACTATAGATTTGAGAGGAAATTTTTTCCTTTGTTCTTCTACAAAAATCTGAAAAAATAATTACGTTGGCTTTGTTAGATAGTATCTGCATTTGCAACTTACCCTTCTAAATAAAGGCTTCAGGCTCTCCGAAGTTTCCCATAAACCACCTATAAATTGTAAAACATGCTGAAGCTTCACCAATAGTTCTTAAAATAATTTTGATTTCGTACACTATATTAACAACATTATTCACAAATACACCCTGTGAAAGTTGTGACACTGGAATTTCACATAGTCATGGACACTTCCAATGATAAATTACCCATTCAAAAACTGTTCTTAAAAATTAGGATAGGCAAATAAATTTTAATTTAAAAAGAAAACATAGGTTCACTGTAAAATTCTTTCAACTTTTCTATGCACCTGAAATTTTTGATAATGTTTGAAAAAAATATGGGAACATGCAAAGGTAATATATAAAAGAAAATCACAAAACAGAAGAAAATCCAGTAAATTAAGTATGGGTCCCCCCAAAGAGACACTTGTAGCTCAAATACCAAAAATGATATATACTTGTTTCAATTTCACATATAAGTGAAGTTACATAAATAACAAAGTCCTCTACGTTACTTCTTCTCAAACTTTATTGTGCCTATAAGTCATCTGAGGACCTTACAAAAATGTAAAATCCGACCGAGTAGCTCTGGAGTGGAGTCTGACATCATGCATTTCTAACACATTCCCCGTGAATCCTGATGCTGCTGGTCCACAGACCCCTCCTAAAGTAGGAATGCTCATTTTATTAATCTTTAGGATTCAATAAAACCTTCATTTTAAAATACATACCAATAACTACTTATTAACAGAAATATCTTTACTTACTGCTTTGAACTTCCTAAGTGTGAAACCTCATTGTTACACTGAATACAACCCAGATTTCTGAGTTTTGCCTGAAAAGAGATGCTATGACCTCTACAAAGTTAACTCTACCAATGAAAAGAGACTTCTGAATAGTAATAGCAGGGGCACATACACTTGGGTCATCCATCTTCTGGATAATTAGGATTCAATTATAGAGGGAATGTGTAACAAAATGTATGAACATTCTATTCCTATCCATCTACTATATTTATTCAGAGATAATTCCAGGCAAATCAGCACATTTGTTTCTATCTTGAGAAATTCAGTCTGGACCAGACACATGAAATGTTCAGCTATCTAAAGAGTTCTTTAGTCCATTTCCATAATGATTGATATCCCAGCCCTTTGGTGGAAGTAACAATCTCCCCGGTTTGAGGTAAATGATCTCTTGCAGGCACACCATTTGGATACCTGGAAGAGGTAATTTATCTCAAGTGAGCAAACATTTTAATGAAAGCAAGAAGGTTGCCACCTGTCCAGTATTTACAGAGGCAACATGGAAACTGGGGTCTCTGCCCACTGCCTATAAATACATCCTCAAAGTTTAAGAAGGTAGCAGAAGCAATCACCTTTGGCACTTTCCAAGCAGTAAATCAAACTACCATTATTGAACTTCCCACTTCATGAAAGGAATAAAGTAACATACCAGCTCACGTGAGCTATCAGAACATACATACACACACCACAAACAGATAAACAACAAACATTTATGGACAATTACACATATAAGAGACACACCTAAGAACGTTATAGCCACACCTAACAACCCTTAAACTAAGAACTTTTCTTAGCCAAACTCTACAGATGAAGATATTGAGGCCGAAAAGGATTAAGTACCTTTCCCCATGTCACACACAAAGTAAACAATGGGACCCAGCTTCCAATCTAGAGCCCAAGTTCTTAATTCATACTCTGCTACGTATTTAACATGTTTAATTTTCTCCTCTAGATAATTTTAAATTTTTCTCTCCTGTATAATGAATGGTATGGGTATAATTCAGAATGTACTCTAAAAAGGTAAGTACCTAAAAAGAGTATTTTAAAAAGAATAATTTACTGACTTTTTTTTTAACCTTAGAACAAAGATAATACAAGAAGCAATACAGGTACTATTTAATATATTAAAAGCTACTACTGGATATTGATATACATATACCAGTTTTCCTGGGTTAGGAAAACAAAAAAGTGACACTGATGCCATCAATATGTCATCCTGATATGTAAACTGATTTAAATTTTCAGCAAGTTCTTCAAAAAGAAAATGGAAGAAGAAGGAACAGAAAAGAAAAAATACAGCTCTAAGATATAACTTCTTTCATTTCAGGATTTTCAGATTATTTATTTAATAAACCTTCCCATGATTTTGGCATTTTGATATCCCACTTGGTTGAAGGAATTAAGACACTACTCATAAAATTAGGTGATTCAAGAGACAATTAAGCAATTACAAATCAAAGCTGAACTGATATTCCTGATACCTGTCCTATGATGAAAAGATCCTTTTATGAAATGGATACATAACTTATGAAATGCCCAACTGATAAATATTACCCAAACATTAAAAATCATTCCCTAGAAGAAGAAAATCCTTTAAGAGTATGACTGTTTTTGAAGCTAACACTACGACAGCACACCATAAGTAAAACACAGCATCATTTCTGTGATTTCTTGCCAAAAATGCATAAACTGAATCTAATCATGAGGAAACATCAAACAAATCAAAATTGAAGGGTATCCTACAAAAATTGGCCTGTAATCTTCAAGATCATGATGGTCAAGGAAAGAATGGGGAAATTTTCTGTGTTGGTGAAGATTAAAGAAAGATGACTTAATGCAACACAAAAGTCTAAACCAGACCCTTTGGCTCTAAAAGACATGGTTGGTTGGGACAACTAAAGAAAGTCGAACGGGGTGTGAATGGTTTCCTAACATTGATCACAGCCCTCTGGTTACACAGAAGAATGTCCTGCTTGAAATACATGCTAAATTATGGAAAAGTAATGGGCATAATGTCCGCTTCTTGTTCTCAAATTATTTAGCAAAGGAAAAGGTCTCTGTTGTGTACTTGCAACTTTTCTGTAAGTTCGAAGTTATTTCGTACTAATTTTTAAATGCAGGGCACCTGGGTGGCTCAGTTGGTTAAGCCTCCAACTCAATCTCAGTTTGGGTCTTGATCTCAGGGTGGTGAGTTCTAGCCCCGCAATAATAATAATTTTTAAATGCAAATATAAAACATATGTGGTCTATAGTAACATTTTTATCATTTGTTAGTCTGTTAGTAGACGGATGAGTGGGCGGCAGGAAGGGGAAGGGTAAGAAGAAGAAACGGTGGGTAGATAGAAAGAGACAGAGAGAGATAAAACATTAGAAGAACACATAGAAATAGAAAATAATTAGTAGACTAAAAATGAGTACAGGCAGAAGTGTGTATGTCTATTCATTAATGTAATACACTTCTTTCATGATGAGATGGGTGGTAAGGAAACAGTTTTTTTAGCACCCACTATATGCTAGGTACTGCACAAAATGTTCAACAAGTGTTACCTCATTAAACCCCCATAAAAATCAGGAAGACAGTACTATCTCCATTTTTAGGTAAAGAGTCTGAGGCCCAGTAAAGTTAAGCAACTTGCCCAACTTCAAACAACTAATAACTAGCAGAGCTGGATACAAAATAAAATCTGCCTTGTTCAAAGCTAATGTTCTTCCTACTATACGATAATGCTTACCATATATTTAAGTTATTCATACACTTATAAACTCAACATGACTACGTAAGTTGTTATAGCTTTACATTTATTACCCTCATTATTATCTGTTAATAACCTCTCTTGTGCTTTAAGTGTCTGAGAATATTTGCCCATCCTTTCTGCTAAAATATCTGAAATTTCTACTACTAGAATACACATAATAATGGAAACACATTACCTGAAAAAGGTAATATATTAACCCATCATAATGCTTTGAATGAATTACTCCATAAGCCCAACTTGTTAAGTCATCTGCGCAAAAGGTACACACTGATCATTTTTGTACTAGTCCAATAATAACTCAATTATTTACCTGCCCAACTATACTCTTCCCTATACTTTTGCGGACTTTAATACATCGATGATCCTCCCCCTCTAAGCAACTATCACTTTCTCTTCCCTAAGTACTTAGTGTTCTTTAGCCAACAACATTTAAAGCCTTTCCTTAAAACAAGTTTCCCTGAACTTGCCCTTTTCTCAAGCCATTAGAGGCACAACCAGATTCTAACATCAAAGGCAGCTGTTCCTGGTGGTAGGCAAGCATTCAAAGACACACCACCCTCCATCTACCTTCCACTTTATAAGTCTTACCTACACATATTTTTATCAGGGTCTCAAATCACCATAGTGTCAATATTTTAACTTTAAAATAATGCAATGGTCCACTTTTGGAAAATGTGCTCAGGGAGATCACTGCCTAGCTTTATAAAACCTCTATAATCTGGGGCACCTGGTAGCTCAGTCGGTTGAGTGTCTGCCTTCGGCTCAGGTCATGATCCCAGGATCCTGGGATCGAGGCCCACGTCAGGCTCCCTGCTCACTGGGGAGTCTGCTTCTCTGCCTCCCTCTGCCCTTCCCCTCCCCACCCCCCCACCCCCATTTGTGCTTCTCAAGCTCGCTCTCCCTCTCTTTCAAAAAAATAAATTATTTTTTTAAACTCTATAATCTGATCCCATGCCAATGATCCATCATTTTCCCCACTATTCTCCAAATATAGTTATAATAGAAAATACATTTTAGTCCTCACCACGTATAAGCCAGCCGTGCTAGACATGGATCTCCATTCCATCTCCTTCAGGTCCCTCTTCCTATTCTGTGCTTATTCCCACCTCTGCAGCTCTCCTTAAGTTCTGCCCTCCATCTGGATGCAGTCCCTCTTCTGTAACTTACTATCTGTCATTCTAGGCCTAGCTAAGTCCTTCAGATAAGGCTCCCAGAAGCCTTCCCAATACTAGTAAGTCCCCTCTGAGCTGCATCTTTTATGAATTCTTACATTTAAAGCCAGTATTTCCTCATGCAATCCTTGATTACATTCTGCCTAAAGCTGATCATGAGTTGTCAATCTTGTTCTATAATCACTGAGCATATTTTCTAGAGGTGCATATCTAAGTCATATTTTTCTTTTATCTCCTAAAGTATATACAGCACAGTGATAAGGAAAAATAATGATATAAACAGGATTATGGCTTAATCTATTTTAACTGTTTTAACTGTTCTATTTTAACTGTTTTTTATTTTAACTGTTTGCATCCCCACAAAGAATATGATGAACACAAATAATCTGTTTTTTAAACTAAGTCCAAAACCTTTCATTAAGTTCTTTCAAGACCGTTAATTTGGCTCCAAAGCTATAGTGCCAATATACCTATTTAGACTTTTATTTCAGACTCCAAATACAGTACACTGAGGTTTTGCCAAAATATTAGAGATGCAAGTTGCTTACCGACATTGATGGCACAACCTAAACATCATCTTTGAAACTTGTTTCCCACTATAAGAACCTAGATTTAGATATGTGAAATCATAATAAATGATCTGCATGTATATTAGCAGACTTGTCTAAAGAATTAAACTACATCCTAAATTATTACTTCATTAATGCTTACAACACCCATCAAGCAGGCAAGTGTTACCAAATCCATTATTTTTACTGTTAATGTATCTGAAACGACCATAATTAGCCCAATGACATAAATTAACCAGTAGGTAACTGTGTTATTCTTGAGAAATTAATTTTTATTGAACCTTTCATACAAACATATCCTGCAATCTGAGCCATGAAAAAAAATTTTAGACCTTTGGAAATCACTGATTATAGGTGGTTCCGTGCCTGGTGGAAGAAACTGTCTATTCAAATTAACTCTATTTAAAATCAATTCAGAAAAATAAAAACATATCACCAAACGAGAAAAGTTTTCTACTGGTTCTGTTATGACTCAATCTTCTAAAATGTATAGCTAGAAATAGAAATGAAGAAAGACTAAAACATTTGCAAGAACATTACCAGTATGACTTAATAAAAAAGCTAATGAGATTTCCATGGGAAAACCAGATCACAAAGGGAAAAAATGAGGTGGATACATTCACAAGAAATGTCATTTAATTTCCCCATAAATTAAGACAAAATTACCCACCAAAACTTACATTAATTCTCTACATCATTAGAGATTGAATAATTTCACTGTACTTGAATAAAAGAAAGATAAAAACAAATATATTTTCTTCCTAGATGGTTTATTAGGATTTGTACCATAAAGCATTTCTAGACATTTGCTTTTAAGTATATTTTGTAAGGATCTAGAAGAGGGAATTTTACCTGTTTTACTAATGACTTCCTGTAACTCAGCCATAGAGGTGACTATTGCGGCTAGGAGGTCTGAACTGGTGAACCAACTGAGTGCTTGCAAACAACGTAACTGCTCCTTCTGATGCTCTGCAAAAAAAGAAAGAAATCCATCTTGCAATGCTACAAACATTTAAAATCCACACTTAAAATTCATAGCTACATTTGGTTATTTAAGAAGTAGATCAAAACTTATAGACAACTTTGCCTAGCGTGGAAAAGTCTACAAGAAATGTTAGATTTGACTGAGAACTTATTTATATATTATATAAATTAAGTGAAGTCAGAAAAAAGAAAGAGAGAGAAAGCAAGAGAAGATGGGGCACTTGGGTGGCTCAGTCAGTTAAGCATCCGACCCTTGATTTCAGTTTGGGTCACAATCTCAGGGTGGTGAAATTGAGCCCCGCATTGGGCTCCACACTGGGCATGGAGCCTGCTTAAGATTCTCTCTCTCCCTCTCCCTCTGTCCCTCCCCACCCTACCCCACTCACAACCCCACTCCTGCTCACGCACTCTTACTCCCTCTATCGCTTTCTCAAAAAAAGAGAGAAGAAAAGTTTTCTTTAGTTCTGCTTATATTACTCAATAGCTTGATTTTTAAAAGTTAAAAACTGAAATCATTGTTTCCTCAGGATAGTGAAGCATTTAAGAAAAGTTAACTGGAAAATTTACATTTGTTTCATTTTCATTCAATTCTTCAATAGATGTTTAACTCTGATCATTTTATACTGATTCATAGTGAAAATAAATTACACTGGTAATTAATTTTACATAGGGCAGAATCTCTGGATTGACTTAATTGAAAAATCACTATATAAACTCTCCACTTTACTGTGAAAAGATCATTCAAATATAATAAAGCTAAAAATATATATATAATCAGTGTAGGCAAAGTTGAAATTATATTTGCCACTTCCTTTATGCATAAATATACATTTCCCCCTACATATATACATATCTACATATACATGGACTGTTATGTAATTTTATATATTAAATGATTTTTTAAGTTTTTACATAATGGCTAAACACAGTCACATTGTACGTGACTTACAACCAACTTAGATTTTAAAAAGCATAAATGATCTTACTCGGAAATTTCTGCTTGTCTTTGGGCTCTCCTGTACACACTAACATGCCTATGCCTTCTTTGAAACTTTCCATCCAGGTAAAAAGAGAGGCACATGATTGGCCCAAAATCTTGAGCCTATTTGCTGCCAAAATTGCAATAACACCTTTCCGGAATACACGTATCAATCCTTTGAATGGTTTTTTCTTCGTCTTGGCTTCCTCTTGCTTCTTTTCATCTACACTTGACAAAGCCTGGGCCAAAGTTCTAACTTCCAGTTTGAACAACTCAAAGGTGTTGACCTGCTCCTGGAGAAAATCTCTCTGTGTAGACAAGGCACAGGACCGGCTGTAGAGAGGATATAAGGCACCAGCCATCAATGCACAGGCTGCCAGCAAGGATGTTTGTTCCCTCTGAGTCTGCGATAACATGCTTTTGAAGCGTGAATTTTCAAGAACCAACTGTTCATGTGACCTCTCAATACGATTCAATTTTTCCATATTTTTTTCAGCAATTTCTTGAAATTTCTGTAAGAAGTCAAATAAAATATTGGAAACAAGTAAGCATTTGATTACTTCTCTAGAAAGAAAACAAACTTTTGCTGACAACTTTTTCAAGAGATCCATGTTCAAAATATCCAAAAATACGTATGACAGAGCAACGGTGGGCCAAATAGCTTAGATCTAAATGTGCACACTGATTTTTAAATCCTCTTATATAGAAGCTTCACATAAAATCGAACACATAAATTTAAAAATACTTCATGAATTTCTTGTACACTTATGCATAAATGTACATATTTAGAAAAGGAAATTTCTCCTCTTCCATGCCTCAGTAAATTTTATTTTCTGCTTTTAAACAGAAATTACACCACCAATATAAGTTTTATTATATGTAAAACACTACATTTTGCCAGAATAAGCAAAGGGTTAAATCAATAATACAACAAATGGGCCGCCTGGGTGACTCAGTTGGTTAAGCGTCTGTCTTCAGCTCTAGTAATGATCTCAGGGTCCTGGGATCAAGCCTTGCGTTGGGCTTCCCGCTGAGTGGGTTGTGTGCTTCTTTTCCTCTTTCTTTGCCCCTCTCCCCCACCCAACGCTGCATGCTAATGCACTCTCTCTTTCTTTCTCTCAAACTAATAAAATCCCTAAAAAAAAAAAAATACAACAACTAGCACTTGACTGCCGTTTACTGGATGAGGATGGACTGATTCTCAGGACAAACTCTCTCATTTCAGCTCTTTCTTACCTTCCTAAGACAGAACACTGAACAAAGTAGTGGGAAGAAATACTAACTGGAAGCTGGGCCTCAGCAGTTCTCTGATCCTTTTTCTCCTCATCAAGGAATTTGCAATCCAAAACAAGTTTGAAACACAAAGAAATTTTAACTGCAGACAGCATATTTTAATCATTAGAAAGTAAACTAGTTCTATGAAATCTTATGCCTAATCATTAAGGAACTGCTGAGGTAGAGTAAATTTCAGAAGATAACAGATCCCAATTTCCTTTACTGATTCATTTATCATTCAATAAACATTTATTGATTACTCACTAAATTCCATGTCCTAGAAAAACAGATAAGCAAATCAATTATTGTGACATAATGCTATGATAAAACTATGCCAGATTGCCAGAGGTACACAAAAGGGACTTTGCACAAAATGATATTCACAGGCTTTTGGAGGGAGATGACAAAGGTAGTGAGGTATTAAAAAAAAAAACTACTGATAAGGAAGCTAATCATAGCTATCCTATAAGAATTTAACAATAAGAGTTGGAGAAAATAATACAAATTCTTGCCTACTCCTCAAGATTTGATGTCAAAGCCTACCGTGGACAATGTTGATTGGCAGTAGCCAAAAGAATTCAAACTTGTAGAAATATACTGCTGAGAAAAGTAACTCTTGGGCCAAATCCCACCCCAAAGCAAGGGGGTAAGACTCCCAAAAGGTGTGCAGTGAGTAGAAGAAGGCCATCGGAAGTACAGTCCTGAGTACAAAGGAGTAAAGGAAGTCCACGAGAAGCCACTCTCTGAAGGATTCAACTTCTTGGATGCTTTCCCTTGGGCAGGGGAAAAACTGTATTTTAGACATAGTTTTAAATATTTTTATATTATAATTCCTTTTATTTAATCCAACTCTTCTCTAAAGTCTGACCCAGCCATATCTATGGTGGTAGTGTGAAAAAATAAAGGGACTAAGAAATAAAGGAACTATGGCTGGCCCCCCCACATCTCCACCAAAGGCCAAGCTGTGGTAGCAGGATTTCATCACTGGGACTGTGTCCCAGAGCTCCACACAATGACACTTGTAAAGGAAGTGGTGTCCCACTGACAGCAGCTGAAAGAAGCAAGAAACTCTGAGAAGCACTAGCCAAGTGGACCGCTTGGAAGCAGATGTGAGACACTCCTGTAAGGGAGGCAACTTTTAAGAAAAGGGAAAACTGACATGAACTGTGGCTAAAGAAGACAGGAAGACTAGTGAGTGGAAGAGGAAGAGCCAGAAAACAGGATAATGTATTCTAAGGAAGGGCAAACTATTCGGAATGCCTGAAGAAAAGAGGAGAATGAAGCAAAATTGACAAGTAGGCAAATAATAGATGATTAAGCTACGGAATTTAAACTATCTAGAAAGCTATGAGAAACCATAAGATCCTGGAAGTCGCTCTGCTTTAGTGGGTGGAGAATCAGAAATCTTAATAAAGACTACCAACGGTAGGGGTGCCTGAGTGGCTCAGTCGTTAAGCGGCTGCCTTCGACTCAGGCTATGATCCCAGGGTCCTGGGATTGAGCCCCGCATTGGGCTCCCTGTTCGGCAGGAAGCCTGCTTCTCCCTCTCCCACTCCCCCTGCTTCTGTTCCCTCTCTCACTGTGCCTCTCTCTGTCAAATAAATAAAATCTTAAAAAGAAAAAAAAAAAAAGACTACTAGGGTAGCAGGGGAGTTGCAGGGAGTGGGGATGGAATGAGAGGAGCAAATAGAAATTCCAACAGTTAATTACGTATTTTCTTCACAATCAATTCCATTAGTTCTATTAGAGAGGAAAACAGAAAAATTCTAGAAAACCCAAGATAAAAGAGGCAGACTGGCCATATCTAGGTAGCAGACATAAAAATTAACCTAACTGGATTCCAGGTGGCTGCCTACTTACACATTCACAGTTCTCAAAGTCTCAGGCAGAAGTGTGCTTTCAACAAAAATATTTTCTTTGAACAACAACAACAAAAAAGTGAAGAGATATATTTGCTAATGATATTCTAAATACTTCAAAATAATATGTGAAGTCATTGGTCAAAATCAAATGGGTTGTTGAAAGAGAGCTGAAAGTATGTTAACCCTACTGGAATTAAAATTTTTTAAATAAATAAAATAAAAATTTTAAAATTAAAAAAAAAAAAGGAAAGAGCTGAAAGTAAAACAAGCCCATTCCGGAAAAGATTTAGTTAATTTTAGCACATGAGAGACCTCAAACTCTTCTACCGTATACAGCAGGCCTACTTCAGGGCCTCAGGGAGAAGCTGACAGCATTTCAGAACGGCAGCCAGAAACTGGCAGTCCTGGGATGAGGATGAGAGAGTAATCAAAATGTGGCGAGAAATGGATAAAATTCTGAAATACACTACCCAAAACACCCCACTTCTCTCGATGAAGAGAAACCCAGGAACAAGCTGGAATGTTTTAAAAACAGAATTGGGACTCTGGACTTGCACGGCCAGTTTTCATTTTCAGCTGCCTGGTAGAAGCAGGTGGCAATGCAAAAGAAGCAATTTTTGAAGATCTTCATGTCATTCTGTGGTCCCCAAGTTTTGATCACTTGTAATGATTATACATTTACAAGTGCTGATTACTACCACTATGGATGATTTCATGAGACTCCTATGATTTGCATTGTAAGAAAGAGATGCCAGTCACAGATTGCTAAAATAGTAAAATTAGGATTAAGAATACATATGAAGTTTGTTTATAAATAAATATAAACAATCTCTAAATTCTACCTTTGAAACTAAAAAAAAGTAAACATACATCCTTTAAAAAATAAATTCAAAAAATAAAAATAAATAATCTCTAAACACTATTTCATTGTCTAATAAGTCTATTGTCCTCTGTCATTCTTGGTTTAAGTAATTATAATCAAAATACCAGGTATCAATTGTTATTTTCTGAAAAATTAACCAGACCAAGGGGTGCATGGGTAGCTCAGTCAGTTAAGCATCCGACTCATGGTTTCGGCTCAGGTCATGATCTCAGGGTCTTCAGATCAAGCCCCATGGGCTCTGTGCTCAGCAGGGAGTCTGCTTGAGTCCCTCTCTCTCTCTCTCTCTCTCTACCTCTGCCCCTGCCCCCCGCACTCTCTCTCTCTCTCACTGAAATAATAACTAAATCTTCCAAAAAATTTTTTTAAAAATCAACCAGACCAATATTCGACTAGATAACTAGAATTAATTAGCAGGGTGAATTAAAGATTTAAAAACAATGAAGTTAAATATTTAAATTTTTAAAGCTCTTATTGACAAGTATGAAGTTAACAACATAAAAACCTCAATAACATTAATACTTAATGAGAGTTTTGTTCATTTTTTAACAATTATGTTTCTGCATCTCTACTATCTCCACTGAGATCCAGAGTCACAGATCTGACTGCCCCACAGGCATCTCCACTGAGCCACCCCATAGCCCTCTCAGGCTAAAGCATCCAGTCCAGTACTGCTGATTTGCATCCTAAACACATCCGTAATAATCCTCTTTCTATCAGTAAATGGTACTAACATCCCCCCAACTGTTCCAAATCAAAAACTTTTTAGTCCATCTCAATTCCTCCTTTCCCCCCATCCTCTACATTCCTGAATCAAAGCCACCCGCAAATCCAGTTGGGTTTACCTGCAAAATACATCCTGATCCATCTCCATCTCACCATCTACCATGCTAGTTCCAGCGATCCACCCTCAGCCACTCATGTCCACTTCAATGCTACTGTCAGATCAGGTCAGTCCGATTCTATTGTTTAACCTCTTTGTCTTTACTAAACCAAGGTTCTCTCCTCAAGTCACAACATCCCCACATGCCTTCTGCTGTAAAGATTTCACCTTCTCAATCTGACCCTCAACCTGATGAAAAAGGAGACAACAGTCTGCTCTTCTACTTGCCAGACATGAGACTCACCACTTCTTCTCACAATTTAACCATGTTCTCTAGCATGCCCAGGTCCTTGGCCTTTCAACTCCCCGAACACTATTTAAATCCTAACAATCTTCAGAGCCCATTTCAGGGTCTACCTATTCCATGACCGCTTTCACTATCATCCTCACTCAAACTGACCTTGACCTTCTCTGAATTTAATTGCATCACTCAGACATTAAATTCCTATACAGCTACTTACTTATTTCATGTGTGTATATCTACTCACCCTCCAGTACAATAGAGTGCTAGTTCCTAGAAGCCAGGAAGTATTTACTGCAGTGCCTGTCACAGTGCTC
This sequence comes from Ailurus styani, assembly GCA_002007465.1. Lineage (NCBI taxonomy): Eukaryota > Metazoa > Chordata > Mammalia > Carnivora > Ailuridae > Ailurus > Ailurus styani. Next base: position 47,901 of record LNAC01000417.1, on the reverse strand, counting down.
TATACCCTGTAGGTATTAAGTAAATATTGAAAAAATTAAACAATCCTTTATAAGATGTGCCTTGGTGCTTAGCACAGTTTTTTGCTCATAATAGGCACTGACTATATACCCAATGAATAAAAAGCTTTAAAAATGTAAGGAGAAGAAAAATATAATTGAAAAAAAGGTATAATTTCCAAATATAATTTGGAACTTATCGATATGTCAGAATTCTGTTTTAAAATTAATTCTGATATACCACAGGGACCTTCAGAGGTACTGCATTGTTTACTGTAAATTATTCTTGAAGAACAAAGCTTGTTTGATGGTAACACTGGAAAGAGCAATAAGAGCAATTTTCCCCTTAAAAAAAAATCCTGCTCCTTTACCCACGGAGATTGAAGGCCAATATTTTTAAAGCAAACATAAGGAACATTGCCTTCAAATGGGACAAAAGCATTCCTAGTACTGAAATAACCTGCTCCTTAGTGTGTTTAATTTCAAAAATAACATTTTCAAATTCCTCCAAAACAAGAGTCTTATCTTGAAGAATTAAAAAAAAACATGAATACATAGCATGGATATCTTTTATGCAGATTTCTTTGGCATATCAAAAATAGTATATAATTTCACTAGCTTTTCTCTACTGTCTGATAAATTCAAAGTGCCCCCAAAATGGCAGGGGGAGGGGGAAGATACCTTCTTCGCCTAATGAATCACACACTTACTTCCTGAAATACACAAGCTCTGTGGGACACCTTACAGTGCTCCATGAACTCTGAGACTTTGGGCCAGAAATTAGACACTTCCCTAGGGAGTAAAATTTTTTTTATCACTTTTGCTTCCTGCGTTCTTATTCTTTATGTTGGCAAAAGACAAAATGCAAACTGGACATTCAATGACACAGAGACATCAAAGGACTTCATTTAAAAATGTCTTATTTTTACAAGCTGCTTACCTTGTCTTTTTATGCAATGGTAATGTTTTAAAATATAATAAATTCACCTGCTTATCTTATGATGCAAATGCTTCTCTGTTGAAAATAAAGCACATTTTGTGAAGAAAATGGAAGCCTCACACCTTGCTGGTGGAGATGTTAAAATGAGGCAGCAGCTTTTGAAAACAGTTTGGCAGCACCTCAAAAAGTTAAATGTGACGTTACCATATGACCTAGAAATTCCACTATCTGACCTTCATATAAATACACTCAAATCCCATTATGATTATTTACTTAAAGACACTACCTTGATTTTTAAGTCTAGCGTGGCAAAAATACTATATGCCAAAATGGTCTGTGCCGCCATCTACTTTTGTTTCTAAAACAGGAAAAATTATAAAATGCCCTTTGGATAAACCAAACCTTCAAAAGGACAGAGTTCTCCTTATCATTACGCTGAGGATAAAGGTGTCAATACAGGCAAGATGTTTGACTTGCTGACTATTAAAAGATACTACGTCGGATTGTTGATAAGTCAGCAGTATGTCTCAGTTCTGACCCACCTCAGGTCTCCCTTCCGTGTGGGTTTTCAGACCCTGGCAAGAGCGCCCCAGTTAGCTCCAGTCTCCCCTATGAAAACGTCAAACATTGATACCTCCTCTTCTAAGCTCATAGCACTCTCCTGGGAATTAATTACACAGTCGTTGTGATAAATCTGACATTATTTAATTTCTCATGTGTTTATGTGATGCCCTTCCAACTAAAGTTGACAGTTTTTGAGGAAAGAACTAAGTATTATAGTGCTTTGTTAATACCACAGCATGGAATACAGTGCCCTATGTGTCTGGTTTAGAACATGAAGAGTATATTTTTATTAATGTTAAATACATTATATAAAAGTTGTCCTGATATTCTTACCTATAGTAGCAATTTTACAATGGAATATACTAAAAATTTTATCTCTGGGGAAAAAAAAGAAGTCTGAGAGAAGTAAGAGATAAGGAAACTAGCATTTGTGGGTGGCTGACAGTGAGTCATGGGTTTTTCATACATCATCATGGTTAACCATTGATTGATCAAGAATCCCTTGGAAATGCGAGTTCAAGAAATATGGAACTGAGCTGTCCCTACACCCATTTTCAGGTATTATTTTATATACCAAAACAGCTTCTATTTCTTAGAAGAAAGGACAAGAATCATATGATCCTCTCGATAGATGCAGAAAAAGCATTTGACAAAGTACAGCATCCTTTCTTGATTAAAACTCTTCACAGTGTAGGGATAGAAGGAACATACTTCAATATCATAAAAGCCATCTACGAAAAGCCCACAGCGAAAATCATTCTCAATGGGAAAAAACTGACAGCTTTTCCCCTAAGGCCAGGAATGTGGCAGGGATGTCCACTCTCACCACTGCTGTTCACCATAGTACTAGAAGTCCTAGCCTCAGCAATCAGACAACAAAAAGAAATAAAAGGCATCCAAATCAGCAAAGAAGAAGTCAAACTCTTACTCTTCCCAGACAACATGATATGCTATGTGGAAAATCCAGAAGACTCCACCCCAAAATTGCTAGAACTCATACAGGAATTCATCAAAGTGGCAAGATAGAAAATAATGCACAGAATCAGTTGCATTTCTATACACCAACGAGATAGAAGAAAGAGAATTTACGGAGTTGACCCCATTTATAATTGCACCAAAACCACAAGATACCTAGGAATAAACCTAACCAAAGAGGCAAAGGATCTGTACTCAGAAAACTATAGAACACTCATGAAAGAAATTGAGGAAGGCACAAAGAAATGGAAAAATTCCCTGCTCATGATTGAAGAATAAATACTGTGAAAATGTCTATGCTACCTAGGGCAATCTACACATTTAATGCAATCCCTATCAAAATACCATCAGCTTCTGGAACAAATATCCTAAAATTTGTACAGAATCAGAAAAGATTCCCAATAGCCAGAGGAATGTTGAAAAAGAAAACCAAAGCCGGAAGCATCACAATTCCACTCTTCAAGCTCTATTACAAAGCTATAATCATCGAGACAGTATGGTACTGGCACAAAAATAGACACATAGATCAATGGAACAGAATAGAGAACCCAGAAATAGAACCTCTGCTCTTTGTTCCACTAATCTTTGACAAAGCAGAAAAGAATATCCAGTGGAAAAAAGACAGTCTCTTCAACAAATGGTGCTGGGAAAATTGGACAGCCACATGCAGAAGAATGAAATTGGACCATTCCCTTACCCCATACACACAAATAGACTTAAAATGGATGAAAGATCTAAATGTGAGACAGGAATCCATTGAAATCCTACTGGAGGACATAGGCAGCAACCTCTTTGACCATGGCCGCAGCAACTACTGGCTAGACACATCTCCAAAGGCAGGGGAAACAGAGGCAAAAATGAACCATAGGGACTTCATCAAGATAAAAAAAAACTCCTGCACAGCAAAGGGAACAGTCAACCAAAAGACAACTAGCAGAATGGGAGAAGATCCTTGCAAATGTCTTATCATATAAAGGGCTACTATCCAAAATCTATATAAAGAACTTATCAAACTCAATACCCAAAGAACAAATAATCCAGTCAAAAAATGGGCAGAAGACATGAACAGACATTTCTCCAAAGATGACATACAAATGGCCAGCAGACACATGAAAAAATGCTCAATATCACTCAGCATCAGGGAAATACAAATCAAAACCACAATGAGATACCACCTCACACCAGTCAGAATGGCTAAAACTAACGAGTCAGGAAATGACAGATGTTGGCGAGGATGCGGAGAAAGGGGAACCCTCCTACACTGTTGGTGGGCATGCAAGCTGGTACAGCCACTCTGGAAAACAGTACAGAGGTTCCTCAAAATGTTGAAAATAGAGCTATCCTACAACCCAGCAATTGCACTACTAGGTATCTACCCCAAAGATACAAATGTAGTGATCCAAAGATCCACCTGCACCCCAATGTTTATAGCAGCAATGTCTACAATAGCCAAACTATGGAAAAAGCCCAGATGTCCATTGACAGAGGAATGGATAAATATGTCATTAATATACACATGCACAATGGAATACTACTCAGCCATCAAAAAATGAAATTTTGCCATTTGTAATGATGTGGATGGAACTGGAGAGTATTATGCTAAGCAAAATAAGTCAATCAGAGAAAGACAATTGTCATATGATCTCACGTGGAATTTAAGAAACAAAACAGGATCATAGGGAAAGGGATTGGAAATAAAACAACAAAATTAGAGACAGACACAAACCATAAGAGACTCTTAATCTTAGGAAACAAACTGAGGGTTACTGAGTGGGCATAGGGTAATTGGGTGATGGACATTGTGATGTAATGAGCACTGAGCATTATATAAGACTGATGAATCACTGAACTCTGTATCTGAAACTAATAATACATAATATGTTAATTAATTGAATTAAATTTTAAAGAAGAAAAAAAGAATAAAAACAAATTCATAACACTAATAGGATAGATAGTTTGAAATCAGGAAGTGTGATACTCCTGGTTTTGCTCTTTTTTCTCAGGACTGTTTTGGTTAATGTGGTCTTTTCTGTTTCCATACAAATTTTAAGTTGTTTCTTCTATTTCTATGAAGAATACCTTTCGTATTTTGATGGGGAATGCACTGAATCTATAGATGGCTTTTGGGTGGTATGGCCATTTTAACCATATGAAATCTTCCAATCCATGAACACAAGATGTCTTTCCATTTGTTTGTGTCTTTGATTTCTTTGAGAAAAGTCTTACATTTTTCATTGTACAGCTCTTTCACTTCTTTGGTAAAATTATTCCTAAGTATTTTATGATTTTTGTGAATGGGATAGTTTTCTTTACTTCTTTTTCCAATATTTCATGCTTTCTGCTAGTTGATTTTTTAACCTGCCACTTTACTGAAATCATTAATTAATCCCAACAGTCTTTTGATTGGCTCTTTAAAGTTTTCTGTATATAAGATCATATCATCAGCAAGCCATAGTCATAAAAACAGTATGATACTGGCACAAAAACAGACACATAGACCAATGGAACAGAATAAAGAGCCCAAAATTAAATCCTGGTATATACAGTCAATTAATATTGGACAAAAGAGCCAAAAACACCTAATGGGTAAAAGATATTCTCTTCAAGTGGTGCTGGGAAAACTGGAGGAACACATGCACAACAATAAAATTGGACCCCTAACTCACACAACTCACAAAATTAACTCAAAATGGATCAAAGACTTAAATGTAACACCTGATACCAAAAAACTCCTGGAAGATAGGAAAGAAGCTCATTGGTACTTAACAATGATCTTTTGGATATTACATCGAAAGCACAAACAACAAAAGCAAAAACCAACAAACGGAACTACATCAAACTCAAAACCATCTGCACAGCAAAAGAAACTAACAAAATGAAAAGGCAGCCTACAAAATGGGAAAAAAATTTTGCAAATCGTGTATCAGATAGGGGTTAAGATCCAAAATACATTAAGAACTAACACAACTTCATAATGAAAAACAATCCCATCTTTAAAATGGGCAGGAGAACTAAATAGACATTCTTCCAAAGAGAACATCAAAATGGTCAACAAGCACATGAACATATGCTCAACATCACTAATCACCAGGGAAATGCAAATAAAACCACACTGAGATATCACCTCACACCTGCTGGAATGGCTAGCACCAAGAAGACAAGAGACAACAGGTACTGGTGAGAATGTGGGAATGTAAATTAGTCCAATCACTACAGAAAACAATATGGAGGTCACTCGAAAACTTGAAAATACACCTACCATATGTTCCATCAACTCCACTACTGGGAATATACTCAATGGAAGTGAAAACAGGAATTCGATGAGACATATGCACCCCCATGTAGAGTACTGCAGCACTATACATGGTAGTCACGATATGAAAACAACCAAATGCCTATCACCAGATGAATGAATAAAAAAGATGTGGCATGAAAAAAAAATTAAAAAAAAAAGATGTGGCATGTATACACAATGAAATATTATTCATCCATGAGAAAGGAGGATATCCTAATCATTTGCAAAAACATAGATGGACCTTGAGCACATTATGCTAAATTGGGTAAGCCAGACAAAGAGATGTACTAAATGTTTCACTTATACATGGAATCTTAAAAGATCAAACATGCTAAAAAACTTGGGCGCCTGGGTGGCTCAGTGGGTTAAAGCCGCTGCCTTCGGCTCAGGTCATGATCCCAGGGTCCTGGGATCGAGGCCCACATCGGGCTCTCTGCTCAGCAGGGAGCCTGCTTCCTCCTCTCTCCTCTCTCTCTGCCTGCCTCTCTGCTTACTTGTAATCTCTCTCTCTGTGTCAAATGAATAAATAAAATCTTAAAAAAAAAAAAAACATGCTAAAAAACAAACAAACAAAAAAAGAAAGCAAAATGGTGGTTACCAGGGAATGGAGGATTGGAATGGGGGGGCGCGGTTAAACTGATGTTGCTTAAGAGTACAAACTTTTATGAGTACTAAAATAACCATGGAGATTAAATGCACAGATTATTGAATATAGACAATAATAAAAATGTTGTACTATAAGTATGTAATGTGACAAATAGGATTACAATGGCAATCATATTACAATATATAAAATGCATCAGATTAACACAATGTATACCTTAAATTTATACAATGTTACATGTTAAATTTATTCAATAAAAGAAACTGATAGGAAATAAAAGCAGTTGGAAGAATCACACTACCTGAATTCAAGATTTACTAAAAGCCTACAAAAATCTAATCAGTATAGTATTAATGAATAGACACATAAATAAATGGAATATTATTAAGTTGAGAAGTCAGAAATAGATTTGCACAAATATAGCAAATTGATTTTGACAAAGTATAAAGGCAATTCAATAGAGTAAGGATAATCTTCCAACAAATAGTGCTGGATTAATTGAATATCCATATGAAAAGAAAATGGACATCAACCCATATTTCACATCTTTATAAAAATTTACTGAAAATGAATCATAGATCTATTTGTAAAACCAAAAGCTACAAAACATACAGAAAAAAAATAGGAAATCTTGGTGACCTTGCAATAAGCAAAGAGTCCTTAGATACAACACTAAAAGCATAACCCATAAAAGAAAAAAATTGACAAGATGGACTTTATAAAAATGTAAAATATTTTCTCTGCAAAAGTACTTTTAAGTGAATGGGAGAAAATATTTGCAAATCACCTATCTGACAAATGGCTTCTATTCAGAATATATAAATGAGTCTCAAAATTCAACTACAAGGAAACAAGCAATCCAATTAAAAAGTGGGCAAAAGATATGAACAGATAATTTACCCAAAAATATGTACAGATGGCAAATAAGCATTAGAAAAAAACATTCAATATTATTATTCATTAGGGAAAATGGAAATTAAAACCACAACCACTCCTCGCCTACTAGACTATCTGAAAAGGAAAAAAAAATATGAAACCACATACTGGCACAGATTCAGAGTAATTAGAACTCCCTTACACATTAGTGGGAACTCAAAATGGTACAGTCACTTGGGAAAACAATTTCAGTTTTTATCATATAACCATTTATATAACATATAAATATGTACTTACCATATAACCCAGAAATCACACTCCTCTAATTATTTACCCAAGAGAAATGAAAACTTATGATCACACAATAACCTATCCATGATAGCTTCTTTAGTCATAATTGCTAGAAAATAAAAATAACCCAAAGGCCCATCAGCAAGTATAAACAAACAGTGATACATCCATACAATGGAATATAACTCAGCAGTAAAAAGGAATGAACTAGTGATATATGTAACAACATGAATAGTTCCCAAACATATTTTGCTAAATGAAAAAATGTCAAACCCAAAAGGCTACATACTATATGACTCCATTTATATGACATCCTGGAAAAGGCAACACTTTACAGATACCCAACAAACCTGTGGTTCTTAAATATGCTCAGTTGTTTTTGTTTTGTTTTGTTTTCACAAAGGGACCATGGCTATTCAATGAGGAAAATAAAGTCATGAACAGTGGTATGGGAACAATAAATATGGGGGAAAATGAACCTCAGCTTCTACCTAACATTAAATACAAAAATTAATTTGAGATGGATCGTAGACCTCATCATGAAAGCTAAAACTTTCAAATTTCTAGAAGAAATAATAGGAGATTATCCATACAACTTTGGAGTATAGAAACATTGCTTACCACATAAAAATAAATACTCAAAAAGATTTATAGGTTTGACTTGATCAAAATCTTAAAACAAGATTGATCAGCAAAAGAAATGTTAAAACATGAAAAGATAAGTGAGGTATTGGAACTTGTGATGCACATGTATAAGAAAGGATTTATATCCAGAATATCTAAAGAACTCTTACAAATCACTAATAAAAACACAGGCAATCCCAATTTTTTAATGAGCAAACACCTGAAGAGACATTTCACAAAAGAAAATACATGAATGACCAACAAGAACATGAAAAGTGCTGAACATCATTAATCACTAGGAAAATATTAATTAAAACCACTATGAAATACATTTTTTAAAGACGTTATTTATTTATTTGACGCACAGAGAGATCAGATCACAAGTAGGCAGAGAGAGAGGAGGAAGCAGGGTCCCTGCTGAGCAGAGCCCGATGTGGGGCTGGATCCCAGGACTCTGGGATCATGACCTGAGCCGAAGGCAGAGGCTTTAACCCACTGAGCCACGCAGGCGCCTGAAATACATTTTTAAAACAACTAGAATGGCTAAAATTTTAAAGACTGACAATACCAAATGTTGCAGAGGATGAAGAACAATAAACTTTCATATATTGGTGGTGGAAATATAAAACGATACAACCATTTTGAAAAAAACTTTGACACTTTAAAAAAAAAAAAATACACCTATCTTGTGACCTAGCAATTGCACTCTTAACCAAGAGAAACGAAAACCAAAAGTCAACAAATCACTTCTACAATAATATTTGTTACAATTTCATTTACAATAGCCAAAAACTGGAAACAACTGAAATATCCATCAACTCACAATCTATCAAATTGTGGTATAATTATAAAATAGAATACTACTTGACCATAAAAAAAGAATGAATTACTGACACACACAACAACATGGATGCGTTTCAAAAAATATTTTGAGTGAAATAAACCAACCACCAAACACTATATACTGAATAATTCCATGGAGAGGAAACTCAAGAGCAAGTGAAAGTAATCTATGATGATAGGTTCGGAACACTGGCTGCCTATGGGTTGGAAACTGGAAGAGGGCACAGAAGAACTTTCTGGGGTGATGAAATACTTTAAGTTTTAAGTGGGATATGGTTACATAGGTCTTTGCATTGATCCAAACATCAAACTGTACACTTAAGATCTGTTCACTGTATGTCAATGCTACCTCTAAAGAAAATAAATCGTTTAAGTCTTTTATTTCAGTAGTAGATAATGCAGACCATATCACACGGCACCCTGCAACACCAAACACATGGCTACTTTTAGAGAGTGTATTAATTCTTCAAATTTACAGAGGAAGGCATAAATTCACATAGGGAAAGCAGAATGGTGTTATTTTAAGCAATCTGAAACTGTTTATTGACAAAAAATAATATGGTTTCTTTCTTTTAATTGAACTTGCCAATATACATATGAACCTATATAAGTATGGACCAAATAAAGAGGTTAAATGGTGAGTCAGGTTGCTAAGTATCTTATCTTGGGAACACATGTACTATTATTAAAGTCAATACCAAAAAAAAGTATACATTATCATTATGTTATTCCTGATTGGGCAGGGATCAGAGTTAACAATATAAATTATGATGACAATAATTTGTATATGAAAAAATACGGTCATGTTAACTACCCATAACGTCTCAATCGAATCCAACATACATGTACATGTTTGCACGATCATATGCATGTGTGCCTGACAAGTTTTATATGGTTCTCAAAAAACTCTAAACTGGGCGCCTGGGTGGCTCAGTGGGTTAAAGCCTCTGCCTTCGGGTCAGGTCATGATCTCAGGGTCCTGGGACCAAGGCCCGCACGGGGCTCTCTGCTCAGTGGGGAGCCTGCCTCCTCCTCTCTCTGCCTGCCTCTCTGCCTACTTGTGATCTCTCTCTGTGTGTCAAATAAATAAATAAAATCTTTAAAAAAAAAAAAGTTCTAAACTGATTTGGCCTCGGTACTAAAAACACTCGAAACAGCAAAAGACTGAGCACCCTACTGTTAAAGCTCTTTGCAGAAGCGGCATACCTGTGCCCTCCTCTGCACCTCCAAGAGGAGCTCTGAGTACTGTAGCTCCAGTTCCTTCTTTTGTTTGTGCCAGCAGCTCTCCTGGGCTTTGATCTGCTCAGCCACTTTGTTGAAGGTGTCTTCCTGGGTCTGCTGAAGTTCTCTCATGGTATCAGACTTGTTCTTACAGATATACTCCAGGTGACTTATCTAAATAGGGATACGCAACAGAGAATGAGGTATGCTCACAAAACATGTCTTTGCAGCACCTCCCCAAACACCATCCAGAATTTTCTATGTTTCATTCCTTAAGTTCACATAAAAATTTTAAGTTAAAATGAAAAAAAAATAATAAACAGAAAGTGGTAGGAAGAATTTCATATGTTAGGAGAAAATGGTGTCATTCCTATGTATGCGTGCTTAGATGACAAATCATTTTTCTCTTTCTAATAAAGTTACTCATTCTATAATCAACTTTACTGAGAAAATTTAAAAGAATATTTTTACTTCTAGAACCAAAGCTCAAGCTATTCACATATCTCAATAGGAAATGAAGTATTTCAATGAGCTTTACAAATCTACATATATTTTACATATAATAAAAGAGAATGTTCCAACCTTTTTTTATTTCACATTCAAAACACCAGAAAGAAAATCATCACCTAACGTGTACAACAATTAATGATGTTTTGAAACTATGAAAAACTATTAAACATAATACCATCTCAGAGGGTTCAAACATTCACTCATTTTAATTATTAGTAATTTTCAAACCCATTATACACACATTCACAATCATGAACAGCATCTGTGCTTCTCACAATGTATTCCCTCATTTCCTTAATCCTACTTCTCAGTGCCTAAGGTTGTGTTTGCCAATCAAACCAAGGTAAAATGTTCTCACTGTAAAATTGGGCCAAGATGCTACTTCATTAGTTCAACAGACTGGAGGAGAGGGGAAAAAAAAAAAAAAAAAAAACTTAGGTAACATTTTTTTTTCCATAACCAAAAGAGGGCTTGTTGGATTTTTCTGGTTTTTTTGAAAAACTGAATTCCTGGGCTGGTGAAGTCCACTGTTTCCTGCTACCGTGTATACTTTGAACATACTAGAGTGCTGAATGGGGTTTGTTAATACACAGTTTGTTATAATTCAAGAAATACCATAAACATAATTTTAAATTTTTAAGTGCTTTTAAAGTAACACCTCGTTATTTCCTGGGCAAAAATTTTAAGATCATGTTTTTGAATAACTGTATCTTGTTTCTATTTTATGCTAACATAAAGAGTTGGTTTATTAATGTAAATGACTAAGTTCTTTGAATTGCTTCATCAGTAAGATTAATTTATTTTCTTTTAATTAGGTCCCTGTGGCTAATACTGGCTAGTAGTATTAGCATGTCCTGCACAGAGTGTGGAGCTTAGAGACTTCATACAGACTTCAGTCACATTTACATGCCCACAGCAATGGCATCAAACTGAGTTGTAGACAAGCCATAATTAATGGTATTGAATTATTAACATCCAAATTCTTTTTGAAATAAGATGAATGTCAGCTCCTCTTAATGATACTGTGATGTGGACAAATGTCACTGAATTTAATAGAGGTATCTGGTGCCTGAGGACAGTTACCTTCTCATTAGCCCTGGTGAGGTCTGCGATCAGGGCATCAACATTCTCCTGCAAGACTACACAAAGCTCGGTCCAAGAGAATTTATCCAGCATGCCTTCTGGTTGTTTCATGAGCACACAGCCTGCTATCAAGTGCTGATACAAGGTATGAAGAAAGGTTAGCTTCTCCTGTGAGAAAAAAAAAGAAAGAAATTAATTCCAGTATATCAACATTGTAAGCAATAAAATATATACTACATGTGGGGAAGAATTTGTTTCAAAAACTTGGAAAAGAATTAAAATACCCAAATCTCGAAATACACTGTCATTTTGGGTGAATTTTTTTTTACATTCAGAAGCATCAGATAAAAACTTGGAATTGCTGGGGCGCCTGGGTGGCTCAGTTGTTAAGGGTCTGCCTTTGGCTCAGGTCGTGATCCCAGAGTCCTGGGATCGAGCCCCACATCGGGCTCCCTGACTGCTTCTCCCACTCCCACTCCCCCTGCTTGTGTTCCCTCTCTCTGTGTGTCTCTGTCAAATAAATAAAATTTTAAAAAAAAAACTGGAATTGCTTAAACTTGGTATTCAAAATCAAAATCTGTGGTCTAGAAGGCACAAGACCAGGGTATTGACCCCAGCTCTGCTCCTCCTGAGGATGTGACCTAAGTACAGTTTGGGCATCTGCTTTCTCAGGTCTGACAGAATGTATCTGCACTAATTGTTTCTAAGCCCTTTTGACTAGATATCAGGACAGTAATCCTATAATTTCATATTTACATTTGCAAAAACAGATGTTATTTATGTCAGAAAACCATTATAGAGGGAAGAGTGTTACTCAACTCCGTTAAAGACGTTACACCAATATCTGTGCTTTACATGTACACAATTACTCCGCTTTCTTCCTCCTCCAGAGACTCCAGTTTGCTTACCACTTATAGGAAATCTATCCCCAGCCCCTTAGGCAAACAGACAGTGATATGAAAGATATGGAAGAGGGGCTCATTTGTTTTCCTGGTAAGTTCATATAGTATTTGGCACATTGGACATTTAAAGGTGTTTAAATATTACAAAGTAACAGACAAAAAGAAATGGACACAGGTGACCAAGACATATTTTCCAAACTGTCCAATTAGAAATACGTAATAAAAAGTTCTCTAAAATGATGTTGCTATTGTAGTAACTAAACCATCCACTGTTTAACCCAGAAACACGATGCCATAGAATTCAGTAAAAAGCTGATCCCATCCTGAACACAGACAGTTTATTTACTGAAAAGCCAAATGGCTCTCTTTATAAGGTGTTCCATCTACAAAGTGCCCAAGAGTGGAACTCAAGACAAGGTCAGCATAAAGCTGAAAAAGGATATTTTATGTAGATAAAATAAGTTCCTTCAATTTTGTTAAAAGACCAGCAAGAAAACTTTTAAAAAGAAGAAGATTTGAGAGGGAAAAAAATGGAAATGCTAATCTTCTAGATAAGAAAAACTGTATATAGCATATGTAAAAGTTGTCTTATAAATTGTGGGGAAATTTTTCATATGCATATGAATATTATGTATATATGTATTATATATGTATATATGTATTATATATGTGTATATATATACATATATAATACAAAATGTGTATCTCTAATTCTCTCTATATGCCACCTTGCCTTTTTCCAAATATAACAAGTTAAAACCAAAAAAAATTTAATTTGTAGTTACAACCACAAACTTGAGTTAGGCTATCAGAAGAATCCTCATAAATATGTTATGCCTTTTTCTTTTTTAAGCAATTAAAGATGTCTTTTGCATTTTCAACTGGGTTGAGATGTTTAAAAATCTTATTAAATATAACTAACCAAATGTAACATTCAGGCACTAAAAGTCTTCACCCTCCACATTTTGCCAAGTGATCAAGTTCATCCTAAAGGATAATTCATTGTGTCGCCATTATGTCCTTTTTGCTTGGGCTGTGATAAACCATGCATGATAATCATCCATTTGGCGTGAAAAGAGAATCTCAAGATCCAAAATCAATTCACACATGTTGAACCCAACCACAATGCTGTAGACATGCTGACTTTACAATACAGGCAGGCTTCTAGTTTCCTTTCCTTTAATCATTATCTGATGTGTAGAACAATTCCAGCCCCTTCATGTGGACACAATTTAAATCCCAGACTGTAAAAAGAGTGGAAAGAATGTTTCCTTTTTACTCTCTTGGCATTCATGTTCATATTTGTTGGAGTAATGAACTCAATATGCAGGACGACTCAGATAAACTGGTTCCACACTAGCTAAACTAGTTCTATATCCCACGGGTAAATGAATATATAAGATAACAATTCCATTCACACAGGCTCATACAGAATAGAAAAGTTTTGTCATACTATTTTAAGAACTCATTAATAAATACAAATGGATAGGCAACTCTCAAGGGCATCTAAATAAAGCTTCAATATTGTGGGACTTGTCTTTTCCAAAATTTTGGTTAGTATCCTACAATTATAAAGAGTAAAGAGACTGTCGATTAAAGGAGATGTGATTCCTGTTTTGCACATAAGGAAACTAAGATGTGGGGGGACTAAGGTGCGTGGCTTGTCCATATTCACAGTTTGTAAACAGGAGTACCATGAGCCAAGTCCAGTTCTTTCTGATTACGAAAAACATATTCTTCCCACCATGTTCAGCTACTAAACTACTGAAATAAAAAATAATTTTGTCACCGGCAAAGAGACAAACTTTGAAAAAACTGTTGGGAGCCTCAATGCTTGGGATATGATGTTCTAGAGAGATGAAGCCACACAAGTGTTAAACTCCATTACTTCTCTCCAGAATAGGATGACACAAGAGTAATGGAGTGACCGATTTTGTAGCTGGCATGAATATTTCAAAAGAGTCGGCTCAGAACAATTTTGTGAATTAAATCAAATCAGAGTAAAAGCAGCCACTTGATGTATGTAAATTCAGAAAACTGAGATTAGTGAAGGCCTTTCCTGCCAGGCATCCTGTCTCAGGTAATACCTCAGTATCCTTCTGGAAAGTCTGGGCAAGCTTCTGCAGTTCACTCTCCGATTGGGCTGCTCGAGCCTTTTCTTTCTCCCAACAGTGCAGCACATTTTGTAGTTCCACTTTCAAAGTGCTTATGAGAGCCTCTCTGTCGGCACATTTGGTGCGTAAATGACTTAACTCTTTACTGACATCGGCCAGTTTATCCTGAAGGTCCTGTCCAAGATGCAAAATAAAGAGACTGCGTGAAGGCCGGCCAAAAAAGGGGCCGAGGTTGCAAACACGAAATACATAATGAGGACCTCCCCACCTTTACCATAAAAGAATCACAAGCACAGGCATTTGGCTACAATGCTAAACATTACAGTAATTTACTGAATCAATTTTCTAAGTATACCGTTTTAGCTGAAAAGTTAGAAAAAACTGTTAAGTTTTAACACTGAAACATAAAATGTTCATAAGATGACTAATTCCAAAAAGCTCTTTGAAAAATTTTCCTTTCAATTCATTATAAAAAAAAAAAATAGCCTGGCAGCTCAAAAAAATTTTTCATAACATGTAAATAACATTTTCAAATGAAATCTTTTACACTTAACATAAGAACATTTACTTCCCAGGGACATCCAAATACTAATAGAAATCTCAAGTGCGTGACATAAAATTCTGAACTATTTCTTCTTCAACCTTATTAACAAATTCTACTGAAGTATGTCCATGACAAACTCAATACGAACCGACACACAAAATTTGCAACTCTGAGACTTCCCTCAGTATAATTTTGCAAAGATGTAGTGCATAAAACCAGTGCAGAAAATAAAATAAACTCTCGTCTTGGACCTTAGCCAGGTGCAGTCTCAGCCCATTACTAGGCATGATGCTCTAAAAACAATTGTTCCACCCTAAAATGATGAAAACTGACTCCAAATACTGATGTGCTTATGTAAAATATGTTGAATACGTATCTGAGGCTGGGCATTAAATCTTAAATCATTTTTTGAATCTATGGTATTGTAATTAAATTGGAAAATACAGCTTTTCTTTAACCAAAATAATTTCCAACCAAGTTTTATTTTTTTAATGAAAAATACGTTCTTGTTACTTTGATCAACAATAAAAAAATCAAAATTGTATCCAAATGTACTTAATAAAAAATAGGTAGATACATTTTCAGATATCTCTACTTTAAAAGTACTCCCTAGATAATCATATTTGTTTCTGTATACAAAATGAAAAAGTTATTCTATGTCATAATACCTTCATATTTTTAGTGTGAGATTCTATCTTCTGTTTGGTAGAATCGAGTTCACTCGATGCCTTTTCCTTAGCATCATTCATGCTGTTTAGCTGATGAGAGAAAATGTAAGTTACTTTTTTTGATGTTTTCCAAGGGTGAGTCATTCAAACGCTAATCTTTAAATGTTTTTTAGGCAATAACTTAAATGCCAATGTTCCAATAGTGATTAAGAGTCTTGAAGAATTATTTCTTTTGGTTAACCCTGTCATTTCTGTCACAAGTTCACGTGGCGAAAAAGAAAAAGCATTCAAGCTTAAAATGTCAGTGATGTTACTGTGTTTTTTCCTCGATGGCCAGATAAAGGAATTCATTCTTACTGTAAACAAATGCAACTTTATTCTTAAACTCCTACTGGACCAAAATGCCAAAAGCAGTGGCATCTATAAGGAAAGAAAAAAAGCACAGAGCAGAAGACTGTTCTTTCTATACATCATGAGGGTATTCAGTGGTCTCTCACTCCATATGACAACTTCAGGGTCGGTCACATGCAGTCCTACTGGGAAGGCTTGTGGCAGGTCATCAGTTGGTCCTGCTCCGCTTGTGATTTATTTTCTTTGACAGTTCATTCTTCTTTCTGTCAGACTGCTCTTTTTGCTTTCTTTGCAGCCACCCCCTTGGTCTCCCCACTGCTGTCTCTGGCACTGGTTCACAACAAAGCACATTACTAAGCCAAAGCCTGCTGAGTCGACTTTTCAACTGTGCTAAGGATCATGTGACATCCATCCTCCCAAATAACAATTCGCTGTGGGTAATATGTTCCTAGTTACCCTGCAGCGTCCAGACCTAGGCCTCAGAAGAGTTGCATAAACTACTAACAATACAGGTTGTCTTGTCTCACTAGGAAAGACTTAGCAGTATTTGTTCTTTATAGAAATTTAATTATTTCGATGGTCACTTTCTTTTTTGCCTTTTGAACAATTACAGAGAGTATTAAGAAGACTGACTCACTTTTTCTTCTTTGCTGACCGTGGTAAACTAAAGTAAAATAAACCTCCTCTGAAATGTGAAATGGAATGATTTCGTGGCCTTGCATTATTTGAAAGAAACAAATAAACAAAAAGAAAGACACAAAATTCCATGCTCTGTGGCTTGTCTTTGGCTTGAACAATCTGTTGGCTGTTTTGCTAACTAATTGTATTTCATGTAATTATTTCATACTCTCTAGTTTGACAAGAGCCAACTAAACAAACTCTTCAATTTTTAAAGCATAAATTCATGAAATATTTTAATACCCAAGAAAATTATCAAGCCACACATTAAACAATACAAGTGAGATGAAAAATAGAAACACAAGCTTTTTTAATCACCAAACCAAAAACTACCAGGCTACATCAAACAGATACTTGTTTTTGAAAGCTTCTAACAACAGTCCTTCAGAGAATGAAAACCAACCTCTCTCTTGTTTTGTTAAGACTTCCATAATTTGTAGAAATCTTAACCTAAAATCTTGACAAAACTGAATTTCCACTACCTAGTCCTAATGTCCCAAAAACACATTAACATTTAAATAGGGTACACATTAACTTAGATGACTTGTGTCTTTTTTTGTTAACTTAAAATAGATAAATTTTGAGGGCCAAGAAGTGACAGAGTTTTCATAACTTTGAAAATAATGGTATGACTTTAGAGTTACAAAACCGTAAGTGAGACACGACTTTAGGCCACACTTAAAGAAAGAACAGCGACAGATGATTTATTATTTTTTGTATCTGTGAAGCTGTCAATTCAACATTCCCAATCTTTCTGACCTTTGTAACAAGCACGGAACCGGAGTGCTGCAGGCCGAAGGCTAGAAGTGTGGAGCTAAACAGTGCAAGTGTTACCTCATTAGATGCATCTTCCAGCTTGTTCTGGTAATCTGTCAAGGTACGCCTCAAAGTCTCAAGGACAACAGAGAAGCTGGGAGGGTTATCTTTGTCCTTGTGGATGCCTAGAGAAAAATGTAAGATGAAAATATATCCTACAGTCACAAAGAGACAAAAGCTAAGCAAACAGTAACAGAGATACTATAATTAGATAGAGCTGAAAAGATATTATGAAACGCTGAGTAGAGTCTTCCTCTCCAAAGCATACTGCTGTATAGCCAAGGATTAATAACCTTTCTAAACAAATGATCAAATTAAGTTCATAAGGTATCAAGTGCAAATTTATGACTACTTCCTACCTTACCGAGGCTCTTTTTCCCCCCTATTGCCTAAATAACTGAAGTATTTGTACACACCTGTTATTCAACAATTAAATGAACAGCCCAAATACTAACGTTGTTTTGGGAAGTTTCATGCACTTACTTTGGTCCTTGTGTTTCTGATCAGTCAGGCCTATTATAAAATAAAAGGCTTTAAATAATAATTTCTGAACCCAAGAGCACATAATTTTCTGTTATGCTTGGAAATACTCTCCAATCCCTAAAATTCTCAAGTTACAATTTGAAATAAATAATAAAAATGCTATTATCTACACAGGGCCACATCATGTTTCAATTAAAACCCTTAAAACTGATACTTATTATAAAAATATGAGTATTTCCATATTATGCCCTCAAACTATTTTAATTTAGTTGGGCCATAAGTTAGTTGAGCCAATCAAGGTCACATGGTCAAATGTAGTTCAAAAGATTAATCCAAAATCATCAAAAGTTTAGTTTTAAAAACCACTTTAAAAAAAAAAAACCACTTTAAATTGACTGTTCACTGTACTTCCCTTTTACTGTTAAAAAACAAGTAGCAAATGTTGAAATAGTCTATTAAAAATATTTCTCTTTTCCTATTATAATTCCTCCGCAGCATATTTTATAATCTATTTCAATAGACAAGAAACATATTTTTAACAAGGATGATTTCAAAAGGAAGATTCATAATACATGTTTTATTATTCATTGACTCATTCATTCACATACTTTACTGAATTCCTACTACGTACTAATCCAAGGCATTAGGTATATGGAAGTGAATAAGATTGGTGTAGTCTCTGTCCTCAGGGAATTTAGTCTAAAAAGAGGAGGAAAGAGGGGCCTCTGGATGGCTCAGTCAGTTGGGGGTCCAACTCTTGATTTCAGCTCAGGTCACGATCTCTAGGTCATAGGATTGAGCCTCAGCACAGAGTCTGCTCTCCCTCCCCCTCTGTTCCTCCCCCCAACCCCCCCTCCGCCTTGCTTGTGCTTTCGCCATCTCTATCTCTAAAATAAATAAATAAAATCTTTTTTTAAAAAAAGAGGAGGAAGGATAGTAAACAAATAATTACATGAGATCATTTATCCATTCTTCATGTATTCAACTGCTAGAACTTTGGGAGGATAGGACAGAAGGCAATAAAGGAAGGAAGGGAGGGAGGGAGGAAGGGAGGGAAAGAAAGGAAGGAAGGAAAATTTTGGTTAATGATAGACTAATTTTATCTCAGAGTATTGGTGATATTTAGTGTTTTAATCTTGGACAAAATGTTACTAATAAATTTATTACATTTATCCAGGTATAATTTAAACATTATCTTTAGTATGGGTTCATCTTAGATTTTCTTAAACAGAAGAATATTTAACGAAAAAAACCAGAAGTAATATGGAAGCAACACATATCCCAGCTAGGCAAAAAAAAAAAAAAAAAAAAGACCCTGCTCTGAGCCATGATAATGGAGGGGACAGAACTCTTTATAATTACTATGAGTTAGAAAGACAACTCATTAAAAATTTTATTAAAGGTCTTACCAAATATATTTTTTAAATTGCTCTTGCACAAGATAAAAAAAATGTAATGTATAATTCTTTTCTTTTGCTACTACACAAGTAGGCCATGAATAAATCATCCAAGGACACTCGGGAAATCTGCTGGGTTTTACAATAAGGGAGAAAACTTCCTCTTAGAAATTCAGAAGAATAAAACCATTTTAATATGAGTGTTAAAGGGTAAGGGGACAAAATGCCCTGTCCTTACTGACCCATGCATATTCTTATATCCTACATAAAATAAGGTTTCTTTGCTTGAAAATGCTTACATAATAAAGTTCAGATGAAGTACACATCCATTATAGTCTCACCCATGTCCATTATAAAAAGAAATCATTTCTGGTCCCTTAACATGGCAAAATGCTTATAAATAAGAAAGGTCACTAGGACTCAGGACCTTACTGATAATTTGATTTAACCTAATAATATTCTAACCCCTGAATATTACAAGAAACAATAACCTATTAATGATATCTTATCAAAGAAAGCTCTATAAATTCATAGATGAAGAGCCATAAAAATAATTTAAAATGTGGCCATAAATGGCTTTTCAAAGGCCAAAGTCCAAATGAAGAAAAGAATGTATTAGAACTTTATATTTCAAAATACCAACTCAAAACCTTCCAAATTTCTCTATACATGTTTGTCTCAGTACTTGGAGGCCAGCCTATACTTTCCCATCACCACTACCTGTTTCAATCTCTCTCACTCACTTTTAATATTAAGTATATTCAACTTTGGGTATACCTTGGCAAATCTTTTTTTGTTTTCATTTTTGAGAATTTTCACATTTTGTATTTCTACTTGACATCATAACACTTACATTAAATATAAAACTATATGTGTGTGTGTATCCATAGCATAACCAGTGAATGTTTTATTTATGGTGATATTCTTCTTTTCTGGTATGCATCATATGATTTTAATTTTAAGCATTATTACCTTTTATGATTTGAAGCGAATTACCTGAATCTGATTCTGATTAACAATTCCGCTCAGGCTGTGGTATAATTATTTGGCTAAAAAGGCCAACCTCAACTGGCAGTGCTTCTGACCAGAAAAGGCTTTTGGGGAAGAATGAATTTTCCATCCTGTTTGGGATTAATCAATCTCTTCTCAAGGGCATACCTTTTTCTCATGATCTCATGGTGGATTAGAAACTGCTATCCTAATATAGAGCACCCAATTTCTTTTTTTTAAGATTTTTTTATTTATTCATTTGACAGAGAGACAGCGAGAGCGGGAACACAAGCGGGGGGACTGGGAGAGGGAGAAGCAGGCTTCCCGCAGAGCAGGGAGCCTGATGCGGGGCTCAATCCCAGGACCCCGGGATCATGACCTGAGCCAAAGGCAGACGCTTAATAATTGAGCCACCCAGGCACCCCTAGAGCACCCAACTTCTATATTTCTTAGGTATACGCTTATCTAGAACAATTACATGAAGACAAATCTTTTTTTGAATGAGTAGCCAACCGCAGAGAGGGAGGTAGGAGAAATGGTTCCAAGCCTTCAATTTAAATATTTTCTTTTAAAGAAGCTCAAAAACTAAATATTTTTACCTGACCCAAATAAACCACTGTTTCTCAAGCTGGTGTTACTACTTTAGTAATCTATAATTTCACAGTAAGTTGTCATAAAGAAGGTAAGTCTATCTCTTCAACCTTCTCAAATATTTTCTTATCTACTTCAGTTTCCTGCAAGACCCCGAAAGGGGAGAGTTATTAAGAAATAATGGAGAGGGCACCTGGGTGGCACAGTCGTTTAAGCGTCTGCCTTCAGTTCAGGTCATCATCCCAGGGTTCTGGGATCAAGTCCCACACGGGGCTCCCAGCTCAACAGGGAGTCTGCTTCTCCCTCTACCTTTTCCCCCCTACTAGTGATCTCTCTCATTCCCTCTCTCAAATAAATAAATAAAATCTTAAAAAAAAGAAAGAAAGAAAGAAAGAAAGAAAGAAAGAAAGAAAGAAAGAAAGAAAGAAAGAAAGAAAAAGAATGGAGACAACAGAAGATAAAAGACTGAGTTTTTTTTAAGGATACATATGTGTACGTATGTGCATACATACGTATGTATACATACATATGAAACATGTTTAGCCTCAGAATAGGGAAAAAAAAACCTGTTGTTGAATGTGGATTTTTAATCACATAGTAAGACACAGAAAGTAAAATTCAAATGGGTTTTATCTTCACCTAAGAAAATCTAAACATTTAGTATGTTGATGACCGAGAAAATTCTTCACTCCAAAAGCATTAAATATAAACATTTTGTTGGCAGTTATGCTTTTCAAACTGAGACTACATTCTGCATATTACTTTGTTTTACTCACTGAGATCATAAACAAACATCTTCCTTATCTTGTAAATACAGGTACCCATTCTGGAGTTTCTAAGGAAAATGGCTTCTAACTTCGCTAACATATGGAGAGGACTTACTATGTAAGTCACGCTCACCTACCCCCTAACTATGTCTCCAGGGAAAGTAAAAAAAAAAAAAAAACAAAAAAAAAACAAACAAACAAAAAAAAACTTTTCTTTTTCTTGTAAAAAAAAACTTTATATTTCCAATGCTCGAGAAATGTATTGGTGAGGGGAGCCCCAGCATCCATGATAAGCTAGCTCTATGGGGCTCGATAAGTTCTGTGTAGCACAGATAACCGCTATCAAGCTAGGTTCCCTGAATTCAGTGAGGACAATGGGATCTAGGTGACAAAGGCCAAGTGCTGGCATTTAACTTCCTGAAACAAACTGGACATGGTTGTCACAATGAAATCAAAGCAGTAAACAAAATGGTTTTACCCACTGAGATTGATGGTGTTGGCTAACTGATCATGGTGTTTATAGGACTAAAATAGGTAGGCATTCTACTTAAATGTTATCTGATTTGTATACGTAGAAAAGCTCTAGGCCTAATTACCAGAGGTCAAACTTAAATCAACATAGAAAAGAGTCTTGGCTCTCAATCAATTATCAGACTTGAGCTAGTTCACAGACCCAGAGTCTCTTGAATAAAGAGAAGGGGTTCCCTTGGGAAACCCTAACATACTGCCAGAAGATCATACTATAAATCTTCCTCCTCACTTTCCTCAAAGAAACATGCAACCATTTACCAAGGTGACTGTACACCGGAGAAAGGGATTTATCACTGGACACTGGACCTGAACTGCCACTAACTCCTAGAGAACTAACACACCATTGTGGTTCACGAGTTAGGGTAGGAGCTAACAAAGGTCAGGAGATTGACTGAGTTTTGGCTAAGTTTCTATTACCAGCGGACCCAGTAGGTACCTGACCCCCCCTTATTTCCCTGGTTTGGAATACAGAGCTAAGAAAAGACAAATGAAGAAACTAGAACCATATCCATATTGGTTCCCTGACCCACGGTGTGGAGGATTTACAGAGGAAAACCAAATAGAAAAAGAGCACCTGGAAGTCACTAGAACTTTTACCTACCAAAATAGTAAGTCAAAAGTAATGGCACCTTTCTGAAGAGATTGCAGAGATCAGTGCCACAGAGAAGGACTTAAAAGATACAGGTGTGGTGATTCCAACCACATCCTGCCAGGAGTCAGAACAAGTAACGGACCTGACTGCCATTCACCTGGAATGAGAAATGACCAAAAGTACAAATGTACACCACTGTGTGAGTAGTAGCTAACAATTTAATGAAAACTCATCTGTCTGGCTTGTGCAGGATACAGGTGAATCTTAGGGAATGACAGTGAATTACTGTAAGCATAATTACACGTGATTCCAATTGCAGCTGCAGTTGAAGATGTAGTTTTATTGTTGCAGCAGGCCACTACATTTCCCAGTGATTTGAATGAAGAACGAAGCTATTTCTTCCATCCTTCTAGTAAAAACTACCAAAACAGTTTCCTTCAGCTCTCAGGGCCAGCAATACACATTCACAGCCTTACCTCAGAGCTGTGTCAAATCCGGCACAATCTAGTCTATAGAAATCTTGATCAACTTTGCATTCCAAAAGACATCACATCACATGTCCTACTTAGCTCTCTACCAAGTTGATGACAGCATTCTGATGGCTCAAGCTCCTGCAGGTCAAGTTTGACAGGTCCTTGTAGAACCACAGTGTAAACTTTCAGGGTATCGGAACAAAGCAAGTCATCTTCTACAGATAACTCTTCTCCTCTTCAGAATCAAGCTTTACACTTGCTACTGGTCCTCAGCAGATAATACATTCGTGGCCACCAATTTACCATGAGACCTGAATTGCCCATCACAAAATCACTATTTTCTGATCCACCAATCCATGAATTTGGGCGTGCACGACAGCACTCTATTGTCAAGTGAAATGGTCTATTCAAAACTGGATTCAAGTAAATCCTGAAGGCACAATTATTGTTGTAAGAGTTGTATAAGCAGATAGTCCAGATTCAAATGGGCCCTATGCCTGTTATTTTGCCTCCCCTCTTAATCCACAACCTGAATCCATGGAGGGTTTCCTATGACCTGTTGACTAACGGGAGAAAAAAATGGGTTCAGTATATACACAGTTCTGTATATGTTGCCACTAATTAAAAGTAGACCATTGCAGCACTACGAGCCCCCTGAAGAGTGGCCTTGAAGGACAGTGATGAAGTGAAATCCTGCCAGGAGTCAGAACAAGTAATGGACCTGACTGCCATTCACCTGGAATGAGAAATGACCAAAAGTACAAATGTACACCCCTGTGTGGGTAGTAGCTAACAATTTAATGAAAATGGTCAGGGACTCAAAAAGAACACAACTGGAAAATCGGTAACAAGGTGATATGGGCAAGAGTATGTGGAAAGATGTCCCCAAATGGGCACTGTGCTCAGACCAATCAGTAGAAGAGAATCTTAATAATCGGGAGGACAAGATGAGGCATTCTGTGGCTATTACCTAGCATCTCTTCCCAGCCACCTTCGTCCTTACCACCTTTGTTTTCTTTACAACAAAAGGGTCACGGCAGCAAGGGTGGAGGGAATACATGGGCTCAGCAACACGGACTTCCATTCCCCATGACTGATAGGATTACAATCCCTGTTGTATGCAAAATCTATCAATAGCAAAGACAGTGAACCCATGATATGACATCATCTCTAGGGCCTGGTGTCAAGTTGATTATACTAAGTCGCTTCCATCAGGGAAGGAGCAATGCTTCATTCTTATTAAGGTAGACACTAATTCTGGGTATAGATTTTCTTTCTCTGACCATAGTGTTTCTGCTGAAATCACCATCTGTGAATTTATAAGACATCTTATTGACAATTACATATTCCACATAGCATTGCTTCTAACCAGGGAACTCAATTTATAGCGAATAAAATATGGAAATGGGCTCATTTCACTAATGTCTGTGATTAAAGTTAATAGATCAGGGGCACCTCAATCATGGAGCATGCGACTCTTGATCTTGGGGTTGTGAGCTCGAGCCCCATGTTAGGTATAGGGATTACTTAAAAATAAAATTTTTTTAAAAAGTTAATAGACCAGTAATTTCACTTCTGGGTGAATACCTAAAAGAATTGAAAGCAAGGTCTTGAGGAGATATTTCCATGTTTACGGGAGGACTATTCGCAAAGCCAAAAGGTAGAAGTGATCCAAAGCTGCATCAACAGATAAACAAAATGTAAATATTATTCAGCCTCAGAAAGGAAGGATTCCTGTCACATGCTATAACATGGATGAAACTTGAGGTCCTTGTGCTAGGTGAAATAAGCCAATCACAAAAAGACCAATACTATATGATTCCACTCTATGAGGTATCTAAAGTAGTCAAATGCATACAAACAAGAAGTAGAATGGTGGTTACCACAGGCTAAGAGTAAGGCAGAGAGGGGATATGGTGGTTTGTTCTATGCATTAACTTGACTGGGACACAGATACTCAGCTACACATTATTTCTGGATATGTCTATGAGGATGTTTCTGGATGAGACTGACATTTGGATCAGTAGACTGAGAAAGCAGATTACCCTCCCCAGGGCAGATGGGCCTCATCCAATCCACTGAAGATCTGAATAGAATAAAAGGCCAAATTAGAAGGAATTCTTTCTCTCTGCCTGATTGTCTTCAAGTTGAGCCATTGGTCTTCTCCTGCCTTTTGACTCAGACTTCAGCTGGAACTTTCACCCGCAGCTCTCCTGGTTCTCAGCACTTCAGAATCAAACTGGAAACACCATCAGTCCTCCTGTGTCTCCAGGTTGCCAACTGCAGGTGCTGGACTTCTTGGCCTTCACAA
Source organism: Ailurus styani (assembly GCA_002007465.1). Taxonomy (NCBI): domain Eukaryota; kingdom Metazoa; phylum Chordata; class Mammalia; order Carnivora; family Ailuridae; genus Ailurus; species Ailurus styani. Next base: position 21,870 of record LNAC01000417.1, on the reverse strand, counting down.
CTGTGTGATTAATTAACGTTCCCATTAGAGGATCTTGAGCAGTCTTACTGAAGTTACTCCCTTGGATTTTACAAACCGAAACAACAAGCGTGATGAAGTAGGCCAATCGTGGTTTGTAAACCTCAGTGGATTGGGAGGTGAGAGAAGTAAGTGAGAAGAATTTGGCAAATGACACCAAAGGAGACACGTGTGCCGCTCTTTTAAGCATCCTCAGCTCCTCAGTGACTCATATGAAACTCCAGTTTAAAGGTACCAGCCATGAGGTTCACAAGAACAATTAAAATTCTCGAGAAGATACCAGATCTAGACCACAGTCTTTTCTTAAAGAAGGAAAGGAGGAGAGAGGAGAGGAAAAGTCCAATTTGTTTTCCTGATTATCCTAAGAGCCGTCCCTGAGACTGCCCAATTCCTGAGTGATATATATACATATATATAAATACACCTAACGGCATCAAATGCTGTTACTACTATTTCCCAGGGTCCTCGCCAGTAGAAAGAAACAGAATACCTCTAGAGTATTACAAATGATTTCCTCAAGGAAAAGAAAGGTTGAAGAAGGTCAGAGGGCTCTCAATCAACACGAAAGTCAACCACCCTGAGGACGATCCAAGACAGAGCCACAAGAAAAACTTTCTTTTGTGAACCTAAGGAAGGAAAAGTTACATTCTATATGTTCGCTAACATCCTCTGGCAGAGGTGAAACTGTATTAGAAGAAACACTTGAGGCAGAAAGACTACATGGGTTCAAAGTAGGAAAGGATTTCTCCCCATATACACCCTACTATAAGAATTTTCACCAGAAAAGAAATGAGATATGAACAGCTGTAGTGCTTCAATTTCAGTAGGAAGCAGAAATATGAAATAAATGTCCTTGTTCAAGCAAATTGAGACTATCTTGCCCATGATAGTATGCAATCAAGGTGGCATTTCTATGGCCCATGGAAGATCATATATCTTTTCCATTTAAGGTCAATCTTCCTGATGACTCCATATGGATTGCTACCCAAAAGGCTGCTATAATTTGGAAAGAAACTCCATGACTACCTTTATAACCTAAAAAATTAAAATGCAAAATAGACTTTCAACCTGGTATTAATTCATTCACACTTTTATTCATAAATTTTAACAAAGATTTGCTGAGTGACTGCTTTATGCCAAGGAACGTTCTAGCTGCTTAAAGTACATTAGCAAATAAAAGGGACAAATATCCTTGCTCTCATGGAGCTTGGATACTGTGGGGACTAATCTTATGTGTCAACTTGACTGAGCTAAGGGATACCCAGATAGCTGGCAAAACATTTCTGGGTGTGTCTGGGAATGTGTTTCTGAAGGAAATTAGCATTTGAATCAGTAGACTGAGTAAAGAAGATCTGCCCTCACCAATGTGGGCGAGCATCGCCAATCTATTGTCTTCCTACCACACCCCCACCACAGACAAAATGGCAGAAGGAGGACAAATTCTCTTTCTTCTCGAGCTGGGACTTCCATCTCCTCCTTCAGACCCCAGGAGCCCCAAGGTTCTCAGGCCTTTGGATTCAGACTGAATTATACCACTGGCTTTCCTGGGTCTTCAGTTTGCTGACGACAGGTCATGGAGTTTCCTAGTCTCTATAACCATGTGAGCCATTCCTACATCTACCCTATTGGTTCTGTTTCTTCAGAGAATTCTGATGAACACAGATAGAATAAACGCACCATGGAGTGTGTTAGAAATGCTGGACAGCAATAAGTGCTATGGGGAAGAAAAGTAGAGCAGAAAAGGGAGAGAGGTGGCATGGGAATGAGTAGCAAGTAAGCTTCATGGGAATGAGGTCTGAGCATAAATTTACAAAGACAAGAGAGGGGCACCTGGCTGGCTCAGTCAGGAATGCATATGACTCTTGATCTCAGGGCTGTGAGTTCGAGCCCCATGGTGCAGGCAGCGATTACTTAAAAAAACAAAAAATCTTTTAAAAATTTTTTTAAATAAATAAAATAAAAAGACAAGAGAGAGCTATGCGGACACATATAAGTAAAGAACTTTCCAGATAGAAAGAATGGCCAGCACAAAGGCCCCCAAGGCAAGAGCATGCTCTGTGCTCGAGAAACAAAAGGAAGCCAGAGGGGCCGAAGCCAGAGGGGCCGAAACAGGGAGAGGTACAGGGGAAGTCAAAGGGGTGGTAAAGGATAGGGGCAGACCACGTGGGATCTTGCAAGACATTGCTAGCACTTTAGCTTCTACACTTAGTGAAATGCAGAGCCCAAGAAGATTTAAAGTAAAGGAATAACATGCTCTGACTTGGGTTTTCAAATGATCATTCTGGTGGCTACAGAAAAAACAGACTGCAGCGGGGAGCAAGGTGGAAGGAGAGAAAAGGTAGGGAAGGAGCAGTGTTGGAGGCACTAGGAAACAAGGTGTGAACTACCACACTGATCACCCATGAGAAAATCACAGTAAATCCTCTAAGCAAATAAATTCCTGAAGATCTGGCACTAACTGAAACTTGGCCTCATTTGCTACATGAAGATAAGCGGATGGGTTACTGTTGCTTCAGAAACATTTAACGTAGAGGACCACAGAGGCCAAAGAAGATGGGGAAGAGAACAGCTGGCAGCTACCATCAACTCGGGACAAAAATTCATCCAAGAAAATAATTTTCATTCACCCCTTTTTAAAAAGTAAGTAAAAACAAAAAACAAACAAACAAAATTTTGTGACCGCCGAAACTTCTACCGTATTTTCCTGTATATCTTGAACTGAAAGGTAGGAAGAGGTAATAAAAGGCAGTAAAGCACTATTGTCTACTCGCCATACTGCAAAGCAGAGGATCTCTCTGGAAAACCTTTCTGGAGGTAACTGAATTAATTCTGTAACAAATTCTAAGGCTGCCCTATCATCACATAGTAACACTCTGCTTCTCTTTGAAATAGATTTGTTCTCAAAAACATATATACTGTGAGATATATACATGTTTATATCACACAGGCACACAGGATAAGTTAGCCTAGGATAAGTTCTTACATGACCTTATTTGTGAGAAGCAAAATACTTGTTCATCTTTGTAGAGGTGAAGCCAGGACTGACATAACAGATGATCTTAATTATGTGGGTTCTTCCATAAAATATTAAGCAATAAAGCTCATTATTTATAGCCCTCCATGAAGAAATAAAACCCCACCCTGAACCAGCATAAGCAGAAAGGGAGTCCATTATAGTCTCACACGGCTGCCTCTGGAAGCCTAGGGCCAGAGGGAAAGCGGGTTGTAAGCAGGTAAGTGGATCAGCCCGGGTGCCAGCAGGGTTCGTCAGAAGAGAACTTCATCAAGGTATTTCCAGAAGTGACAGGTTTGACTAAATTATTTGAACAATGTTTTTGGGTTTTTTCGCCTTGTGAAGGCTGACCTCTAGAGATTGCATGATCTGGGCTCCTCTACCCTCTGATTCTGGTTGGATTTGGACAGTGAATGCAGCTGTAGGAGATTAAGAGGGTGGAGAAAGAAAGGAGGGAAAAGGAAAGAAGAGAATGTCAGTGTATTTATTTCCTCTGTTTCCTCTGCTCCAGTGCATTCCTCATTTTTTAGCAGCCACAGCTCTTGTCAGGCAGGTCCTGTGGCTTGTACAGGACTATGGTGACAATGTACCCTCCACTGGACCCTTTAGGCTTAGGCATGGTATTGGGTTTTCCACTCTGGCTTGTTCTTGCCGTCTTATCCTATCTTTTCTCTTTTTTTTTTTTTTTAAGATTTATTTGAGAGAGAAAGAGAACGCACAAGTGGGGGCAGGGGCAGATGGAGAGAATCTCAAGCAGACTCCCCGCTGAGTGCAGAGCCCCACATGGGGCTCGAGTCCATGACCCATGAGATCATGACCTGAGTTAAAACCAAGTGTCGGATGCTTAACTGACTGAGCCACCCAGGCACCACTATCTTATCTTATCTTATTGGTTCTCTTATCCAGTCCACATTTCCAGAGATATCTTGAGTAAATTCTCTTCTGACCAACTTTTCAGGGAGTGCCATCTCTTCCTGCTGGCACGCTGGCTGACATGCTTACCTGCTTAGGACCTGATTTTGCTCTGCCCCCTGGGCTTCTGTTTAACAGATCAGAGAAGGATGTTCTTAGTGGGTGAAAGAGAGAATAACCAGTACCATACGGGAAAAAAACCACTCTAAGCAATACAAAAATCACTGATTCACCATACAATCCCTTTTCCAGAAACACTTTCTCTATAATATATAGGCTGTGCCCATATATGGGAAACTAGGAGTTTAATAAGGACGGTTACTAAACATGAAAAGAAAAAGAGAAACTTTAATAGCCTTCGTCTATAGGCTTAGCAATAGACTGTGAGTTGCTTTGTTATCAACTATTTCATTTTAAAATTCAAAAGAGATGTGGCATTTAGTTTTTTGAATTCTGCTCTGAAGAAATATTTAAAATAATATTGAAGTATAAGTTATACTAAGATAATAATTTAACAATTTTTAAACTTCCTAACACCATTAAGCAATGACACATTTCAATAATAAAACAGTACCATTGCAAAAGAAAATTTTATCCTCCAAAGCTTTAGCAAATATAATTGAACACTGGATATCTATATTTTTTTTGTTGCCCTTACACACCTTGATTTTTCCACGGTAACAAACTACAAAACACTAATGCTTTGGGTAAAAGTTGAAATCTTAAGAAAAGTTACAAGTTCATTTCATGAAAGACTGCTAAACTAGTAGGAAAGCTAAAAACAGACCCAAAAAAACAGATAATACCAAAACACACTAAATTTCTAACAGTTCACCAGCACAAATCTGCAGATCCATATAGTAATAATGGGCCTTGATCATATCCTTCTGCTTTTTCAAGCACAACACATTTTCTATAACTTACAAGTTCCTAAAGAACGAATTTGCCAAATACCTGTTTGATTCCTTTAAAAAACAGAGCCCAAGAGCTCAATTTTAAAGTGTAATGAATTTAATTTTACATGCCTTTTGAAGAATACAACTGAGTTAGAAAACAACTGAATAACTCGAGGCTGAAGGTATGGCAGAAGAAAATTGTGGTGCCAAAGTAAAAAGATTTAGGTCAAAGCTATTACACACATAATGGCACATACACAAAAAATTAGGGAAGTCGGAATCATGGACAACATTCGTTAACCAGCTAGTGTTTCTGCTAGTTCCCAAAATATGCCTACCTAATACACAATTTTTATAGTTCCTTATCTTATCAACTGTGCTAATACGAAAACCAAAACGTTTCACCTAAGCGCTCTTCTCTGGAGAGTATATGCGTGGTAGTAGGAAGTGAAGGAGAAAACCAGCTTAGCATATGCACTCTGTTACAGCCTGTGTCCTACATAACCTTTTGAATGCATGACCTTTAAGTTGCTGAAGGTTGCTTCAGAATTTGGCTCAGTTTGATGGAAACATCTGTTCCCCTTGCAGGTATACTGTAAGGACTTTTTTCTCAGTTGGATTCAGAACACAGCAAGTGAGCCCTTGTCTGTCCAATCATACAGACCCCAACACTTGTAAATCAAGTTCTGGGAGGACAACAGCAGGTCCACATTCCGTCACCCTTTCTCAGCCAGCTAGGCCAACTGACTGCTGTGAGAACTGCTCTTATCATGTCATCAAATCGAAACATGTTGAGATGAGGGACTAGAGGAGGCATCTGCAGAATTCCCAAAATGTAGTGACTTTGGAACATTGACAGATGCATCTGTCATTTTATACCTTCAACTAACCTGATGTCCACTGGCCCGACACAGTAAAGCTGTCCAAGATCGATTCCAATTCTTTCACGTTATTTTCACATGTCTCTACAAGAAAGGCCTGGTGCTTCTTAGCCTTTTAATTAAGAAAACAATATACACATAATAAGGTCACATATTATAAGAGCTGCAGATTTGTGTGAATATATACAGCACTGTTAAGTATAAACGAGCTAAGAATTACTCCATTCAAATCTATTATTAATAAACCTCTTTCTGTCTTAAGCATACCTTTTCCTTGATTTAATGTAACTCTATATAAGGTCTCAATAACAATTTACCAAGGCCTTGGTACCTGGCGCTATTTTATACATAATAATCCTTTTTATCCTCATAGCAATCCAAGAGGGAAGGGCTATTAGTACCCCAACTTGACAGATAAGAAAAAAGAGACAAAGAGGAATTAGGAAACACTTTAAAAGATCAAGGTTTCAGTCATGTGGCAAATTGCCAGATGGTGGTCAAAAGTGTATACAGTATGACCACACAGAAGGAACCTCAGTAGTCGACTCAAGAGGTAACGGTAGCATAGGCTAGGGTCTCAGCTGTGAAAAGGAAAAGGAGGTGGGGAAGGAGGGGACAGAATACCTAGGAAATGGAATGGCCAGGCCCTTGCAGTGACACTGCATTGGGTTAGACTACACTGATCGGATTAAATTGGCTTCGATTTAATTGAATCAGATTGGACAGAATTGATGAAGTTGGGTTGATGCTCAAATAAAAGGAAGAGTCAAGAGTGATCCCAAGTTCCAGGCTAAAAGAACTGGCAGATTTCAGTAGTACAGTGAGAACAATGGTTGTAGTGAAGGTCTTATTTTGGGTGTTTTCGTTTATTTACTTGCTTGCTTTTTTTTTTTTTCAGAGAGCACAAATCATGAATTCTGTTTCAATCCCATTCCATTGGAAATACTTTTAAGACACTCCCAGTACCAGCACAATGCCTGGAAAATGGCAGGCCCTAAATAAATACATTTGAATTAACAAAGAACAAATAACATAGGAAAATATGGGAGACAACTGAACATAATGGTACAAAGCTCAGAAAAGAAGTCAGGAATGGGTTTGGAATCACCTACAGATCCTACCTGAGGCTAGCCTGGAGAGCATTTGGTGGGAAGAGTAAAGAGCCTAGTAAAGGCCTTAAGGAACTCAACTAAGAGCGCAACTAAGGAATCATTAAACACTATATCAAAAACTAATGATGTACTAATTGGTTGGCCAACTGAACATTAAAAAAAAAAAAGTTAGAAAAGAAAAAACCAGCAAAGCAGATAGAAAAAAGAGGAAGAAAATAGAAAATTATAATGTCATGAAAACTGAGACCATTTGAAGGACAGAGTTGTCAATTATGTCCAATGTCACAGAATATTCAAGCAAAATGAAGACTAAGAAGTGTTCAATGGACTTAGAGGTCATTGGTGACCTTGATGAAATCTGTTATAACTCAGACTGGAAGAGGTTGAAGAAGTAATCTTTTTTTTTTTTTTTTTTTGTCCTAATTGAGTGAGAGATAAGTCAGTGGAAACAGGAAGTTTAGACAACCGTTTCCTGGTAAGAAGGGAAGGAGAGATAAAGGGAAGTAACTGGAAAGAAGAATGAGGTTGAAGAAGAGTTTTGTTTTGTTTCTTTTTCAGTACATGAGAAACTTAAGCGTATTTAAAAACTGATGAGGTGGGGGGTGCCTGGGTGGCTCAATCAGTTAAGTGTCTGCCTTCAGCTCAGGTCATGATCCCAGGGTCCTAGGATAGAGTCCTGCATGGGGCTCTCTGCTCTGCAAGGAGCCTGCTTCTCCCTCTCCCTCTGCCTGACGCCCTCACCCCTGCTTGTGCGCACTTGCTCCCTCTCTCTCTCTCTCTGTGTCAAATAAATTAATAAATATCTTTAAAAGCCGATGAGGTAGAAGCACTAGTGAAAGAGTACTTATAGATCCAAAAGAAATGGGAGAACAGATAATACAGGACAACGTTATATCCTTAAAATAAATAAAACTAATATTGTTTTCTTTAGATATCCATTCTATGATCATTTTCAGAAAAGCTATCCATTTCACCTCCCTGAAGATATCAATTCTATTAGATTCTTCGCAGCAATTATCTACAATCATGATTCTACATATTATTTGAATTGGTCTTTTATTAGTGTCCATCTCATATCATTTAAGCTCCATGAAAGGAGCGATGGTGGGGTTTTTGTCCTCACCAGTGTATTCCCAGCACCTAGTCAATACTGAGTATCAAAAGCAATAGTTAAATCACAGCTTTTATATAAAATATATAGTACATATGTATAATTTTGAATTCAAAGGGGGTGGAGACCACTTTTTCCACAGCAACAATTCTGCTCTCTAAGTGGCCACTGGGGGTTGCAGTCCCTAGTCTTCTGGGGCAAGCACAGTTGCCCCCAATTTTTCTTGGCCTGCCAAGACTGGAGGAGAGCTTCTGCATTACAAGTGAGGTCTGGGTGGAGGAAGAGCAATCTGGTCCTCTCACCCATGCCTGCCTGGAATAGAACTGCTGCAACAGGCTCTGAGGGATGAGATATTACAGCAGTTTGCCTCACCCGGGAAGAAAACACAGCCCCCGGCTAAGAGCCAAGGAGAGAGGAACCGCCCCCTCGTCTTGTCTACAGCACCCAGAATACAGCTTCTCTAACACGGAGCAGGGTGGAAAAGGGATTATGGAACAGACCATCACTCAAATGCCACAGATTCTCATGGCTCTTATTGAAAATTGATTAATTATCTTCTTTTTAATAGCTTGGGATATAATTAACCTACCATCTCATTCAACCATTTAAAATATACAATTCAGTGGTTTTTTAGTAGATTCAAGTTGTACAACCAACATCACAATCAATTTTAGAACACTTCCATCACACCAGCAAGAAACTCCACACCCATGAGCAGTCACTCCCTATTCAGTCCCTCAGCCCTCAGCACCCCCAAGTGTACTTTCTAGCCGCCAGATTTGCTTTCTCTGGGCATTTCATATAAATGGAATCACACACGATGTGGCTTTTTGTGCCTCGCTTCTTTCACTTAGCTTGATGTTTTCAGGGTTCATTCATAATGAACCATTGATCAGTATTTCATTTCTCTTTATGCCTGTATAAGATTCCATTGAGAAACTTCTAAACTGTTTTCTAAAATGGGGAGCGCCGTTATACATTCTCAAGTGTAGTGTATGATAATTCCAATTTTTCACATCCTAACAAATTGTTACTACCTGTTTTTTCATTATAATCATCTAAGTATGTGTGACATAACATGTCATGTTTTTTAATTTTTTTGAGTATAGCTCATTATGGTTGTGATTTGCATTTCTCTGATGACTGATGATATAAAGCATCTTTTAATGTGTTTATTGGCCATTTACACATTTTGGAGAAGTCTCTGTTCAAATCTTTTGTCCATTTTTCAAGTGTATTTTATAATTAAATTATAAGAGGTCTTTATAGATCTTGGATAAAATTCCTTTATCAGATACATGATCTGCAAATATTTTCTCTCATTCTGTGAGTTGTCTTTTTATTTTTCTGATGCTGTCCTTTAAAGGACCAAGGTTTTTAATTTTGATGATCAGTAGATTTTCTTAAATGATAGTTTCTCCTTTGCCCTTAGGACAATTTCCAGAGCTTTATATGATTGTGGGTTTTTTTTTAATTTTTCATTATAATTTTCTACAAAGATATCTGGCTAATAGTCTTTTAATACAGATTCAACTTAGATTTAATAACTAGGTTTATGAACCAACTACTGACAAGAAAAACCATCATTGTTTCACAGTTGACAATTTCTCTTCCCAATAAATCATTTTGGTTTTATAAATGAAGCTTTCATTCTTCATTCATACAGCAAGTGTTTGGGCTTTTCTGAAATGTGGACTGAACCTACATTTACATTTTATTCCCAAAGCTTTTAGTTCTCTTAATAGCTCTTTGATGTGCAAAAAAATTCTAGAATGAAAACAGAATTTATCTGCTTAGTAAACAAACTGCTGGGTTGAAGAGAAAGTGCCAAGCAAGAACAAATATTAAATTTCTAAATTTTTATTAACATATTTTATCATCTGACATAAAGAATAGGTTTAGGTTAAATGTTACATTGTTGACTTAAGAAAGTCTATAATTGGGCGCCTGGGTGGCTCAGTGGGTTAAAGCCTCTGCTTTCGGCTCAGGTCATGATCTCAAGGTCCTGGGATCGAGGCCCGCATCGGGCTCTCTGCTCGGCAGGGAGCCTGCGTCCTCCTCTCTCTCTGCCTGCCTCTCTGCCTACTTGTGATCTCTCTCTCTGTCAAATAAATAAATAAAATCTTTAAAAAAAAAAAAAAAAGAAAGTCTATAATTCTAAACATCTAAACATCTACATCTAAACATCTATAGTTTAAAAGGCAAAACTATAGGATAAGGGGCACCTGACTGGCTCAATTGGTTAAGCAACCAACTTTTAATTTCGGCTCAGGTCATGATGTCAGGGTCATGGGGTAGAACCCCAGAAGCCCTGCATTAGACTCTGTGCTCAGGAGGAGTCTGCTAAAGATTCTCTCTCTGTCCCTCTCCCTGTGCCCCTCTCCCACTAATCCTTCCCCTCCCAAATAAAAACAAATAAATAAATCTTTCAAACAAAACAAAACAAAACAAAAACCTCTAGGATAAAAGGACCCACTTCTTTTTGCCTTGGACCTAATCACATAAAGAGTTTGTTACCCTAGCACTCAGTCTCTTAATGCCATGTTTGGTAACCAGATGATGTTTAGATGAATATTTATTGATTACTCACCATGAATCAAGGACTACTTTAGATGTCATAATGAATCTACAACCAGTGTAGACAGAGGACTAAAAATATGAAAGTATTCAAAGAAAGCTCAGAAAAATGTGTGACTAGCAGACCTTAATGTATTTTTAAAGAGGAGTCAAGGTTGTTTATAAAATACCTTTAACCAGAAAGCACAGTGAAATGACAAACACCTACATCATATTTCCACCCTGGTATACTCTATCTCACACACTGCTAAAATGAATGAATTCCTGGCTTAATCTAATGTGTCATTCTTTTTTCTTTCTTTCATATCTCTCTTTGACCCTACAAAGACACATTCCTCACTTTTTTGCTAACCATGCATGAATATCACAAATGGATATGCATATAAATAAAAATTTCTAATGCCAGTTCTTGAGGAAACATATATAAAGAATATGCAAATATTCCTATCTAGAAATTGGCAAATGGGCGCTGCTGATCTGCAGTGGAATAAGTTGACTCAAGCTCTAAATAACAGTAAAAGTAGTTAAGGGACACTGTTAATAAGGTTTAAAAAAGTAGAAAAAACAAGTAAAAAAATACTTTTATTTAATCACTAAGTTTTTTAGATGAAATTTGCCCTTTAAACATAGGTTGAACTTTTATAGCAGTGATACACAATCCTTAAAATTTTTGAACATTTTTTTACTCAAGCAAGCTTTAAAATTTTGATTCAAATATATTTTAAGCCATTATGAAGGAATTCTGAGCAAAAATGGGGGAGTTTCAGAACCTATAACCAGCACCACATACTTTGTCTCACCTTTTCATCTTATCTTCCACCAAAAAACCATTACCAACCCAGTCCATTTGTAGGACACAAAGAGTTTGCCCAGCTGAACTGAATTTGATCTGGCCAGCTCTCATGGTCATCACTATCTGCAGCTTTCCCTCAATCATATTAATGATAACTAATAGCTCTTACTTCTTCATAAAAGTTTATTATTTCTTTCCCTCCTTGCTTTGTTTGCCTATGCTCCTTCCATGATGTGAGGATTCTGTGGTCCCAACTGCTTACATCATAAGACGAAATCCCATCCCCCCTTACATGGCTTTCCAATTCGTTTATTTTTCTACAGATGCTACTCTCCAATCTGAATATGGGCCTTGAGAGATAAACATCTCTCTCTCTGTCTGTCTCTCTTTCTCTCTCTCTCTCTCTCACACACACACATACACACACACATCTTATTTTTTTTCCAGGTCAAAGATGAGACTGAATATTTAAAACTTAATAATTTATATAAGAATAAGTTTCAAAAAAAGGAAAAAATAAATTTCAAAAAGCTTAGTAAAAATGCTTTATGCCCACATTATAAATTTAGAAAGCCAACCATATAATGAACATTTAAACACACACATATACACATACACATTCAGTGAGTATTATTTAATAGGATTACATTTTTAAGGGCCACTAAGAAAGACAGAAAGTGATTTTTCTATTAACAGACAATGTTCATATACAAACACTACTCCTATTCTGGAGGAATCAACTATTTTTTAGTAAAAAATCAAAAGAGAATATTTATTAGCCCATTAGTTTTGAATACCTCCTTCAAAATCAGAGACATGCATTCTAAAGCAAACCTTCAAGCATTTGAAGCAAAAATGTTATCAAGAAACATTAACTTTACCACAAAGCATAGCAATCAAAGTGCTTTCCAAAATCCTATCTGATGCTAGCAATCATTGTATTATATAATCAGTTAAACCCCCAAAGTATAGGGAAAAAACATACACTTGACCATTTTCAATCACAAGTTCTTTAGAGAATAAAATATTCTTTGAACAAAACCTCATGAGAACTAGAATTCCCTTTTCAATATATGGTCTCTCCTAAAGCTGTAACTAAATATTACTGAGTGGCAGAAAAACAAATCTCAAGAAATGATGGACTTAAAAAAATTTCATTGTAGGAAGCACAAAGCAAATCCTAATAATACCAATTTTAAAATGATAGCTCCCCTGCTTCAAGAGAAGCAAATATAAATACTCACAGTAATGACTAAAAGACCCGACTGGATATATTGAGACTCTGATGGACTTTAATAAGCATAATCACTAAGCAACTTAAATTAGAAAGTCAGTTTTATTTTGTAGACGATTAAATCATTATTAAATTCATAGATTGTGAAATTAATAGTTCAATTTTAATCAAAACTTTTTAAAGTCAAATTCGATAGTGTATAACACAGAACACAAAACTAATTTTGTTAAATCTTTAGATGTCCTATATTTAAATTCTATTAATTCTATGGCATTAAATATAATAACAATATGCCGTTCATTTACCAATCATATTATTCAAAACCACACAGTGAATAGGAGGAATTTCATTAATATAAAAGTAAAATTAATATCATCAGGGGGCATCTGGGTGGCTCAGTCAGCTAAGTGTCTGCCTTCGGCTCAGGCCATGAACTCGGGGTCCTGGGATCGAGTCCCCGCTTCTTCCTCTCCCTTGTTCTCTCTCCCTCCCTACCTCTCTCTTTCTCTCGAATAAATAAATAAAATCTTAAAAAATAAAATAAATAACAAATAAAGTCATCCAGGTTTATATTTCTTAGATACCAACAAAGGACTCAACATATTTAGTTTGGACCAAAATTATGTTCTATATTTGTATTATATCTCCTGAAACAGAAAAGCTATCACTTTCCAACTGATTTATTAATACTTCATGTATCCTGACCCCCTCCAGCTCTAAAAAGCTTAGTTACATACTTAGTTATACTAAGTTATACAACTATCATTTTTAAGTCCCAAAACTTCCTGAAGTCTTTGCATATTACTAGTAATACCTTGATCTCACTAGTAAACCTAGAAAGGAAAGCAGCTTTAATTTTCTATTGCAATGCAACAGAGAAAATAAAGACTAAGACTTGAATAATGACCATGAACATGACCTAGACTGGAAAACAAGCTGTTACCTCAAAGGGAGAGAAAAATTACCTGTAGGCAATTTATGCTTCCCATCTATATTCTATAAAATACTGAAACTATTATGTTCAAAAGAAATATAAGTGTGGGAAAGACACACTGAAGTACATGCGATCGTGAGATGTTATTAAAACAAAGTTTCATTTCCAAAAGCAAAAGGTAAAAGTTTCCTGTCAAGTCATTTTCTCTTCAGTCAAAACCAATTATGAATTCAAAGCAAAGATAACAATAGCCAAGTTTGAGGACGCAAAACTAGAAAAACTTGGTTTTTTATGGTTTAAAAATCTTAATTTGACAGATAACTCTTTTGAGAAAAAATTTTGAAAACTTTCCCCCCAACCCAAAGCCACTAATCTACTTGGAAAAAAAAATAAAGGAATATGTACAAGAAAAATACATTTAGGAGAAGTGCTAGATTAATTTTTTATAAAAAAGAAAAACACTGCCCCTAAAACAAATAATATATGTTAATTTTTTTTAAAAAACTGTACTTACTATGTAAAGTAACAATATTTTCATTAAATAAAATTTCATTAAATAATTCATAAATTTCATATTATAGCCAGGTAAAGTGATAGAGAACAACAGTTTCTAATCAGAAAACAGAACAAGTCAGAAAGCTCATTATAGGGAAAGGGGATAAAAAGAGGAGCAAAAGAACCAAAGATGGAAGAAAATAAGACCTAAAGCTATGGGTTTAAGAGAGATGAAAAATAGGAAAATATAGTTAGGTTGAAGCAGATAAACCATAGATCACTCAGGTGCAACCTGAATCATTAGCTCTTCAGCAAGGAACTATCATTCACAGATCTGCAACAACGTCTAGTAATCCATCAAGCTTTGCAGAAACAATTTAGTCTTCAATCTTCCACACTATGATCAGAACAATAGTGCTTCTTAGGATGAGGCCCAAACAAGCCAACAGAGGTTGCCCATGAGCTACAACTTGCCTTATTTCAGACCAATGTGCCAAATCGTAAAAGTTGAAAAAGAAAAACCTATTAGCACCAAGTGAAATTTTTTCACCACCAAGCACCAGTACCCTCCATGGTGAAGTCTTCTTTTAGTTGTACCTAGTCACTGGAATGCTAGATGGCCAAATTAGGATTAATTCATGCAACTTATATTGGTGACTGTCTCCCCTGTTGCACTCTTAGTATAACTCTGGCTAACTTTCCAAACTACTGAATACAGGGTCTGTAACCAAGAAGACCAAATCCGTGACTCAGCTCAATGGCTCCGACATGTTTTTCTCCACCACTGATTCACCTCCTGAGCCGGGAGTTAAGAGGTAGGATAGCCCATGAAATTTAGGGTAGCACATGAGAGTGAACAGGCAGTAGAGTATGTTACACAGAGAGCCCTAAACTTCCTAAAACTCGACACCCAAAGTACTCAAACTACAAATGTAACCAAACAGTGAACAATATCGGTCCCTGAATCGGAACACATTGAGTATCCTGGGTTGAATGAAGACCACATATAACATTAGATCATTTGATAGTGATAGAGTTTAAATTTTATCTCATCACAACCTTTCCATTTGGGCAGCACTGATTTGGCCACCACTTCTTAATATAACCCAGAGTCTTCATCTTTTTTGAGAAAGAGAAAAAATACTCGTTTTCTTCAATAACTGATATCACTAAGTGTTGAAAGTGAAGTAGCCAAGTCTCTGCAGAAGGGATTCATGTGGGGACAAGACAAAGAAGGCACGGGGTATTACTCTAGATTTTATGTCCTCCCTCTTGGGATTCCCAGCAAACTGCAGAATCACAGTGTGTTGCATCAACCAAATACACGCATCCCACAAATGTTTATGGAGGCAAGCACTATAATGGAATCTTCATATGTAAAATGAATTACATTAACCTCAATGCATTCACAATCTCTTGGGAGAAATAATACATGTCAGATTTGGGTGAGTGCTATGCTAAACTGTGATGAAAATGCTAAACTAAGTATGAAAGAAACAAAGTTGGGGGCGACTGGGTGGCTCAATCAGTTAAGCGTCTGCCTTCAGCTCAGGTCATGATCTCAGGGTCTTGGGACTGAGCTCCACATCGGGCTCCCTGCTCAGTGGGGTGTCTGCTTCTCCCTCTCCCTCTGCCCCTCCCCCCAATTGTGAGCTCTCTCGTGCTCTCTCGCTCTCTCTCTGCTCTCAAATAAATAAATGAAATCTTTAAAAAAAATTTTAAAGAAAGAAACCCAAATTGGTGAAAAGGTAAAATTCTGACCAGGAGAATGGGAGAGTAGGGAAAGAGGGAATCATGGAAGGTTTCACAGATTGCAAGCTGTCAGAACAGGGCATTACAGGATACACAGGAGTTTACTAATGGAACAAAAGAAAAGGAGTTCAGTCAATACAGGTCAAAAAAATGAACAGCCTGAACGAAAGCAAGAAGATATGAAAATACACAATGTGTTTAGGAAGCCAAGAGCACCCTAAGGGGCTGAAGCAAAAGTTAGAGGGCAGGGGACACAGAAGAAGCTGGAAGAGTTAACATGGAACCGCAAAGAAAGGGGTCTTAGATTATATGGCAAGAAGCTGAACTTCATTCTGAAAACAACAGGGAGACATTGATGGTTTTTTAATAAAGTGAGGATGACAAGATCAGATCAATATCTCAGGAAGACAAATGTGGTGATGGTGTGAAAGCTGGATTATTGGGGAATGAAAACAAAATGATTGGGTATGAAATGACTACAAAAGGGAGTCTTTGAAATCATTAGATCTATTGATTATAAACCCTGATCCCCCTCTCACCTAGGTAACAATGCACCGAGAAAGAGAGAGAAAGAGAAAGAAAGAGAGGAAGGAAGGAACGAACGAACAAACGAAGGACCCTGAATAAATTCTAAAATAGTCTATAATTCAGTTTTCACTAATTCAATTAGTTTTCCCAATTTTTCTAAAAAGAGGTTTTATCACATACATCTTTGTTGTAATCAGCATCTCTGGTTTTGAAATTTTATATCAATGGCACTAAAATCACTTTCATGCTATTATCTCATGGCATGTAGTGAGGGGGAAAAAAACCTGCTAAACATCAAATTTGACCCAATAAAGTAATTGCCATAGGGTTTTCTTTTTTATCCTTACCATTACAAGTTCTTCCTGTAATTCACTGCAACTTTTTTCATTATACTGGAGTCTCTTTGAAAGGTCTATAATTACTTTCTTCTGCTCCTCGATCTCTTCATTTAGTTTCTTGTTTTTGGAGACATACTCTCTTTCTAATCTGAAAAGTTAAAGTGTCAAAGCAGATTTTTCAAATATGGTTTTATCAAGTCCTATTATACAGTTTAACATGACTGGCAGATGTATTATCTATCATGTTTTTGTGCCAAAGGCCACATCTCAGTTTTTCAAACAAAAAGGACTGCATATTCTTAAACGAAAGACTTTAAAGGAATAATACCTCATCCCTTTCATTAGCAGATATTTTACTAAGCCTAAGGTTATAAACAAAATCGATTTGGTTAGTGTTGATTTGGTCTCACCATTATTTTTGATGAACAAAACCTACCCACCACAGTTCAATTAGCTCAGAAACTGCCTCAAGACAGAAAATAGTTCTGTCAAATAATTTTCAAATTAAACTATAACATTAGAAAAGGAACAAATGTTTTATTCCTGAATGTCGATGCAAGTGGAACTAATGTGATGGAAAATGGAAAATCCGAAGAAAGGATCATCAAAAATCATCCACATTCACTGTGAAAACACATGAAATTCTTTACTTTTTGTTCTTTTTCAAGTTTTTACTTAAATTCCAGTTAGTTAACATGCAGTGTAATATTAGTTTCAGGTGTAGAATTTAGTGATTCATCACTTCCACACAACACCCAGTGCTCATCACAACAAGCGCCTTCCTTAATGTCCATCCCCCATTTCACCCATCCCCCACCCACTTCCCCTTCAGGAACCCTCAGTTTGTTCTCTATAGTTAAGAGTCTCCTACAGTTTGTCTCCCTCTCTTTTTTTCCCCCTATGTTCATCTGTTTTATTTCTTAAATTCCACATATGAGTGAAATCATATGGTATTTTCTTTCTCTGACATATTTTGTTTAGCATAATAATCTCTAGCTCTACCCAGGTCATTGCAAATGGCCAGATTTCATTCTTTTTAACGACTGAGTAATATTCTATTGTATATACCACCTCTTCTTTATCCATTGATCAGTCGATGGACGTTTGGGCTCTTTCTATAATTTGCTTATTATTGATAATGCTGCTATAAACATTAGGGTGCGTGCACCCCTTTGAATCTGTATTTTTGTACCCTTGGATAAATACCTATAGTGCAATTGCTGGATCATAGGGTAGTTCTATTTTTAACTTTCTGGGAAACCTCCATACTGTTTTCCAGAGTGGCTGCACCAGTTCGCATTCCCACCAACAGTCTAAGAGGGTTCCCTTTTCTCCTCATCCTCGCCAACATCTGTTGTTTCCTATGTTGTTAATTTTAGTCATTCTGACAGGTGTGAGGTGATATCTCATTTGAGTTTTGATTTGTATTTCCTTGATGATGAGTGATGTTGAGCATCTCTTCATGCGTCTGTTGGCCATCTGCATGTCTTCTTTGGAAAAAATATGTATTCATGTTTTCTGCCCATTTTTAATTAGATTATTTGTTTCTTGGGTGTGTTGAGTTTTATAAGTTCTTGATGGATTTTGGATACTAACCCTCTACCAGATACGTCATTTGCAAATGTCTTCTCCCATTCCATAGGTGCTTTTAGTTTTGATTGTTTCCTTCATCATGCAGAAGCTTTTTATTTTTATGACACCTCAATAGTTTGTTTTTGTTTCCTCACTTCAGGAGACATATCTAATAAGAAGTTGATATAAACTGGGGCACCCAGGTGGCACAGCTGGTTGAGCATCTGACTCTTGGTTTCAGCTCAGGTCGTGATCTCAGGGTTGTGAGATCGAGCCCCACATAGGGCTCTGTGCTCAGAGCAGAGTCTGCTTGAGTCTCTCTCTCCCTGTCCCTCTGCCCCACCCCCATTGTGCCCACTCACTCACTCACTCATTCTCTCTTAAATAAATACATCATTTTAAAAAAAGAAAAACAAGAAGTTGCTACAGGTGATGCCCAAGAGGTTACTGCCTAGGTTCTCCTCTAGGATTTTGATGGTTTCCTGCCTCACATTTAAGTTTTTTATCCATTTTGAATTTATTTTTGTGTGTGGCCTAAGAAAGTGGTCCAGTTTCATTCTTTCACATGTTGCTGTCCAGTTTTCCCAACACCATCTGTTGAAGTGAGAGTCTTTTTTCTATTAGATATTCTTTCCTGCTTTGTCTAAGATCAATTGACCTTATATAGTTGTGGATCCATTTCTGGGTTTTCTATTCTATTATCTATGTCTGTTTTGGAGCAGCACAATACTGTCTTGATCCTTATAGCTTTGTAGTGTAACTTCAAGTCCAGAACTGCAATGCCTCCAGTTCTGCTTTTCTTTTTCAATATTGCTTTGACTATTTGGGGTCTTTTGTGATTCCATACAAATTTTAGGATTGTTTTTTCCAGCTCTGTGGAAAATGCTGGTGGTATTTTGATAGGGATTGCATTAAATGTCTAGATTGCTTTGGACAGGATAGACACTTTAACAATATTTTTTCTTTCAATCCATGAGATTGGAATTGAGATCTTTTCCAGTTGGAATTGAGTTCTTTCAATCCATAAGAAATGGAATGTTTTTCCATTTCTTTGTGTCATCTTTAGTTTCTGTCATAAGTGTTTTATAGTTTTCAGAGTTTGTTAGGTTTATTCCTAAGCATCTTATGCTTTCTGGTGTAATTGTAAATGGGACCGATTTCTTGATTTTTCTTTCTGTTGCTTCATTATTGGTGTATAGAAATGCAACAGATTTCTGTATGCTGATTTTATATCTGAGATTTTACTCTATTTGTGTGTCAGTTCTAGCAATTTTTTGGTGGAGTCTTTCAGGTTTTCTACATAAAGTATCATGTCATATGCAAATAGTGAATATTTGACTTCGCTGATTTGAATGCCTTTTCTTTCTGTTGTCTGACAGCTAAGACTAGGACTTCCAGTACTACATTAAACAACAGTGGTGAGAATGTACATCCCTATCTTGCTCCTGACCATACAGGAAAAGCTCTCATTTTCTCCCCATTGAGGACAATATTAGCGGTGGGTTTTTTGTATACAGTCTTTATTATGTTGACGTATGTTTCCTCTATCCCTACTCTGTTGAGGGCTTCTGTCAAGAATGGATGCTATAGTTTGTCAAATGCTTTTTCTGCATCTATTGAAAGGATCATATGGTTCTTATCCTTTCTTTTATTAATGTGATGTATCATGTCGATTGATTTGCAAATATTGAACCACCCTTAGAATCCAGGAATAATTCCCACTTGATCATGGTGAATGAATTCTTTTAATGTACTGTTGGATTTGATTTGCTAGTATTTTGTTGAGAATTTTGACATCCATGTTCATCAGGGATATTGGCCTATAGTTCTCTTCTTCATTGTAGTCTTTGTCTGGTTTTGGAATCAGGGTAATGCTGATCTAATAGAATCAGTTTGGAAGTTCTCCTTCCCTTCCTATTTTTTGGAATAGTTTGAGAAGAATAAGTATTAAGTCTTCTTTCAATGTTTGGTAGAATTCCCCTGTAAAGTCATCTTGCCCTGGACTTTAGTTTGTTGGAAGATTTTTGATTACTGATTCAATTTCTTTTTTTTTTTAAGATTTTATTTATTTATTTGACAGACAGAGAGATCACAAGTAGGCAGAGAGGCAGGCAGAGAGAGAGGAGGAAGCAGGCTCCCTGCTGAGCAGGAAGCCCAATGCAGGACTCAATCCTAGGACCCTGACATCATGACCTGAGCCGAAGGCAGAGGGTTTAACCCACTAAGCCACCCAGGCACCCCACTGATTCAATTTCTTTGCTGATTACCAGTCTGTTCAATTTTTCTATTTCTCCGTTTCAATTTTGGTAGTTTGTATGTTTCTAGGAACTGATTCATATCTTCCAAATTGTCCAATTTGTTGACATATAATTTTTCATAATATTCTCTTATAATTGTTTGTATTTCTGTGGTGTTGGTTATTTCTCCTCTCTCATTCATGCTTTTATTTATTTGGGTCCTTTCTCTTTTCTTTTGGATAAGTCTGGCAAGGGATTTATTAATTTTATTAATTTTTTCAAAGAACCAGCTCCCGGTTTAATTGATCTGTTCTACTGGGGGGTTTTTTGTGGGTTTGTTTGTTTCTATATCATTTATTTCTGCCCTAATCTTTATAATTTCCCTTCTTCTGCTGGCCTTAGGCTTCATTTGTTGTTCTTCTTCTACCTTCTTTAAGGATACGATTAGTTTCTTTCCCACTCAAAAAGTCCCCTTTAATATTTCTTGCAGGGTTGGTTTAGTGGTCACAAACTCCTTTCATTTTTGCTTGCCTGGGAAGCTCTTTATCTTTCCTTCTACTCTGAATTACAGCCTTGCTGGTTAGAGTATTCTTGGCTGCAGATAGTTCCCATTCAGGATGTTGAATATATCATGCCACTCTCTTCTCGCCTGCCAAGTTCCTGTGGAAAGATTTGCTCCTAACTTTATTGGTCTTCCCTTGTAAACTGGGGACTTAAGAGAATTAGGGACTAGGTAAATTAGGGACGTTTTCAGCTATAATTTCCTCAAACAAACCTTCTGCCCCCTCTTCTCTCTCTTCTTTTTCTGGGACTCCTATGATATGCATGTTATTATACTTTCTGAAGTCACCAAATTCCCTGAGTGTAGTTTTGTGATCCCAGATTTTTCACTCCCTCTTCTGTTCAGCTTCATTATTTTCCATCTTCTGAGGGAATTCTATCTTCTTTTTTTTATTAACATAAAATGTATTATTTATTTCAGGGGTACAGGTCTGTGATTCATCAGTCTTACACAATTCACCGCACTCACCATAGCACATACCCTCCCCAATGCCCATCACCCAGCCAACCCACCCCTCCCAAAAAAATA
The DNA here is from genome assembly GCA_002007465.1 of Ailurus styani. Lineage (NCBI taxonomy): Eukaryota > Metazoa > Chordata > Mammalia > Carnivora > Ailuridae > Ailurus > Ailurus styani. The sequence continues at coordinate 377 of LNAC01000417.1, read as the reverse complement.
TGGAACACTTCAGGAATTTGTGTGTCATCCTTGTACAAGGGCCATGCTAATCTTCTCTGCATGATTCCAATTTTAGTTTATGTGCAGCCGAAGCAAGCATGGGAATTCTATCTTCTGTATCAGTTATTCCTTCCTCTGCTTCTTCCATCCTTGAGGTTCTTACATCCAATTGGTTTCAAATCTTGGTTATCACATTTTTTATTTTGGCCTGATTTATTTTTAGCTCTTTTATCTCTTCAGTAAGGGTCTCCTTGATGTCTTCTATGCTTTTCTCAAGCCCAGCTTACTACCCTTATGATTGTTTTGTTTTTTTTTTATTTTATTTTTATTCTTTGCCCAAGGGGTACAGTTCTGTGAATCATCAGGCTTACATCTTT